>VXBT01003817.1:185475-501853 GCA_013400235.1 Oriolus oriolus
TTTTTTTTGGGGGGGGGGTGTTTTAATTTTTTCCATGATGATGTTTCTGTCATAAATTATGAGAAAACTAGATTTTTCCTAATATCAGGTTGCTACTTAATCTGCAAATTCAATACAAAAGAAAAAAAAAAAAGAATTCTTTATTGGAAGGTTTAAATACTCAGAATGTTCTTGAGTAGAAAAAAAGGCAAAATGAAAAAAAAAGAAGACAGGACAATAATTGTTGTGTGCAGTCTTATTTTTAAATTCCAAGTGCAGCTTGTGGCTATTCAATGGTGTAAGTCAGACTTCATGACTACATTTAAATGTAATGGTAACCCAAAAAAAATTTCGTTTATCCTTCTGTATCAGAAAAATGACTTCTGAAGAATAAAAGTTGTCTGCAGTTTTAAGTAAGCTGTATCTTTGAGTGTAACTTTGAAGTAATTGTTTTTATGTTGTATAATATGACCCAAATATTGTGTTTTTGTCAGCATGTCTAATAGGCTGCTCAATACCCTTGTTCTGCACAGGTCATTGAGCCCATTCATGTTCAATGATATACAGTATGAATGCTCATGGGTAGTTTGATACATGTTTAATAGAAGGTGAAGGAAATGGCACAAGTTTTCTTTTCTGACCTTCTGGAAGTGCATTTCCAGATGAAGTGAATTGCACTTTTAGCTTCATCAAAGAAAGGAGAAAATCTGGGGTAGAAAATGTTTAATTACTGCAGATAAACTTCTGAGAGCTGGTCAGTCATTTCCTGTGATTGCCATTATAATGCAAATTAAAGGAACATTTGTTTTAGATAAATTATTGTACAAAGTGAAAGGTCATCACAAGCATTTTCATCTCACTTCCGAGTTCTTGGATTAGTTTATGCTACTTGAACAACCTCATCTCTGCCCTCAGTGCAAAATGCTCTGAATAAGTAGCTCTGCTCAGGGTTTTTAGATTGAGACTACATGAAAGGACTCTGAGTACTTGATCATAAGTAATATATACTAAAAGTTGATGTCAGTGGACATTAAAAAATTAAAAGTGGTCAACTTACTTCTTAAAAAGTAATTATTTGATCTAAAAATCATTATGATGACAAAAATTCTCTGCTGTCAATAAAAAGCATATTATATTGAACAGACAAATATGAAAAGAACCCTGAAAGCCTAGTCCTAGATGGCCTTTAACTTTATTAATGTAGAATTAAAATGGTTTGAGGTCGTTCTGACCCCTTTACCAAGTTGCACAAAACCAAAGTCATGAAACACAAGACAGGCAGTTCAGGCATGATCCCGGATAATTTTGGTGGAGTCCCAACACAGAGGTGGTAGAAGCTAACAATGGTTATCTGGAGTATGGAGATACTTATACTCTCTGACATGTCAGTGAACTGATGGGTGTGAGAAATAATTACAGCCCTGTGGTGGAGTGTGACTGTGAATTGAACAAACTGGGATAACCCTTCACCTCCTGATGGTGGTGCTGGGAGAGGAGTCTGACCTTGGGCAATGAAGAGATGTAGGTGCTCCTCCAACGCGCCCCTTCTCTGGCAGATCACCAGGGTGTGTCTTCTTGCTCTGAAAATTGCTGGCAGAGGAGTGGGGCAGGTGCTCAATGACACATTGATAAGACTTGTAGTGTTTTGCATCAGAGTACATACAGCATAAAGGAGTTTTAAAACTTAGTGGAGGTACAATGTCACATGTTCTGAAGGACTGCATGGAGGGTTCATGTGCTGAAGTCTGGTAGAATAATATGATGGGGAGAAGTATGAAATATAAGTCTGTATTTAAGTGTCTTTTAACATGGTGTCTCTAAGGTCTGTGGCAGCGAAGTCTGTTTCCCTCTTGATGCTCTTTGTTCCTGCCTGACACAGTTGATGGATGGCAGATGACAGTAGTGCTTACAACTTGCACACAGTGTTAGGGCTTAAAGATCACAGTGGCCTCTCTCAAACACTGTTAAGGTCCCAGAAGGATTTTGCCATGAGATAAGCGTAGAATAGAGAGACAGGATGGCACCAACTCCAGACCTGGTGGAGGCGACGTCTGGTTAGCACATCCTGGGTGATGCATCCAGCCAAAAATTCCCGTGATGACAAGCAGTGTAAAGAAGCAACTGCTCACACACATATCACCAGCTAAAGAAAGATCACCCCAAGTTATGGGACAGATGGCACTGGCGATCATCAAAGACCACCACAGCCCCCTCTGAATATGCCTCCATGGATACCTGGAACTTGGACTGTAAGATAAGAGTGGGAGCTTGAGATAAGATAAAGGCAGTACTATTGTCTGGCTGTTATCTCAGACCTAGGGGGAGGTTAACAAAGCTGGGGGAGAAGACTGTATCACTGATAATGGACACAAAGAATGCAGAATTTATGGGCCACAAGGAAAGCTTGGTGGTAGGTTTAAAGCACCATTTACCACTTCTACTCTCTATGAGTAGTGCCCCAGTTTTCTTACTTTATCTAGAACACTCCTGGGAATGGCACACTCACTCATGCTTGTGGGTTTAAGTTCATTACTTTGGTGGGAAAAAAACATCAGGTACTGACTTTGTTGTGTTTCTCTCCCAGTTTAAGAGTCTTCAGGAAATGGAAGTGGGACTATAATTAGTTGCAGGACTGACTCACACCTGGGTAGCATTCAACAAGGTATAACATTCCACATTTGTGAAAGTGTTTCACCGTTGAGGAAAATGGCTAATGGGCAGGTCTGTGACATTGCTGGCAAATCATCAGTAACCTGTTTCCTTTTTATGGAGGAAGGAGGATTATGAATGCAGAATAATATGCACTAGGAGCAAAAAGCTGTGCTAAAATGCTAAACAGCACTTAAGAGACAGAATGAAAACATTTAGGACAGGGTTTGTCTAATTAGAATTTCACTGAGGTTTAGAGATCAAATACAGTGCAAAGTTTCTACTCACCTTATCTTTGTCATATTTGTGCTTGGAGATGTACTCTGCAGTTTCCAGCATATTACACATCTTATTTCCAACCTAATTGGGAGGCAGTTGCCCTTCTTTAACAAGATCTTTTGCTTTTTACCCCAGGCATACTTTATTAATTATGCCACAGTATACTGCAGGCATTATAAATCTTACTGTACACATGCCAGTGTCCTCTGAATTGATCTTATGGGCATTTATGTTGATCTTTTGCCAACTCATTGGTCCAGTTTCAATTTCCAGAGTGTTTTTTAATCCAGTCTCAGTCCTACCCCTCGATTTATTGTTCCATAAGATTGATCTAAAAGTCTACTTATCATAGTACTGTTGTGTTTGATAGAGAAATTTAACTGCTTGAGGGTAAATGGATGACAAATTAATAACACTTCAAGAGCAACTTTCAGGATGAAGAAAGCTCTTTGTGGTCACTGTAAGTAAGACCAGGATTTCGCCTGAGGTGAGACGATACAGTAATGCCAAAGCCTTTACAGTAAGAAGGGGTAAAAGAAGGGATTAATTGCTTTGATACACAGTTTTGGAGAGTGAGTAGATTGCCAAAGCATGCTACAAGAGAAGTACAAAACCAGCTGTGAGAGATGGAGAGCTGCAGAGTGCGCTGCCACCAGGCAGCAGGTACCTTGTGCAAGAGAGGAGCATTCAGAGATGAAGCTCACCAACCCCATCAGAAAAGCTATAAATGAAACATGAAAGGGGTGCAGCTAGTTAAGGCTTTCTGGCCCTGATTTTACAGTCAGTCTAAGGTCCCATGGATCCTTGCTGACACTGTGAGCACAGCTATGGCTGTATCTTACCTTTCCTACCCTTTCCTACAGCTATGGCTATATCTTACCTTTCCTACCCTTGCCCAGGCTCCAACAGTCATGGATGCTGGCTGCGAGCACACAAGATGAAACATCTTTCCAGGATCATGGTACACAGGCCTGCTCTTGTCTGATGTTTGGGGTGAGGAGGCCATGAGACTGATATTAACTCCTTTGTCTTGGCTTTACCAGGCTGGATACTCATTTGAATCAAGACCTTTTCTTGGCCCTGAGGATTTTACATTTATGTAATTCCACAATCATTAAATAGATACCAGAAATGTTGCTCTCCCTTATTCCCTTGCTTTTTTTGTTATTCTCTTTTTTGAAGCAGTTTTGGTTGGCTACATGCTGAGTCTCTCACTCATTGCAGCATTTAGCAAGAACAGCCTGGCAGATAGACTTGGCTTATGAATCCATTTTCATAATGTTCCAACATCCACATCATGGCCTTTTCCCTGACAAGTGGGAGATTTAACAAAATAATAATAAAAAATAAGCACATTATAACCCAGCAGGAATGATTTTTGCAAAGTTACATCTTAATGCAAGAACTATGTAGTAGGAGGCTTTTTAGGTCAGCATAACAGAGCCCTAGAGTTGGTCTGCGTCTTTTTTTCCTTCATGTTTGTTTTTTTAGTGCCTGCTATGGTTTGATGAACTATGCCATGTATGCTGTTTCAGAGACATCACAAAGAATCAGCAGTCGCAGAAGGAGCACAACATTGTCAAACTGGAGCAACAGGAATTTGTGTTGTGTGTGTTTTGCTTCAGTGCATCAACCATCCAGGAAAAGTGTCAGACATTCAAAAAAATCCCTGTAGAAGACCAGTTTTGTATGTATACATTTTTAAAAGCTTGCTGCTGATTTGTGTAGGAGATAAGAGCAATCACATTAGAAAGAGCTGCAGTGCCCAGGCTGAAGAGATGCTGCAAGTTCACATGATGCCCAGGAGAAAAAGACCCTGTTATCCCCACAGGCAGTCTTCTAACTTCTGTGACCTTAATTTTTCTGTGAAGGAATTAAACTTTTTCAGCTTTTAAAGAGATTTGAAAAGGATTTTACTCATTTATAGGCTCATTCTCCTACTCAGTAAGTCACCAGTGACTTCCCCTCGAGCCCACAAAACATGTGATGCTACCAGCCACAGCCATGCCCGGGCTCTTCCTGCTGCAGCCCGCGTGCTGCCCAGCCGTGTGTTTGTACCAGTCAGCCGATGCAGCCCTCACTTTCCAGCAAACTAACTGGAAGCTGACGGAAGCAACAGAAAACCTTTCTCCCCTTTAGTGCTGCTGGCAAGATAAGCAGCACAGGAACGTGTTTGCCAGGGAGATCATCATGCTGTCAGAAGGCATTAAATGGGTCCAAGCAACTTCAGCGCCTGCTGTGCAAGACAGGACGTGCACACAAAGCCACCGCCCGTGTCTTGGTGAGCTCACACTGGAGGACACATTTTAGATGGAGCTGCTTGCACAGTATTTTCTTGGTCTGTTAAAATCTACTCCTCTTGAGCTGGGCCTGTGCAAAACATACGCTGCTGAGCCCGAGCATGTATTTTTAAATTATGCATTGTGTTATGTAAATCAAACATTGCAGTGTGGCATGCAGCATCAGAAAGCATCAGGGTTTTTTTGAAGGTGTTTTTTCTGTGTTCCTGGACTGCCTCACACAAGCAGCCATAACTAATGAGCTATAACCTCTACTTTCACAGCACGTTCAGGGGCTGCTTTGATGAAAATAGTAAGCAATGCATTTTAAGAGACAGATTGTTTTAAATGTTTTCTGAAACAAGTAATTTCATGTTTGTTTTTATTGTGGTCAAGGGGTCTTAGATAAAAGACACTCTAAAAAGTTCACTTAGTGGGATGGATGTTTCTCTAGCTTCTTATCAGGATAAATCCTATTCTTCAGAGCATGGAAAAACCCCATAAATGTTGACAGAATAAAACATGTAGTGTGTTTCTGCAAAATATTGGAAGATACAAGGGCCTGTAGATTGCCTTTACTATAGATACAGCAATTATTTGCTTAAGTTTTGTTAAATCAATGATTTTAAATATTTAGGAGTGTTTTAATTTCCTCCTTACTCATTCTCTAAAATATCTGAAATGAAATTAAAAATGGTCAAGACAGTTTTCTCTTAGCTGGTTCCAACAAACAGGCCTGTTCAGTCTGGGATTTGAAAGGCTTTCCACCCATCTGTTTTCTTTTCTGGTCTCTGGCATTTTACCCACTGAGATTAAGTGATAGAAGAGGTAACATCTGTACTCTTTCCAAACCTGGATTACACTCTATGGGAAATAAACATAGAAAATTTGGTGGAATTAAACTTTCATAAAAGGTCTGTAACAGAGGAAATTCTATAAGCGTGTGCACACAGTAAATACAGAGAAGTCATCGCTTGTCCTCTGGGTTTCATGCTGGTGTACAGTGAAAGGCTCAACAGAAAAAAGAGAGAAGATGTCCTTGTTTATTCAAGATTATGCATTTTCTTAACAAAGAGCTGTTTCAGATGACCTGTGGGCTAAAAACAAGAAAAGGAAATTAGAGACAATGAGGAAAATTCCATTTTACAAGTAATAACTGGAAGGAGTGTCACTGTTTTTCCTTTTGTAGCAACAAAGATGGCACTCTTAAATAGCACAGTCTTAAGGCAGAGCTTTTATACACACAGGGCTTCATTTATGGCACTCCAGCATCTGCTAAAATTAGTGACTCAGAAATAAGGCATGTAGCCTTCCTTTGAAACAAATTCCTATTGCATGAATATTTCATGAAACTTTCTGGACAGATGGAAGTAGAAAACAAAAACTTGCCTTGGCTACACAAAATGTACCTCAGAATGAGAGTCACTTGGCTGTTTTCTAGAAATATGACAAAGTTCTGGTCCATGCTGCTGGAGAAAAGGACAGAAAACCCAAGCATTGAACATAATGCTCCAGTGACCAAAAGGAAATTGCCAATAGTTGATATTAGTAATTATTGCTTGGAACAACCTGAAAACAGGAGTTCAGTGATTCTTACTGAGGGCTTCATTGTTTTATTCTGCTCCACAATAGCATGAAACTTTGCTTGTCTTTTCAGATGTTGGTAGAAGAAAGTCACCCACTGTCCAGGACAGTTAATGGCAAAAATGAATAATCTGAATAACCTCAATAAAACTCTGGATTGCGAAAGATTTACATCCATTCTCTGCTAATCCAGTGAAAAAAAAAGAGATCTATAAGTAACCCAGACCTGCTTACTATCTTTTATTACTTGGAGAGCATTCCCTACACAGTCTTGGGCAGAACCTGTGTATTTTTATTGAAAGTTTTGTCTAGGTGATTTGACCATTTCCTATCAGATGAAGAAATTCCAAATCAAAAACTTACAAGAAAAATCTGTTAATCTCCAGGAAATATCACTAGTTCGACACAGGGAGAAAAAAAGAAACATGTGGTGGCACAAATCATACTTAAATAACTCATATACTGCTCTGATGAAGTATGTGTTTTGCCCTGCAGTGGGATGTTATGGGAAGTGGAGAAATAGTATAAAAAAAAGTCGAATATTATAGGGGAAGCAGATACAAAAGAGAAGTTGTTTAACAGATTGAGTTGTTGAAATTATTTAAGTTGTTGAAATAGTTCTCTCAGCATCTTGAAGGATCTAGAAATTGCCTCTTTAGGATTAATTAGTCACATCAAACTCTGCTTTGTGCTCACCCTCATCCAAATGGAAAACATCTGGCTTTGAGCTATCAGAGATCATAACTGTGCTAATAGAAGATTCTGAGAGCAGTGAGAATTATTTAACATTTGTCTTTTTGAAGTACTTAAATTTTCTTTTCTTAATGATGTTTCAGCTTCAAAAATTTGAAAAAAGAGAAAGTTCAAATACATAAGAGGCAAGAAAGTTCAGCACACACATAGAAGGGTATTCTTTGAAAGTCTTCAGATACCAAGGACCATTTTTGCCATTAAGCCACGAGCAAAAAGAAACTTTTTACAGCTAAGACTAAAAAACTTTTAAATGTTGTAAACTGCTGAGGCCATCTTAGAGCAATAACAAAGATTTTGCATCATGCAGATCCAAGCTAGGACACAATGAAATTGATCTCTGGATGTCTGTACACACTTCAAGGTTTCAGAAATCATTTTCTACTAACACTTTGCCTGTGGTCTTTATAGATATTTTTTTATCCATGCTTCAGCACAGTTCCTCTGTTATGATCCATCTTAGGACTAATACGAACTTAACTTTTGGTGCAAATGTTCTTTATGTAATTTACAGAATGAAGAGCAGAGAAGTTTTATATCTTTTTATTGCTTAATGCTTCATAATATGGAACAAAGATTTTACATAACATTTCAGAGATGCTGATATAAGGAAAAGGATAGGAAGGCAAATAAATGCATCTTTAATACTATGTTAGTTTACAAAACGACAAAGACTATCAGTGTTTGTTTCACTGACTTTCTCAAACTAACAAGTCTGTGAAAGTATTTAAAGTTTTCTGTCAAGCATACTCTCATCTTCTTTTCTCCTATGCTGATATTGCATATTCTGTGCTATAATAATTCTTTAGGTAAAAATTCGTTATTTTGTCACAATTTCAAAATATTTTATAATCTACCATAATTTCAAATGCTTTTGCAGTCATTTTCTAAACCTTAATCCTTGTTATCCTAGAACAATTCTGTGATTATAGAATAAGACATGGGATATTTGTGGACCATCAGAGATGGCTTGAGTAATATGTTTTAACATACTCCCACTGCTTATTACAACAGTTTTAACAAAATGAAATTATTGATGTTTCAGTTTTTTAAATTTTAAAAATTAATAACTAGATGAAGAGGGGTTACATTTGCAAACCTGTCTGAACTGGTTTTGTGTGTTTCAGTGATAAAATATAATGATAATTATATGATGTGATGAAAATATGTATTAACGTATTGGTAAATACACTCTTACAATTCTATTTCATTTATTCCACACAGTTGTTGCTAATAAAAGTTATCACTCAGTAGTGTACACAATTTAAAGAAAATATACTTGTGGCTGATTTTGCATGTTTTCTGCTAAGACTGTGTGTTTCCAGACAGAAATTATACCACTTTCTTGTATGGAATTGATTCACTGGTACACCTGATGTTGGAACCATGCCTCAAGTCATTACATCTAGCCATGGGACAAAGGAAAAAGGTATCACCTTCTGGCAAAATATTCGAATGTTTCAGTGTAGAGAAGCTGAGCCTGCTTAAATTTTAGAATATGGAAATCTGGCTGGTGCAGGGTGAAATATCTTTTCAGGAAGGAAAGTTGCTGGTCACAACATGGTCAGAATTTGAAGAATTAGAATTTAAAATTAGAATAAAATGTAAAGCTTCTTATAAACAAATCCCCTCCCAGAATAAACAAAAGCTCTTTATGTTAGAACCTCCAATTTTGAAGCCGAAAATGTGATCTGAAGTGGAAGACAACCAAAGACTGGAAAAGGGCATGGAAAGATAAGCAGGAATGCTGAAAATAGAAGAAATGCTACAAGGGGGGGAAAAAAAAGTTACTTTTCTCTTCTTGCTTCTGTTGCTGAATGCATTGATTCTCGGATTCAACCTCCTCAGCAATGTTCAAACTGCTAATCATGTCTGCAGTGCTTTTATTTTCTGCTTCATCATTTACTCCTTCCAAGATAGCTGTCCTTTGGAGTCAGTAGCTGATAGGATTTAGGTGCACACGAGGCTGAATGTCGCACTGCACCGAAACTGTTAGTTTGCTTCTTGAGACGTGTGGTCTGGGGCTAATGGAGCATTTCAAAGCTGAGTGCCTTCCCTAAATGAATGGAACTGGCATTTGGTCAGTTCCAGGGAATTTGGTGCCTAATCCCAATTCCAGTGTCTTCTAAGGGTCAGTGGTGGGACTGAGACTGGGACTGAGGAAAGGAATGTTTAGTACAAAGGAGGAGGAAGACAAAATGGTGGCTGCAAGCAGTGTCAGATGGGCCTGCTGTTCTAACTGAAGGGTGCTTTTGGAAGCTGCTCTCTGCTGACTTGGCTCTTGGTACACTGAGAGAAATTTAGTCTTGGTGTGGGCCAGTATTTGTGTGCCTCAGGAGCAGCTTCAGAAAGAAACTGAATCAAATGTGTGGCACACAGGGAGTCTATAGAGGACAGCACGGATAGGCAAGGGTTTAATAAGGATATTAAAGGATGGTGGTGTGGTGTGCTTTATCTTTTATATTTCTAACCATATGTACCTCAGTAATGAATTAGCACATTTACACTGGTATTTCTTTGTTATTCCTCCTGAACAGCCAGTTACAATATCTCTAAAGGTTGTTAGCACTCTATTGTAGACATATTTTTAGCAAGATAGGGACTCAAGCCCCTCGTCCTTCTTCCCTTGAAGCATGTGGTAGCAAAAAACCCAGTAAAAATTAAGGTTTATTGTATCCATTTGAAGCTTCCACTCAGGGGAATTTTCTATCAGACATCTTAAAGAAGTTCTATTTGTTCTGCCTACTTTAGCTTTTTTCCTACTTTGTGGATAAAATGAAAGATGTTTCCTTTAAAAGCAATTTTCTCAAATCCTCTGCAAAAGTGGAAATCAGTGGGTTTAATAATTCCCTTGGCAACCAGCTCCTAAGGCAACAATGCAGCAATTATAAATAATATTAATAAGTTCATCTGATTGCTTCTGATAACAAGCCATTTCAGAACCCCTCTCTTCTTTTTATAGCATAGGGCACTGGTTGTGGGGAAAGAGGCAGAAATATTCATGTGAGTATGCATGTGTGAGAGAAAGAGAAGCAGAACTGATTTGCATACTGAGCTACAATATGTCACTGGAAAAAGAGCGGCAGGAATTAGTTTTTAGAGATTTACTTATAGGGGTGTTATGACCATCCTCTCCAAAACAGAATAAAAGCAAAAACCTAATGAAAATTGTTTGTTATTCAGTAAACAACCCATATGAAAAATTTAATGGACTGACTATGGTATAAAATGGAAGCATGCCATAATCAAGGGTTTTAAGAAGTAATTTGAATACTTCCATTTTTATGGCAGCCAGTCTGGAGTATTTTGTAAGACCTTGATCTTTCATTAAGGGGGGCAGTCAAAGATTCCTGGCTGCTGTACCCAAAAATAAATAAAAAGGAAAAACTAAAAAGAAGAAGAAGGATCCAGAGGAAGAAAACTTGAAATTCGTGTTCTTAAACCTGAAAATATACCCTGTTTGTCGTTAGGAAAAAAAAAAAAAGGTGTAGATGGGCATGACAAACAGAGTATTGTTCTGTGAAGCACCTGTGCATTCAAGAGCTCTAATCTGACGTAGAACTAATCTGCTTTCATTCTTGCAATGTGATTCAGTGTTTTTCTGGAATTACAAAACTTAAAATACACAGAAATGTGATTTGGAATAGTGTTTCAATAATTACAGCTCACAGAATAAATATATTTATGTAGAACAAATAGAATTTGTACTTCACAAACAGTGCTCCTGCTAGTAGAGATTGATGTATAGTATGTGAAAAAAATTCTGATAATGAAATGTTTGCCCACATATCCTCTTGAAGCTGTGGATACACAAGCGTTTCCTTACAGAAATATATATAAATATTCTTGTGTAAATTGGTAGGGACAATGTTCTGTCATAAAAATAAAAATATTTTATTTTATTTTATTGGATGCAAAAGTCATGTGAAGAGATTTCATCACTTTCCTAGAATTTTCATGGACTCAAACAGTAGCTGACTGATTGAATCTGATATATCGGTAATGGTTGTTCATCTAAATGACCTTCACTGTTGTTTCCTATGTTTTTTCTCATCTTTGATCTCAATAAACCATGATTTCATATGTTTTCAAGTTTATTACCCAAAGTTATTTAGTACTTTCTAGCCAAGAATGGGATGCAACTGGATAATTATTTCCAATTAGCAGTTAATTTATTATTCCGGTAAAAATTAGCTGTATTTTTCACTTTGTGTTTTACATAATTTATTTTGTAGTTTGTAATATCAGGAAATACCAAATCAGGTGCCTGACAAAAGACCAAGAAAACTTGAAACAATGTAAGTCAATTTTCATAAAGAACTATTGAATAACACCCCCAAAGGCATATAGAATTGTGTTATATGCAGATGATTCAAAAGGGCAATAATTTATCTAAATCCTGCCTGATGCCCTGGATTTATTTCTGTTAACTTGAAACACAGATGATGTTTTGCAACGTCTTAAATGTTCCAAGCCTTTCTTGAGCAGGTATTAATCAAAAGGAAAAGAAATCTTTTTTTTACTGGTTTTTTTTTCCGAGGCATTGCTGTGTTTTTCAGACATTGGAAAGCAAACATGACGACAGGACTTCCAGACCTCTCTGAAGACAATATTTTCATTGCACTGCACATAAAAGAACAAAGAGCACTCAGGATCTGCTGAGTTAAATGAGTACAACGTCACAGCTTTTACACTGCGTTTCACAGCAGTCCTTCCCACAGTGTTATTCCACAACCACTGGAGATGTTTAAGTCCATAGAGGAATAGCTCTGCATGTCAGCCTACTGTCTGAAACATGGATCTCAGTGATGATTGCCTTCATTTTAAGCACAGATGCAGATGGATAGGTTTAATTTAATTTGCTAAAAATGCCTGAAGTGGGATTATCCAAAATGGTTAAGGAGTGTTAAAAATGTAAAGTCTACATTTTTTAATGTCAAAGAGCAAAACAAGACAGATAAATGACAGTTCAGGCTGAAATGATACAGGAAAGCTCAGATTCAAAATTGACCAGTATAAATGAGATTTGTTTTATTGATGATTTTTATTGCATCTGATTTGAAAAAACCCTAAGGATTAAAACCCTAGATATTTCTTCAACCTTGCTGCTGCATTTTCCTTTCTGTTAATGTTGTACATGGAGAAAATCAGTGATGGTGACATTGGTTTCGATGCTTGGAATTCAAGTACTGGGTGGAATGTTTATTTACTTAAAACTCCTCATATCTTTTCATTGCTCAAGGTGGTGGGGAGGGAAAAGAAGCGATTTTATTGGTCTTGATACCAGTGATAGGCACTGTAATTTCTCTGGGGAAATGACTAACTACATTCTGCAAAAGCTTTCATGGTTGGTTTAGTACCAGGCAAAGGAAGATCTGAGACTTTCAAAAGTGTGTGAGATAAACTGAGAAGTAATGTGTTCAGAGCTTTTTTTTTAAACTGATTTATTACAATGGGTTTTTTGTCAATAGTTGTTCTCAGGGAATCATCTCCAACCTCTCCACCTTCTCTGTCTCCATGTGCAAATGCCAGTTATAAGAAGCACTCACAGGCAGGTCTGCAGAGGCTTTTGCTGTAGTTCACAACTGAGATACAAAGGGCAAGTTTCAGAAAGAAAGCCTAAGCCACAAGGAATATGAAAGGTTCAGAAAAAAAATCTGTTCAGAGAAGAAAAAAAGAAAAAGGGATCTATGCAGAAGTTGGAGGATTTATGATCTATAAATTAAGGAATATTGATCAATTGAGCTTAGAAAAGTAGGTAGTAGCAAGGAAAATACGGAGATTCGGGGACAAATCTACTTTTGGTAAGTATTTTGGGAAGCAACATCTGTGTCAAAGTACATCCCACATGACCATGGCATCTTGGAGTTTCATATATGTGGAAAAGAGACAAAGGAACTCCTGAAGAAGCAGAAGGCGGCAGAAGTTTCAGATGGAGGCCAAGATCTGGCAGGATTTTGGTGCTCCGAAAAGAAAAACAGTGTTTGGTAGCTTGTTAGTATCTATTCAAGGAATGTTAGAATTGTTCTTTCATATAAATAAATGGAATTACAGAGAAGATAACTTATGGAATTACCAACTTCTCTTTCAAGCTAAAAACATCTCCAGTGTGATTACACCTAATTTTAAAAACAAATAGATGATTTTTTCTATGCAAATTATTTAATTCCAATTGAAAGAGGAAGATGACAATTTGGAACATTTTGCAACCTGGCAAGCCCATCATCTACATGAGAAAACATGTACTTTTTCCACTCATAGCTAGTGGATCTAGTTACCTAGGCACAGGCTGCTGTTTGAGTCCAAATTTAAAACACAGAGAAAATGTATTTGGCAGCTATAGTTCTGCCACAATTCATTCAGAGCTCTACTGCAGATAGACACAGGTAATGTGGGCCTCATGAATACATTGAGTCTGAACAGCGAATGAAAAACCCCATGAGTGCTTTACTCTCACACCCTTAGTTAGGGTTGCTTTACTGAAAGAGATGGATTTGTTTCTGACACAAGATTCCTCATCTTCTCAAAAGATAAGGAAAACCCAGACCTGTGCTGAGTGCCACCTTGTAAGACACATGGTTAAAGTGGTTATAAATTCTTATTTGCACATAATAGCCCATCTATCGAGGCTATTAACAACAGCTGTGGTGTGTCAGTAAACACCTGGATTAAATTTGACTACTTCAGTGGTGCCAAGCCACTGTAACAGTGCTCTCAATAGTCGATGCTGAGCACACTGGAGCACCTTTACAAATTACATCATGCTGTCAGTCCCAGAAGAATGACAAACTTCTGTAGAAAAATGTTTCTCAGTTTGGTAATCTAAAGGTTTTGTGTTGGCTTTATTTATCTTTTTAAGCTTGTTCCAACATGATTAGTACATTTGAATGCCGCCGTTTTCCAGACAGTTCCCTGATTGAATTGGGGACCATGTTAGTTCTCCCCATGACCCGTCAGAGATAAAGAATTTGTTTACTGTAAATTGCTCACCACTCACTCCTATGCACCATCTGCCACTCTTACCCACAAAGAGCTGCATTGCTAATAATAGCTCTTTTGACTTAAGGAAAGTAATACAAGATATTTCATGTACAAGCTTGGGATATAATTGCAATTTTAATCTCCTACCCTTATATATAAATCCTTAGTGTCAATAAATAAACTTATTTTAGATTTCACACTTTAATGTAACAGTTGAAGTTTTGCATCATCGTGGTAAGTAATGAAGAGGGTACAAATTTTTCCATAAACTTGTCCCAGCTGAGCCTATCTGTATATTTTTACTCAGTCAGAAAATGAATGCTTTTTTACCAGTAATATCATTTTTCTAGTCACAAATCTGTGAGGTCCTGTTTTAAAAACAGGAAGAAAAGGACCTTGCCAGTGCATTGTCCCTCAAACATTGGTGTGCAGCCCCCAGGCTTAACTCTAGTGAGCCTCTATTTATCCCTTTGTCCCTTCAAATCCTAGATTTGAAGGGACAAAGGGATAAATAGAGGCTCACTAGAGTTTAAAGCTCTTTCAATGAGCCCTGCTAACTCCTGAGCAAAAAACCTTTTCTCCCTTTGAGACAAGTTTTCATATAATTTTATTTGAATTCCAGAGTTTCACCATCTTTCCTAGCACTCTTTTGGAAGTGTCTGTCTAGAGGTGTCTTTCTGTCTTTCTTTTAATCTTTAGGATGCTCTTGTTCACCAAGTACCTTTTCTACATTTATTTCATGAGTCTTTGTGCTCAGGATTGTCCAGGACTGTATATTGTGTATGACTTCTTTACTGGAAGTAATTTAATTCACTGTGTGTGTGTCATGAAGGGAATACATTTTCTTTCCTATGTAATGGAACATTACCAGCAAATCTTTCTGTATCTTGGTATTTTCATAGAATCACTGCTTTCATCCTTTATGTGTAGTTTTCCTCTGAAGAACCACAAATACAGGTCTTCACACATATTAAATAAATACTTCCTCCTTTGCAGAATTTGGTTTTCTAAGTTCAGGTAATCAGTAGGAGTTAAAATACCATTATTAATACAGGTTCTTATTGCATGTACATGGTGTTTAATTAATTTCTTTGCTTTCAGAACAACATGTTACAACAGGCGTAAAGACCAAAAATTTTGTCAGCCTTCACATAAAATGCAACTCAATGTCTATCACACCACCTGTTTTCAAGAACCTAGGAGCCATAAATGAAGGCAAACAAAATATGCTTCCCAGTTTTATTGTTATTTTTTAAGGTCTTTTCCTATATACTTGTCAAAGCATCTGTGGCAATGGTCTCTGGGCTCATTACACACTTGTGGCTTCCATTCCTATTTTCATCACAGAATGACTGAAGACTGGTTAAGGCCCCTGATTGAGAAACCTATCTCTGTATCTTAAGTATCTTCCTCACGAAATATCCACTGTTCTGCCTTTAAAAAGTGATTTCTTTCTTTATAAGAGTCCTTCAGA
This sequence comes from Oriolus oriolus, assembly GCA_013400235.1. NCBI lineage: Eukaryota > Metazoa > Chordata > Aves > Passeriformes > Corvidae > Oriolus > Oriolus oriolus. The sequence goes on from VXBT01003817.1 coordinate 201,451, forward strand.
AGTTGTCAGACATTGCTTTACAGGTAATTTCATCTTGTAAAGACTGCAAAAGTGTGTTCTTCAAGAGCACTCTTCCCTGTAAATGCAAGTAATGTTGAGAACACTGGTGAAAATTGCGAGACACAGTCCTTTATTGCCTTTTCCAGCCTCTTATTCTTGAATTATGACAGCTCTTCATTACTTTAGAGTCTCCTATTTCCATTTTTTTAAAATAGGAATAATATCAGTTTCTGAGATTATTTGCATAACCAAAGCTCATTTGGTTAAATTATTCAAGTGTGGCTACTACTGACTACTAAAGTCAGTAATGCTTTTTAAGAGGAATTTAAATATTGATTAAGAAGTCTGACAGTTTTGGCTTTGTATTAACTTTTATACTGCATTATTAAGAAACCCATCTTCCAAATCAGAATTCCCATCTTTATACACTATTACTATTGAAAAGTCATAATAAAGTTTTATTTATTTTTTTAATTCTATTATTACTAATCTATGTTATTTCCTTGTTTTGTTCCTAGGTTTGTTATTTGTAGATAGTATGGCTGATATGTGAATGCCTACATTTTTATTTTTGTCTGTTAGTAAAGCAGTTGTATTGATAAGTGACAAACTAGAGAACATATTTTTAAGGCATTTGTCTTTGGTAGACTGTGTCATTTGAATATACATGGAAGACTAAAAGCAGCCTATTTAATAACAGTCAGCAAAATTTTACATGTAGCTGCATGCTCATATATGTTGAACTGTGTAATTCAACAGCAAAAAACCCCAAACAAACAATTCAATAACAGAAGGGTTCATGCATACATAATCCTAACAAAACAACGCTTCCATTTTTCTTTTCCTACCATTAACTTATTGTTGTGGCTATGAAATGATCTACCATGATTACTTAAATCTCTCCTTTTCACCTTTAATGTCAAAAATCTCTGACACATGTTTGCCTGAACTACAGGTATGCCTAAAAACACAGTGTGAAGAAACAAAAATCATTTTCAAATTTGAATTTTGTCATGTTTTCCTTTTGCTTACTATCTCTCCCGTTTTCTGTTAACAAGGATCTGCCACCTTCTCTTCTCTAAACCACTCATTATCATCTCGTCTGCCCATGTTGCAGTGATGCCTCAGGATTTCCTGAGAGCGATGGGATTTGTCTCAGCTCTCTGATCATGGCAGAGGGAGGGCTTGGTTTATGCTTGCTGGAGTGCACTTGCTCCTAATCATCATGCCAGGTCCGTAAACTCTGTGCAATTAGGAAGCAAAGGCTGCAGAATCCACATTCCTTCCTTCTGGCTTCATCTGTAGGAAACACTGAAAGTTTGTAGGTTTCAGACTTATCTCCACTGCCTCCAACACCTGGCAGGCTTAATTGCAAATCAAAAATTAGTTTTTTAGGTCTACAGGTCTAAGTTTGGAAAGTGCGAGTTAGGAAAGAGAAGGTTACAAAAAGAGAAACAGAAAACACAATTCCAGCCATCCAGTTTGACTTCCCATGAGGGTCTCCAGGGCTTGTCCCTCTGTACACTTTCCCTGCTTCCTACCAGTCTGGATTCCTTTTCCTTCTCCCAAGAAACAGGCAGCAATGAAGAATTACATTTCACATCTATACAGTCTTTCCAAGAAATGAATGTGCTTGGTGGCTCCGCCAGATCCACCGGGTATTTATAGGTGACTTCCCAGCTCTGTCATGCAGCAGTCATGCTGGCAGCTAACTGGTTTTGCCACAGTTTGGATATTCACCCTTTTTGTAGTGCTGCTTTCTCTTTTCTTTTTTGATAGCTTTCTATAGAAATGGCATGTGATGCTTCACTAATATAGATGGCAATTTTAGCAACAGATTTTCCATGGCAACATAAAAGGAGCTAGTGCCCTTGTTATTCCTGGTGTCCAGTATGATGGTACCCATTCTTTTAATTTTCTGTTACAAGCAATCAAGGTTTTTAGTTGCATTTGGGTGAGCTTTTCCGTGTCTCTAGTAATTTTAGTTTCTCCTTCCAGCCTTGATTGTAACATTGGTATTTCTTTTTACTTTCTTCCTGCTACCCTGTGTATATTGGGTAGATTTATACAGTGTTGACAATATACAGTGGTGTTTTCTCAAGAAAATATCTGGAAGATCATTGCTATTCATTGACTTCCATTTTAACAACAATCTTAGAGGCAGTTCTGTATAGTCATTACCATTATGATTACAGCAAAATGTTCTGATTTGCTTATCTTCCAAATGGTTGTGGTAAAATAAGAAGCTATTTTTCATTAAAATATTTCCAGTGATCAATTATGAAAATTAAAACAAGTAGCCTTAAAATATGTGGGGATAGGGAGAAATATTAACTATTTCTCTTTATTTTACCAGGTTCACAAAGGGAAAACTAATTTTTCTCTGAAAAAATTATAGTATACAAGTGCTTCCAGAGGAAGGTTCATTTTTATTATGCTATTCACATGATTCCTTATTCACAAAGAACATTTGAACAGAAACTGGCCAATGTATGAGCCAAAATCCTGACTTTAGAGAGGTCCTTTGGCTGTAGTTTTCTCTGCCCTGTCTAAATCAGTAGGGAATATTGCAAGCATGTTGAATTTCCTATTTGAAAGTTAAATTTGACAAGATGTACTTACCAAAACATACATGGTAAAAGAAAATTAAGCGTTTCTTTGATATTTTATGTTCTTTGTCTTGTGAGGTATAAAGAAATTCATGACACTCATTCTGTCCTGTATTTTCAGTATTTGTATTTTGCTCATTTAATTTTTAGCGTTGAAAAAGAAGTAAAAAATATATTTAGGTCCAATCTAATTTCATTTTAATTTGGCTCAATATAATGTTAGCCAAAGATGGTAATTAGACTTGAAAAAAAAGAAAGCAACATGAAGAGGGGGAAATGGCCTTATCGAAAAAAATCTCAGCCAGTAGGAAAGATGGAGTCTTTTCTCAGTCTTTATGGACAATCTTCTTTCTCCAAAGGTGAGACATTAATCTTTCTTACACCAGTCTCCTACCCATAAGAAGAGATAATATGCTACTGTATTTGGGGGCTTGCGAAGTAAGTGCCTACAAACTCTTGGAGCATGTTGTAACTGAACAATGTTCTCTTTTGCTGTTGAAAGATGATAATTATAACATGGAAGAGAGACCAGTGGCCTATTTACTAAGTTTTCATTTGTGTTACCTATGAGAGTTTGTTTTTACAATGTGCTTATTAAAAAAAAAAAAAAAGAAAGAAAGTCTGGTATCCAGACTGATTTTGTCTCAAGATTGCAGAAACCACTCCTTTATATACTACTGCCACTTCTGGATGTACATACTGTACTAGTGGTAGGCAAATCAACATCAGGGAGGTGCAGCCTCGAAGCTACCATGGCTTAAGAATCAGCTGGGAATGTAGGCTTTTGTAGTCAAATCTTGCTTCAAGCCTGTCCTTTCAGAAACTCATAATAGAATTTTCTTCGTTTTTCTATACCTGCTTGTCACAGCAGGAGGTTTGAAATTGCCAGAGTTAAGCAGTTTAATAATTACTTTTGAAAAGTTAAAATGCACATGGCCAGGCAATTTCATTTTCATTTCGAAAATAAGTTTTTCTTCTTGTTTCTGAAAATGGAGGTGGAAATTATGATTGCTTATGAAATTAGTTTGTATAACTGGTTGGGTATTTGATTATTCGAGCATCTGCCTTTAACAGCTGAGGTAGTTCTGTTGCCTTAAGCATAAATCAGTGAGGTGAGAGCAGATAGTGGGAAAAAGACAGAAATTGCTCTCAGGCTACTTGCCATACTAACAAGAGGTCTAGTTGCAGAGGGCAGGAATTGAACTCAAATGGCAGATGTAATGGGAAAATCAGAGAGATCCACTTTAAAAATGCACATTTCTGCAAGTAGAAATAATTCCATCTGTAAATCATTTGGCATGAAATTCTCTTCCTTCCCTTAAATATAACACTATGATGGTAAAGAAAATCCCTTATAAATGAACTAGTTGAAACTTCAAAGAGACTCCTGTGTTTCCTTGTCTTGCAGTAGTCCCCATTGTGCCTTGCAGTCCCTATCCCCTAACAGAAATGCAAGATTGAATAAAAGACATAAAATTTTGACCAGCAGAGGAAAAAAGTGATTTTCTGATACTTCAAAATATTTTAAATTCCATCACTTCACATAATTTTTCTTCTTTTTAGGTAACACCATCGTTTTTGTGTTATGTCATCCTTTCCAATTCCTCTAGTGCAGGTCACACATAGGTTCTTGTTCTCATGTCCCACACCTGAAAAACTAAATAGGGCAGGGAAACTGTGAAGATCAGTTAGGCAGCATCTCCTTCCAAAGTAAGCTCGGAGCTCTGTTGCTAATCTGGTTTCTGACAGAGTTACCATTGTTTGCCCTCGGCTAGGATTAGCAGTTAGATACATGGATCAGTAACGTGGCATGGGAGGTAAAGAAACGCGTAAACTAATAGTGTATTAGATCAAATGGGAGAATACTTTGCTCTGTCAAAGGGATGAAGTAAGAAACTAGCATAATTCTGTTGCTATTCCTCATAAATAAGAACAAAAGTTAAAGTCATGATGGTCATAAGATCATGAACAGCCTTGGAGGGGGTGGAGTGGGAATGGATCCCAAAGGAACTGCTGGCCTGTTACAGGATTACTACCTTGTTCAGCAGAAAAAGGCAAGTTAAAAGAGTTTGTTGTACAGCTATTCTAAAGATTTTTCTTTCAGAAGAAGTGAAGGACAACACCCCCATGACTGAAAGGACACACCGTCTGCCAGCCCAGCATCTGCCTTCTGGCAGAATCCCCAGGACCTTAACCTTGAGAGGCCAAAATATCTGACAGAGAGATAAGGTCCCCAACAAGTAGGACATCAAGTGTATTTGAATGATAACTAAAGTTTCTTTTTATGGTTCATATAACGTAGCTGTACTGCACCAAGGAAAAGGACCAAGTTTCCCTAAGTAATGTAAATGATGCATGAACAAACAATATGTAAAATATGCCTTGTCATTTCTGTCCAAATCTGGGAAAGTACCATGCTTTTTTACATAATGTGGCACATTTTTAACATCTCCCCTGAAAAAATGGTCAAAATATGTAAAATATAGGAGCAAAATATAGGAGTGTTCTTAAATCCTTATCTTTCAAAAGTATAAGAAGAATAAGTGACTCAGCTGAGACTCCATTGGAAAATGTTTAATGGAGTATCTTTGTGTTATACTAAGTAGTGATATTTCTGGTTTTTGAATCCTATGCTAATTTGAAACTACATAATATGCAGTCATAAAAACTTGCTATTATTTGTGAATCATAGAGTCATCACAGGGTATTGTCAGTTGGAAGGGACCCACAATCATCAAAGTCCATCTCCTGGCCCTGCACAGGATGCCCTGGGAATCACACCATGTGCCTGAGAGCACTGTCCAAACACCTCTTGAGCTCTGTCAGGCTTGGTGCTGTGACCACTTCCCTGGGGAACTGTTCCAGAGTCCAACCACCCTCTGGGTGAAAAACCTTTTCCTAATATCCAACCTAAACTTCGCCTGAGACCATTCCTTTGGATCCTGTCACTGACCACCACAGAGAAGAGATCAGTGCCTGCCCCTTCTCTTCCCCTCATGAGGAAGTTGTAACTGCAGTGAGGTCTCTCTTCAGTCTCCTCCAGCCTGAACAGACCAGGTGACCTCAGCCACGCCTCATACAAGCTTCTCTTTTAGGTAATTAACAAAATTAACTCTGGTGCTTATTTTTTTCCTTATATATCATAACTTTTTTTTTTTTTTTGGTAATACAATGCAGCTGGCAATCTGTGAGTAGTGGAGAATTTTTTTAAAGAAAAAAGAAACTTGGTCACCAGTATGGTTAAATTATGGCTACTAATGTGTCTTCAGCCTATTATGTGCAACAAAGGTAAGAAGTCATTTACCAGAAAGGTATGTGTTAGGAAGAAACAAACCTTTTTACTGTCCTGAGAAGCAGATTGGAATTGATTGGAAAATAGATATTAGGCAGGTGGGAAGTGTATCATTACCCAAAATGCAATTTCATAGGTGTCAAACACACAGTGCTGTCCTACAATAGCCTGTCTAGTGCATAGATTGTCCTGAAATGAGTCTCGACCCACCAGCCTAATATATCTCCCAAGTAATGAAGTTCTCTTGCACTCATGTCTTTTGCAAATGCCTGCAGTCCTCTATAAACAATAGCACAGTGAGATAAACTACTAATGACTGCAAAACCATGATAATCCTTAATAAAAAGTTCCTTAGAATTTGTGATGGAGCTCTTTTCAGCAAAAAGAAGGATTATGAGGAGCAGAGACCATCACCAACCACAAGATCTCTAAGAGCAGTAGATTGCATTTGCAGATAAATCATTCTAGCACAAAGGGACATCTAAATGATGCTAATAAAAAATGGAGCTTCTTTATCAGATATTAATAAAATTACATTTATAAAGATTAATGGAAAAGAAAAAAATCTCCAGGGCCCTATTGTTTTGCACATGAAAAACAGCTGACTTTCACATCTTCCAATTGATTTGAGGAATAGGAATACAGATTGTATGAATCATTGCTATATCCTTGTCATTGTTGTTTTAAGTAGCCTGCAATTATAAGGAAAAAAAATTCAATTTCTGATGGAGTTGTATCCAAAGGCCTTATTGGTAAATGGTGTTTTTTCCCTGCTCTTTATCTTTTGTAGACTGACAGCCTAATCACCCATAGAGCTGAGGACTAACATGAGTCCTCTGGGTCACATCAGTGATCCTGGACTGATGGAGAGTGGGCATTTATTGAAGTCTGAAGTCCAAAATATTTAGGATATACCAAGAAAACAATATCATATGTAAGGCTATTTATTTGTTCATTTGTAAGGCTGCTCTGGCACAGTTAAATGCTGTCTTTAGACCAGAAAATGCAAATTGCAGTTGTTTGCATGGTTGGTTTCTTTAAAAAGATTATATGTGACAGGCTTTCTGCTCAAGTATCAATCTTGCCACAAATTTCTTTGATGAGGTTGTCTCTGAGGCTCTGAGACTTAGCTTCAGAAAGACAAAAAGCGAGTCAAACAGCTAGAGCCGTCCAGATGGCTTCTTCTTTATTGATGACCCACCTCTTGTTGCACAATTTCTTTGCTGCTTTTGGGGAGAAATAGATCAGAAATCCTTGTTTTGTTTCCTGTATGTCTGTCCCTTAGTAGTTCTTTTCATTACTCTGTAAGTTAATATCAAAGAGAGAATTTGAAAGACATATGTAACAGAAGGCTTGTCTCCCCAGATGCAGGGCCAGGAGGGAGGGGGGAGCAAGCATCATGCCCAAATAATGATAAATACTGTGATTTACGAATGCACTGAAGTGAAGGAAGAGCCTGTGTGATATCTGTAGATGTTTTGCAACTGATTTCATGTTAATTGACATCTGTGATAGCTGTTTTATAAATCACTTTCAAAATTATACAGATATCCTTCTTCCCCAAGCACTGCTTGAATTTAAGTACGTGCCTGGTGTTTTTTCTGTTCCTTTGGCCTCCTGGCATTTTCTAAATCTCTGTAGGATGGGGCCTGTCTTTCACAGAGTATGATTCTGGTGGAAACCACATCCAGCACAACAGTTCACTGGCAGGAGATGCTAATGGGGGCAGTCAGATATTTTGGCTTCTTCAGTAGAAATCAAAAGAATTTCAGCCTAATGCTGGCCATGGCCCCTTTAACAGGACCAGCTAAAGTGTCTGTGCTCCACACAAACTCCTCCTTTAAGTGAGGAGTTTTAATCGAGTTTTTTAACCTGAACAGAGACATGTCCTCCAAAACATTTCTTTTCTTCCTCAATGCTACTGCAAGTATTTCTACTTTAACGTGGACAATTCTGTTCCCTCTTTTTCCAGAGTGACAGCTGAATTTCGGCAGTTCTGCTTGGGCGTTGGAGACGTTATGATTGTTTCTGGAGAGACCAGTAATGTTCTCAACTGAATTACAGGATTTATGGAAGTGTGGAAAGCATGCAGCTAAAGACATTTATAAAAGTGTGGGTTTTTCCTGGAATTTTCAGGATAAAACCTCTGATGTCCAATCCTTCTTTCTTTAGGAATACAAGCCTATAGAAATACCCATACTTTTGTCTGCTACCAGTGTAAAACTCCCAGCATAGTAAAATGGAAAAAACATTTTTTTGTATGAATTGATGATAAAAATTTTTTTTTCCTACTCATGCTTAGTTTTTCCAATGCTCTTGAAACAATAATTCATTTTATGGCCTCAAAATATTTTCAGAGTCATATCCCTAAAGATGGATTTAAGTGTTCCATGATATATCTGTGATTCATTAACAAAAATATATTCCTTTGCTGTAAGTGAATATGTCCTTAAGAAGCTTCACGGTGAAACATATTTTATAATTTTTAATACGTAATTTCTGAATAGTTATCGTGTTTCATGTGGCCACCTACTTCATCAGCTTGGAGGGAGATGGCATTTCCCCGACATTCAGGGACTGCTGTCGTACCAACAGCCTGGGCGTGTTTGCATTCATTACCTTTTTGCAGTGGAATAATAATAATGGAAGAGGGGAAAGGATGGGAAAAGAGCAGTTCTATGTCATTTCTTTCTCAAATTCAAGTATATGCTGCTCTCTTGTGGAACTTCTATGGTAGTTACAAGCATTAGCTAAAGGTGTTCCTGCTTTTTGATTTTTATTTTGGTCCATTGAATGTTGCTAGGACACATTTAGTTCATGTGGTGTAGCAGGTTTTTTTGAATACAATGCAAATTTTGCCTATTAATGTTCGGTTGGGCTTTCTCAATTTTGATGGTCAGCATCGATTGTTGACATAGCTTTGTGTGCTGCATTTGGAATTAGATTTGTGCTGTTTTGTAAATAAGTATACATTTATAAATACTGGAAAATTGCCTCTTCTACTCTTTAGGTGATGCTGAAATGCACCTCTGGTTCTGTCTGGTTCACTCTTTCAATTAGCCTCAGTAAGAAAACAAGTGCTTTAAAAATGGCAATGAAAGCTTGGGTATCTGTCTGCATGATGTTTGTGTATGTGGGGTGTGTTGTCCAAATCATGGATTCTCAAAGCTTTTCTCGTGTATTATGAAACTGAGTGATGAGTGAAATTTTTAGAATAATGTTTCAAGGTGTGTCACTGTCCAGTCAAAGAACAGAGGCAGTACAGTCACAAAGACCTTTACTGAGGCCCCGGGGAAAAAAGAACTCCACAAGCAGAACTCTGGGTGCCTGGTTTCCTGAGGATGTCTTCAGGGTGAGATTCTTCCCTTTCCAAGGAATATGTGTGAATATATACGTATCTGAGTTTATATGTTGCTCTGTCATCAAGGGCACCACTCTTCCTTGGCATCCATTTTCATTACAAGACAGAAGTACTTGAGGCTGTAGCCCTTCTGTCAGATGTATTCAAAATTACAATTCAAAAAATTCTGTCAGATGTATTCAAAAATGTTATTTATTATTGCGGGATAGAGACGTAGAGCAATTTTATTACCTTTTTTACCTGGAAAGCATATGTTAATAATAATAACAATAAGGTGTATTTGTGCCTGAACATGCCCTACATTCTTACGTATTCTGCAACACATTTTATCCAGAGATATAAATCCAGCAATATACAGAGTCTAAGAGTTCCCCCTGAGAATTTCTGCTGCAAACCTCATATTTGATTTGTTTCTGGAAAGTCTGGTTGAGTTCACTGATATAACACACACACAGCAAAAAGCTCGGCTACAAAGAAACACTTCATTCCCTCATATAAATACTTGCTGCCACCTCTGAGAAAAAAAAAATCTCCTTAGTGCAATTATTTATTCTTGTAAGCAACAATTTTTGAAGATAAGTTATGTTAGAGCACCACCATCATTAACATCACAGAGGCAATTTCAAGAAGATTGAATTTACTCTTTCTGAGTAAGTCTTGTCCAGTAAGCCGAGGAAGGATTTAGACCTTCATTCTGCTCTAACCCTTGGAGCAGCACAGCCTGTTTTCAAAGGGCAGTAGGCCAGGTCCTGGAGGTGTCTTTAGTGCAAGCTGGGCTTCCATGAGGCAATGGTTAATGCACTATAAATGCAGCCTCCTGCTCCCTGCATACCAGCTCCTCTGTGTACCCAAGCCTTGTATTCTTTTGCTTGTAGACAGGGTATTATCTGGTGAAAAGAGGGAGTACAAAGAATCAAGTCATAATCAGTATGCTTTTGTGAGTCCTGTGAAACAGAGTGAAAGCTATGAGGGACAAGCAAGTAGATTTTGAGTGTACAATATTTCAGGAGAGATTGGGAGAGGGTGTTTTAACGATATTCTATTATGTCTCCTCTTTAGAGAGCGGCTAAGCCAGTGCCAAAGGAATAGTTTTCCAATGTGCTATTTGTTCACAGGATGGATAGGGGCTGACAAGCTGACCATCAGAACAGCTTCTTTGTCCTTGGAGCTCCAGGTGGTTTAACAGTGCAGAGAAGCTACACATTTTTACCAAAATGAGTGTTCATTCCTTTGACTTTTCAGCCCTGTCCAGCTTATTTTCAAGGACTTTTAAAATAAAAAAAAAACCAAACAAATTAAGCAATGTATATTAGGAGGGTGGCGGGGAGGGGAGGGTAAGGTACTGGGTGTACACATGACATGGGAAGGGTCTCTCTTGCCTTTTCTAGAAACATGTTCATCCAGCGAGGGCTCAGACATAACAGTATCAGCATTCATGCTACATAAATATCACAGCTTAATCATGGCTATAATCAGCTTTACTAGCAGCAAGATTGACATGATTCTATTACATCCCTTGCATTTTCTGAAAGTATAATTAAGGAGGTAAAGAGCAGTACTAAAAATATTCTCAAGAGCTTTACAGGATTTTTAAAATGACAATATTTGTTTATTGGTTTTAATGAAATATTTGAAAGCTGAGCCCTTTACAACGGGTAAAGATAATATGATAATTACTTAATATAGCAAATAACATTGGCAATCATGATTATAATCTGGTTTAGTCCATGCAGATTGCAATGGAATAGAAGAATATGTTGATTTATTACTAATAAAGAATCAAGGGTCATTCGTGTTTACTACTTTTGGTTCTGATTCTGAGCAGCTTGTAGAGATAGATATAAATTCAGGGCTGAGAAGAGTGGACTAATAACCTTCTTCAAGCTGCTCCTAATGCAGCCCTGTGTGCAGCTGGTTTCTCTGCCAGGGTCTGCAGCTGAGTCATGGTCGGTGTGTTGTCCACCAGGACCCATTTCCAGGCCTGTGAGCCATCTTAGCACCTCTGTAATCTCTCTGCAATATTTTTAAGGAAATATTTATTTTTTGTTTCATATCTTTTCCTAATTATCTTTAAATTCTTTTCACTTTTGAAATAATCAAACAAAGTATATAACTAGTTTAGCAAGTGGTGACTAATAATTTTGCCCAGAAAGGGAGAGAAATAAAGAAAAACTACTGCATATATTCTCTGTTGCCTCCTTGGGGGTGGAAAAAATGCTGACTTCTATATGCAGTAGTTGCACCATTAGCTTTTCAGGCAAGAAATAGAGAAGAGAATTGCCTCATGTTGTACAAATTGGGCTAGAGACTTCTAATCCATCAGAACTGTGTTGACTCAGCTGAAGTCTGAGGACCATTGGGATAAAGTGGAGAATGGCACTGGCACCCTGAATTTCTGATAAACTGCATTTAAAATTCATCCAAAGGGGGCAAAGTATCAAAACCAGTGCATAACGGAGGATTGTATTTCACTTGTATCATTCCTAGCACCAAAAAGATGGATGTGATATTTAATGGAAACTAAGACACTTGTTTTGAAAGGCTTCACTCTTATATGTGTAGCAAATGGTTGTGTCTAAGCTTCTTTCCCATACAGTTTGTCCACTTTGCTGAGCTACTGCAGGGAGTGAGACAAAATCACTCTGCAGATTTTAATTTCTGCAAGAATGCTACTCCCTTCATAGGACTGGCCTTTTTACCCAGGATTCACTTTTGTCTTTAAGACTCCATTTCCCCAAAATGTTTGAAAAACTTATTAAACTTCTAGTCCTTATTCCTTTCTTCCATTTACTTACAGAAACTGCTCATTGGTGCACGTGATTGTGCCTGCTCTTTGTCAGCAGCATGAACTGTGCTTTGAATCATCTCATCAGAAAATAGCATTGCGTTGTTTCCTTCTGTCTTATCACTTTGCTTTCATCTTCTTTTAAAAGCTTATTCATAGCACTGAAGCCTTTCCTCAAAACTGTTGCGTGTTCATTAGACTTTTACCAGGTGTCACGATCCAGCTGCAGATACTGGCAGTGAGAGAGACAACTGCTCACAGGGCTGCATGAATTAGAGCTTGAAGGAGGTCATTAGTCCCCTCTGTTTAGCCCTGAATTTATATCTATATCTGATATCAGATGGGAGATCTGTATCCTGAAGATTTCCATGTCCGTGTTTCCAGGGGTGCTAAATCAGCAAAAAGCAGCACAAAGGGCTGGGGCAGCAGCAGCGGTGACAGCAAAAGCCAGGGAAAACCTTGGCAGAGCAGGGATGTGCCAGATGTGGATAGTGCAATGCTGTATACAAAGAGATGCAAATGAGAGCAGGAATAGAGAAAGGAAATTTTGGTCTCTGAAGGGACCTTCCCAGTGCAGTAATCCATGTCTCTAAATCTCCACATTGCCCTGATTTTATTTCTGCATCTGCTACACAGACAGCATCTTGGGAGAATTCTCAGGGCGTGCACCTCCGAAGTGTGACGGGGTCTGGATTTTCGGCAGGAATGTTGACCCGCGCGCTGCTCAGGGAGGGGCGGAGGGAGCCGGAGCCGGAGCGCCGCTCCTGGAGCCGCCCGCCCGCAGCGCCGCCGGGTGGCCGCTCCTGACTGGTGCAGGGACAGAGGCGACAGCGCCCGTGGTTTTCCGGGAGGCACCGGCACAGCCGGAAAAAACCTAACAATATTTTAAAACTTACAGGATTTGCCGAATGTCGCATTCTGATTGATTTTCCAAAAGGCAGTGTTCTCACTGTGAAGGAGCTAGCTGATATCTCCTCCCTCCTTGCTCCTCAAAGAACCTTTCCTTTCCTTTCCTTTCCTTTCCTTTCCTTTCCTTTCCTTTCCTTTCCTTTCCTTTCCTTTCCTTTCCTTTCCTTTCCTTTCCTTTCCTTTCCTTTTTCCTTTCCTTTTCCTTTCCTTTCTCTCTGCATTTTGTCAGACCCACAGTTACCCCTGCAGGATTGTCACATTCCAGCAGCACAGAGAGTTCCTGTGTCAGTCAGTGGAGAGTTCCCCGGGGCTCCAGCAAAGCCCCATCTTGCCCTTTCCAGACCCACAGCTTGCCATTGATGCTGAGGCTGTAAGAACTCGGGTATTGTGGCTAGGTGGGAAGAGCAGATTAGACTAGATGGATCCTTTGCCAGGAAAACAATTAATGTATCATTTTGTCACACCTACAGATTGTGATGGATACAGAGATAAGATTTTTCAGAGGCAGACAAGGTGTTTTCACAATAAAAGACTCAGTATTTTTCAGGTAAAGAGGCCCTCCAATAACCAAATATGAAATATTGACATTACCCGTGTGTTCATTTCTATTCTCATTTTCTATCTTTTTTTCATTCTCAAAACATGTAAGTTCTCACTGGCTGGAATCTCATGAGCTTTGTCTCTTTTATTACTTATTGCCAAATACTCTTCTCTCCTCCTGTTTAAGTCCAGTGCACATTCCAGCATCAGCGCTGCTAGACACAACCAGCTTGGAAAAGTTTATCTTAGAAGCTGTTTACTGGAGTCTGTGAGGGAGATTGGAATTAAATTACTTCTCTGCTTTTGACTGACTGCAAAGCTGCTGTCAAGCAAACAGTGTCACCAGTGTTCTCTCCAAAGGAAATCTTTGAAAGGACAGTAAGAAAGTAGGAAAAACATCAACACAGAAAGAAGCAGAGCACAGGAGAGACACCTCAGTTGTGTAGTTCTCATCCAAAAAGTGTGCCTTGTTCATTAATCATATGTTCAGTGCAAGAGCTCTCATACCCCTCTGTTAACTGAGGAATGAACTGGAAGTAGCTGTTGTGTTGTTGTAGGAGCACTGGCATGAAGAAAGAGTAACAAAACCTCTGGTAACAGTGTTAATAACTGTAGACTCCAAATGTAAAAATAGGGCAGTACTTGGTTTTATAAACAAGGTATCAAAGTTGGTTTTCTGTATACGGTTCTCTGTTGCAGGCCCACCATTAACTTTCCTAGGTCTGACCTCTGGTAATGGGCAGGTTTAACCGGCCCAGACTTAGAAAATTCACCTTCCCAGGACACCACAGGGACCACTTGTTCCAAGGGAGGCATCTCCTCGTTCTTCACTTTAACTTGGTACATGCATTTGAAGGTGTCCACCTTAGGTGTAGGGAAGTCTCACTCAGAGTGCTTAGCATTGATAGTAAAAAGAGATGTTACTTTTCTTGGTAGTGATTGTGTTTTCATTTCTGAGAGAGATGTTGTTTGATTTGTAAGATAAGAGGAAAATTGTTATAAACATAAGCAGAGCTCTTAATGGATAATATTAAACTTAAAAATTAATAATGATCTTTCTCTCACTTCAACAAATACTTATCCAGAGGGTGTAGCTACTTTTTTCAGCCCCTCAAAACCAGCTTCTATCTGTAGAAAGATTTCTGATGCAACACTTTGTTCCTCCTCCCCGGCCTTTTACCAAGACTTTGTAACACACTGGTAGTCCCAGTTAACACACACATGTCTTAACACACACACACATATATATACATATACACATATATTTACATATCTACAAGCAGATCAGTTTTAAACTATCAGTAAATCTATCAGTAAATTTTCAGGAGTCTAAATTTTGTGATAATTAGCACTTGAAAAATGTTGTGAAGTTTTTCGTCATTCGTGTTTTGACGTGCAAAGACTAATGTTGATACTAAAAAAAATCTGCTAAAGATTCATTGCATTCATTTGCACCTCTGTTTGATTAATCTTTTTTTTTTGTGGTCCATCACTTTTTTTTCATCAGTTATGGTTCATTCCTGATAATCTAATGTTTTTGAAGTCCCTCTTTGATTCAAGGAAATGAAAGTTGGATGGTAATGTTTGAAAAGGTGCTATTCCAGCTTAATAATGAAGTCATTCTGGCTCAGTTTTTTCACTGATAGGTCTCCATTTGGCTAATTGGTCTGATGACATGTGAAAGTGTTTAGAAGACATCACAAAAGTGACAGAAAAAACATGCCCCCAATTTGTTTTAGTGTTCTGTTAAACTTTCCTGAAGTTCCTCCTTTATTCTTTTTAAAGCTGTAAACATCAGAAGGAGGCTTTGTTAAATTGCTTTTACCTCAGACTACAGGGGGCTTTAATGGAAAAGGGGAAAATATTTGAAACTGTTGGGTCTTTGTTCTTTTTCTAAGGCAAGAGCATTGGGAGTCCACAAAATGGGATTTTAATAACTGGTGTTATTACTTTCACAGCAGTAAAAAAGATGGGGGCACTTGGATTTACAGGACTGGTTAAAAGGAAACTGAGCAATTCCATACAATATGTACTTGAAAAAGCACATAGAAGTATAAATATGTAATTTTCAAAAAGTCAAACAGTTCTACAGAACATATATATGAAGTCTAAGAAAATATTAACAGCCTCTCTCTGTTTTGCAGGATCTCAAGTACCACAGTGACACCTGGAAGCATAGGTGCAATTCCCTGAGTAAGTCATTAACAGGATCCTCTGGAGCCCTTGTGGATACACCTGTGCTAATGATGGCCTGTGGACTAGTGTCTTGTCTGGAACTGAGAACAACCAACATGACACATCTGGCATCAACAGAGCTGCATTTCTCCTTTGCATCTCCTTTAACCAGCACCAAAACACCCTCAGTGCCCAGAGAGGCTTTGTGATGGCTCCATCTCTGCATTGCCTGCGAAATTCTCAGCTGTTGCAGGGTGAGCCATGGTGGCATTCAGGCCACGGCCACTTCACTTAGGAGGCGGTGTGTGAATGTGTGTCATACATAGCCTGGGTAATTTTTCTGTAAAAGTGACCAGGAACAAAGATATTCACAGTACATATTACTGTATGTATACTCCAAGGAGGCATGTTTCACTTGTTTTTAAAATTTTAAATCCTTTAAGAATTACAATCAATGGTATGAAATCAGACATATCAGATCCTCTATGACCTTAATATTTTTCTACTTCTCCTGTTGTAGCTGAAATGAATACTTCATTTATTGCCTTCAAATTAAACTGTTGTCAAGATACCACAGTATTCTTTGTGGACTCTGTGTCCACAATCACAACTAATGAATCTGAAATTCTCTGGTATTGCCTCTGGGAGGAGATGGTTGTGGGTTTTCACACCAGCTTGCCCCTGTTCTGTGTTGATTCTTGAACGTTTGTTAGTGTTGGACAAGAAGAAGATGCAGCTGTGAGAGTTCTCTATGCCTGACTGGCTGTCCTTGCTGCTGCTGCACAATCTCAAAATGCTGTTGCAGCTCCCTGCTCTTCAGAGCACAGCACTCACTGGAACTGCTGTTTCTAGTGCAAGCTGTAAGATCAAAGCAGATACTCTGAACAAGTTTGTCTTGTGTTGCTTCATTTCACATATCATCTATTAATTGATCTCCTGAGTCATTTAAGGTCCTCACAACCTGTCACTGCCTTGGTGATTTCTGTTGTTTTGCCATGTAATGAGACATTATTTTTTTTTCAGCTTTTATTTATGAAACAGAAGGAATCTGCAATAATTAAGGAGTTTAGTGCTAGGAAGCTGTGTAAAGTTTATATTTTTATCTAAATGTCTCATCTCCTAGTTTGGTGAATCAGGCTGACCAGTGAGATCTTTTTATACCCAGTTCAGTGAAGCTGACATTTTTTTAATCCTTTGAAGCATTTGCTATTACATGCTTCCGGAACAGCTGTATTGCTGCTCTGGCCCTCTGCTGCACAAATAAGCACTGCAGCTTTCCCCTAATTTTTTTACCCTTTCCTAACAACGTGATTGCTTATAAATTCTTCCATTGTTGTGGCTGTGGTTTATTTTCCATAGGTTCACACAGCTGTGCTTCATATTGCTGTACACACGTACAGAACTTGGTGCTCAAGCCTTGTGCCTTGCCCTTGTTCTCACTAGACCGTAGGGGAACTTTTGGGAATCAAAACTGGTTGGACCTGTTTTGTGGCCGCAGACATTATTTTACCTCAAGATACTTTGCCTTGGGAGTCCAGTGTGTGAGAATCCCAAGTGTTTTAAAGAGGGGTTTCGGAAGCCATGCAGGCCCTGGTTATAGGTGGTACGGGGATGAAAGAAAACCTGGTAGCTGAGATATTCATCTTGCAGCACTATAGTGATTTTCTGTGGAGAAGAAACAGAAAAGTGACTCTGACTGTTCCCTGTTGAGAGATTATGAAATAGATATTTGTTTTGCCAAAGAAGACATCCAGGTGCAGCTACATCACCAATGTCTACAGAAAATTTGCATCATGCTTAGAGATGAAGATAAGGGCCCAGAACTGATAAAGTAAGGCTTTTTACCAAAGGACTGTCAGGTTTTTTTTAATTAGGAAGTTGTTGGGCTACACTGTATGCTGGAAGAGAGATTGGGCCTTGTTGGCTGCAGAGAGAGCCTCGTTCTCAGAGCCGGAGGTGATCCTGGGATTACAGCCAGGTCACCGGGGATGGGCTGAGAGAGCATTGTGGGTTTCTGGACAGTGTCAGCCCTATGAGATGTGATAATTGCAGTTTCTGACCTTGTAAGGTATTGTTTACCTTTTACCATAATAGGCAATGTCTAGGAAATATTCCAGGTGATTGGGGAACACTGAGGTGAACAGTTTTCCTGTTTATATGAGGTGATTTCCTGTTTTTCCATTGGTATTTAAGAGAATTTTGGATACGCAATAAAACTTTTTTCTTCTTGCACCTTTACCATGATGTTGCGGAGTCTCTGCCCATGCGTGAATACTGCAGGAAGTCAATACATGGTATCCAAATTCAGCTGAAGCTTTAAAACAATATTAAATTGCATAAAGATCAATGAAAGTATAAGTAAGCAAAACAACCTCTCATAATGGTAAACTTTGCAAAGGTGTCACCCTGGACTACCCGGCCTATCAGCAGCACAGCACTCCCTAATGGAAGGGAGCTGGGTGCCCTCGCTGGCCAGCAGGATTGTTTGTCTCTGCAAATGTTCCACTGCTGTAGGCAGTTTATTTTGAATACTTTGCCAGATGGGACTTCAACAGCTCTCTTTTCTCCACTGCCTGGAGACAGTATGCTTTAATTGCAAGAATCATGAATACTGGAGCTGAAATTTGCCCTGACGTTCTTCAAGGCCATATATCAGGTCCTATATCAAAGTATTTTTTTTTGTCTACATGCATTTGAGTTACATGTTTTTCTTGCCTGATTCTGAAGGAACACTGAATATATGAATGTGCTGGAATTTTAGACTGTTCTTATTTCCCCTCATTATGACATTTACATTCCTTCAAATCCTCCTTTCAAAATAATCTTGTTCCTCTCTCTTCAGCTCAAGACTCTTTCCACCATGCCATGGGGCTGGCAGGCATGTTTCATGTGCTTCCCTGTGTGCTGTGATCCTTGCTGCTCAGGGAACAGCCACAGTCTGAGGAAAATGAAGACTGAACAGCTCTCCTGCTTCTTGACTTTTATGAATTTATGGCAATGGTACCTGCTCTAGACCATAGCCAAGATCTGCTTCTAACCTACTACCCTGGAACAAGAAGGGCAGTAGTTTCTAAGAGATGGCACAAGTTCAAAAACAAAGTGGTCCCCATCATAAAAGTTAAAGCCACCTAAGTCTGCCAGATACAGTGGCTGGTGGATAACTGCTGGCCTAGGGAGTCTTGACACAAACAATACTTGGTTTGTGAGTGTAAATGCAAGAAAAAGCCCTCCAGGATGCTGTGAAAACTTGGCATTTTTTATTCTTCTTTGAAGATTAATTTCAGATTTTCCACTCATTAATATCTTCTGCTAGTAAATTGTTTTGTAAGATGCTGTACTACTGCTAAGCAATTCTTTGCTTATTCTGCCCCTGTCTTCACCGGTCATGTGCTGAGCTGTAGTTAAAGGCACTATTTGTCTATTAACTATCACAAATGTAAGTTATTTTGAAATAATTCCACTCTGCTCTTGAGGGGGAGAAGCCTCACAGCACATGTTTGTCATGTCTTTGATCATATCAGATTTTGCTGTGGCTCATTTCTTTATGACATATTTTCCCTTACTTTTCTTTGTTCCCCCACTGCTCTCTTGCAGTGTTTTGCAGTTAATTCTAGCTACTCTTTAGTTCACTTCAGGCACTTTTTTGTTCCAGTTGCTCATAATTTTAATACTTCCTATAACTAGCCCACAGGAGTCTTTACCGAGTCTGTTCAGTCAGTATTTTTTTTTAGCATTAGCAAGTTCTCTGTCCATATTGAACAGTTTTCTAGTTCATTAGTATACTAGGTGGACAAAATTAGTGCAGCTGGTTACCCTTGTGACACAACATCATGATAAGATAAAAGCCTTACTCATGCTTATAAATACTTATATATTTCTTACAAAAATTATCATTGTTGATTTTTTCTTTAATGATATTGCACTGCACATAGTGCAGTTTCAGTAAATTTAGCATTTTTGCTTCAGTTCTAAATTAAAGTATCCCACTAAAGTAGCTTGAATTTCTTCATTAAAAATAGCAAGATGTGCTTCTAAGGTAATGACAAACTTTTCTTTCATTTCTACACATTTCTCTAAAGATTTGAAGCCAGAGCATATCTAGCTTTCGAGGTTTTCTGTTTCTTTTTTAAAACTTGATGTACCAAGAGAAGATTAGTGTATCTATATTCATAGAACTCAAAAAGTCATCTATCCTTTTTCCTCATCCATCTGCACCAGAATTCTCTCTGCTGCTACATAGTTGTTGCACTCACAATCTTGCTCATGGGCGTACAAGAAGCACACCTTTTACATAAGTAAAGCTATAAAATTATTAGCATAACTGAAAGTGAAGCACTTTAACCATTACTAGTCCAGATCTAATTGTTTAAAAAAGAAGGTTAATGCAGTTAAAATGTTTATACATACACCTCCCAGTGCCTACCTCCCAGTCTTGGGCTGGTGTCTCCACTGCTCCTCTGGGTGCTGAGATTGGTGGGGCTCCATACTGGTGGCAGTGGTGGGGTCATAGTGAATTGCCAGCCTCTGGGGTCCTTCAGTGTGAGGAAGATGATGTTTGTGGTAATCCTCTCTCTAGGATCAGTCTGGGGCCATTTTTATGTGTCTGCCAAAACCCTTTTACACCTTTGCTCTGTCTTCACTGGTCTGTAGTTCCACATTACACCCAATGTACTACATATGGTTGGTTTTTGTGTATGTTAGACACTATTTCTTTGTTATCTCTAAAACCAGTTGTGTCCAGCTCCAGGTCTGCAATAATCGTGTTAGAGTCTTAAACACTGTTCTGCACAGAACAGCTGCATCTTCCTGCTGTCTTTATAAAACTATGGTTCTC
This sequence comes from Oriolus oriolus, assembly GCA_013400235.1. Taxonomy (NCBI): domain Eukaryota; kingdom Metazoa; phylum Chordata; class Aves; order Passeriformes; family Corvidae; genus Oriolus; species Oriolus oriolus. The sequence goes on from VXBT01003817.1 coordinate 221,956, forward strand.
CTGTACACAGACAAAACAAATTAAATGTAGACATGTGGTACCCTTCCTGCTATTCCAACTCGTTCTCCTCTGTTGATGCTCTTAGCAACTAGTTCAACTTGGTGAAAAGACTTCTAGAACATGAGAGAATAAAAACATATGGATGTAGATACATGTGTCTGACAGTCAAATATGTACAATGTTGACAAAAAGAACAAAGGGAAAGATTCTCCTCCCTCCCACACCCAAACTCCCCCCCAACAAAAAAACTGCACAGAAAACAACTAAAAAACCCAAAATCAAACCAAACCAAACCAAAAAAAAAAACCCAAAAAAAGCAAAAAGCTATGAGAATTTGAAGACATGCAGAGGCAATTGATTGTGCCAACTCTCCGCAGAGAAACCGAGAGCACAGTGAACTTCCTTGTCCTTAAGAACTTTATGGTAGATGGTAGATCTGGAAGGCTTTTTTTGAAAGAAATTTGAGTACAGTGATTTAGAGAAGTCTTTAAAATGATATTTTTCCCTCTTTAAAAGCAATTTAATATACTTCACTTCTATTTAACTGTCCTGTGACCCTGCTGCAAAAAAACCCCCCAAACAGCAAAGCAACAACCCTCCCAATCCTGTTGCATATGTGATTTCTTATTATATAGATAAGTCAATACAGTTAAGCAGAGACTGCCCAGGATGTTTTGCATGATAATTAACAACTGCTTATGTAGAACATAAAAAGCTTTAAACAATGTAAATCAAGTAATACTAAATATTATCACTTATATCATTTTCTTATAATCTCTGTAGTGTTATTATTGGTATATAAATCCTTAAATAATAGCAGACAGAATCATAGCTTATAAGAATTTTTTAAACATGAAGACAATTTTTAATGTGTCATGGCACAGCATTTTGATGAGTTCTATGGAATATTCTGAAGAAACATACTGTACTGCCATTTCATCAGTCTCAGGTGGCAGATGAAAGTCTTGTCATCTGCAGTACCACCTCATTTCAAAGTGAATGCAGTTACAGAGATGGAGTATGGCAATTTTTAATGTAAATAATGTTTTGCCTTTCTGAAAGAGCCCATTTACAGTCTTGAGGCCATTAGACTTCTGTCCTGGCTTCTTCAGCAGTGCAATTCTGCAGTAGGATTGGAGAGTCAGTTTGAGATTGATGATTAACTTCCCACTTGTGCTGCAAAGCTTCCTTTAATATTTCTGTAAAACTGAACAAACGACTGCTACTAATGTTTTGCTCATCAACTAGTAAGTGGAGGCCATTTAAGACAGAAATGTAGGATTTAGCTCCAGCTGCTGTTCTAATGTTGCAGAAAGCTTTTGCTGCAGTTCATTAAATTCAACTTCAGGCAGTCACAAAACTGCCAGCTAATTATTTTTTCTTTCCTCTGCTGACTGAATCCTGGTGTCACCAATTTCCACTCACAAAATGGAGCTACAGAATTCTTCATTCTGAAGACTGAAGAAACAAAGCAGCGAGGAAGATACCAACATAATTCTTATAAAAACAGGTAAGACTGAATCAGTGGAACTTTATTTCCTACCAGTTTGTCAGACTATCTTGAGAGTCAGACTCTGTATGGGACATTGATTCTTTGCTAGTAGGTCACAGGGCCTTTATCAATAACTGTTAGTTTACGTTTTGGGGACTAATAACCAGATTGGAGATTCAGGTTACGTGGATTCAGCCCTCTGGTTGAAAAGGAGCAGACCTGTGGCTGAGAAGTAATTTTCCTCAGTATTGAGTACTTGGGGGGTTTTAATCTCTATTATCTCATTACAAATCAAATTATATTATGGCAATTTCTTACATTTTTGTGGAATATCAAAAGTGAAAATGAGATCCAAAATTGAAAGATACATGTATGGAGATGTCCCTCCTGACCTTGCATACAGAATATCTACCTGAACAGAGCTCTGTTGACACATGGATGATGCCACACACCTCTTAGAAACTGTTGTAAACATACCTCAAGATCATCTGTATTACCCATGGCTTTAAGTGGTTGGTACAGCTTATAGGTAAAGTAACTAAAATCTGACCATCCGTGTGTGCTTAAAATAACATTCCAAAACAGGCAATGTGAATAACCTCCTGCTCACGGAATAGGGATTTTGAATGACTTCTGGGATGATTTACTCTTTGGGCATTTACAGCCCAAGAATATTTCCAAGCTAGTACCCCAAGCTTTCATCCCAGAATTCTTGGAAAATAATAGATACTGAGGATTTGAGCTTATGTTAATCATTGTTTATAGTCACATCACAGTCAGGATTTCAAAGAGACACTTCTCCCTTCTCTATGGTTGTACACACAGAGGACAGAGCCCTTACTATGATTTTACAATTAACCTTTACACAAAATGAGTAAAAAAAAGGCACTGCAGAGAAAAATGTAAAGTAACAGCAATAGAATGGCATGATAGAAATATGTAGAATTAGGTATCTTCAAGGTTTCTAAATACATAGCTCCACCTTTAGTTGCAGGAAGAGAGGAAAAAATGACTTCAGCCTCAAAATTCACATTTCCAATATGCATATTTTTGCTTTTGACAGCATGTCTTCAAATGTCAGTAAGTTGTCAACCGGCAACTATTGTCTCACTGTGACCTTAAGAGTGAGAAGACACATCAAAAGAGAATTAAGGCTATGATAGCACTCAGTGCAAATCAGAAAAGTTCCACGTAAGGCATTTGTGTCAAGCACCAAGACACAATGGGGGCACAGGAAGAAAGCTGTTAAGGGAATTGGGTTAGAGTATGAAAGCAAGACACAATATGTCACCCTTTGTCTTATATGACAGTTTCATTGTTTTTACACGACACAAGTTGTGTGAATTAGTTTGGGTTCAGTTTGGGAGAGGTTTTTGTAGGACTTCATTAGGCAGTGCATTAAAAATAATCTGCCAGTACTGGACCACCAACAAACAAAATGTCCAGCTGTGGGACTGTTAACTAAATTCTGGTCATGGGCTCAAATCACATTGCTGTTTCCATACAGGTATCTGAATGAGCAGCACTGGGAAGAGTTAAGAAGCTGAGAATTAAGTCACTTTTTGACATGTATAGGTGAGAAAGAGGGTTTGTTTTTATAATTATTCAGAGAAGGAAAAAAATTCATCTGCTTTCAAATTCAACACCGAAATTGTGATGAAACATTTTTTATTTGTAAGCTAAACAAAACTGATTGAGAAACAATTTTCTGCCATTTTAAAGATTATGTGACACTCTAAAGGGTATTTTTGAAAATAAGAGAAAACCCCATTCATTTTATAATTTCAGTTTTGGAATATAATTCTAATAAATTTAAGGGTCCAGGTTCTGAATAACACCCACAAATCATTAAAATGTATGTGGGAGCCTCTAACCACTCATCTATAAATGGACAAGAACCAAATCTTATTTTCTCTAAAAAGACAAAGATTTTTAGATACATAAACCCGTAATGACAATTAAATAGGTTCAGCCATGAACTGTTTGAAATGTGATTTCTTTGAAAATGGAAAACAACAAGAGGTATGATGATGGATTATGACCATGTGGCTAAGTTTTACCTTCACCATAGTGACAAATCAAAGGACTTTCCCTTGCCTAAAGAGGGTCCAAATCAGTCCTGGGGCTCCCAGCAGAGCCTGAAGAAGGCTGGGGGGGGAATTATGGCCTCCTCTGAGCTCTTGTCCATGCAGCCTGTGTGCAGTTGCGTCCCTCACTGCCAGAGTCTGCAGCTGAGCTGTGGTCAGCACGCTGCCCACCCATCCCCTTTTCAGCAGAGCTGCTGCCTACCCAAACTAGGATAATCAGGATTAGGCAGTATCCAACAGCATCAGTTTGCCAAGGCAGGTCAGATTATCAATACCAGAACTGGCTTATGCATCAGGCTGGAAGGGTAAACTTCCAGCACCACTGCGTGTGGATACAGCCACAGGCTGATGCTAACAACCTGCCCCCCTGACACTGCTGTGCTTTCATGAGGCTCAGTCCTGTCCCAGACCAGAGCTGCCCGACAGCAGAAAGAGGAATGGCACCTGCCCAGCGTCACTTAAGGTGTGCCTCAAAGTGAGCCTTCCAACCTTTCTGTTTAAGCAGGACTTAGAAAAGATGCCTGTTTACAAAAGGATGTAGAGATGCTTCACCAGAATGTCACCACAGGAAACCTCCTCTACAGCCAGGGGTACTGCCCAAATGAATGTAAGAAAAATACACACCCTCACTCTCTGTTGGAAAATGAATGGGCAAGCAGAGACTAAGACACACACATACACACCCACCCCATCCCTACTCCGCCCCCAAAAATGCAGATGTTTGTTCCTCTGCCTAGTCATTACCTGCTTTTGGATAGACAGCCAGCTTTCCTGCATCTAAGGAAACAACCAGAAGATTCAGAGATAACCTTTTCTGTAGCTAAACTGATAGCGATGCCAAGCGGATCCTGAATGGCTGGTCAAGCTCACTACTGTTTCAGCAGGATAATTTTCTAGATCCAGTACTGTAGGTCTTCACATTACTAGAAGGCTAAAATATTCACAAGGCTTATCTAAGTCTCTTTATGTCCTTCCATTACATACCTCTCACTTTATGCCCTTTCATTACACTTGGACTAGAAAATCATATTCTCCTGTAATGTTTTGGGTCCCTTTAAAATAAAGTACCTTTCCCATTAATCTAGAAGTCTTGCAAACAGTTGCCAACATCCTACCACATTTTCTACTGAATGTGAAGGCCCTATAATCTTCATTAGTATACAACAGCTAATTCTCTTCTGCAGAGTTTAAATGAGAATTTAAATTTTCTTCCCTCAGATGTTTTTTAACTGGTTATAAAATTCCGCCTATATTGAATTAAACACATTTAAATTATCTAAAAACTCCTCTATTCCTCTATTAAGTTGTAGGTGGGAATTCAAGACCAATGCTTCTGTGATTTTACTGTGGATTCCAGCAAGAGAAAATGTAGGTAGGAGTTACTTGTGAAAATCCTGAAATGCCTCCAAAATCAGAGTTGTGTGCTCTCAAAATTGTGTTTAAATCTCTTAGGGATTAGCCTGGAAGGGTTACTGGGGAGGTGACAACTACTGAAACAGGACAAACCCCCCATGATCTGGTGTGTAAATTACACAGCAGAACTGCACATGAAAAAAATTGAGTTTTGGAGAGCAAGTAGATATAATATGAGCAATCATGAAAAAATAACCAAGTGACTTCTTTTCTCTTTCTTCTTGTGTAGAGACAGCGACAGATTCAGCTTCACTTGAAGTGAATAGTTGTCTTTTAGTGAGATCTTGATATTCTCCTCAGAAGGGTTGTTTTTTCTGATATAAAAATGGCAAGGAAGAAAATTTTAAATACCATTGATTTATTTCATTTATTGGATATTTATCAATCAACTAAATATGCTTTGTAAATTTCCAAGTCAACTAGGACTGTAGCAACAGACTTGATTGTTACCATAGCATCAGAAAGTATTTTTCTTTTTAAAGACTAATTTTTAACAAGAATATGTTTGGTAACACCTTTCAGGAAAAAAAAAAAAGAGACTATTTAAAAGGTGGTCATATTTTAGGGATCTGGCTTTTATTGTTAACTCTATCCCAGCATAGTATACTACATGTATTAAAAAAAGACATTAAATGATTTTGTGTTTATATTTATTATCAGCAATACATCAGTTATGTAAAAATAACCCAGATGAAAATGTAAGACTTGTTACATTTTCATATCATCTGTATTAACTGAATAAAGCTTAGTGACAATATACACAAATTTGCAGTAGTAGTTTTACGTAAACATTTTGTGCATTAAAAAAGAAATATACATAATTTAAAAAATAAAAATGCATTACACAATTTACAAATTAACATTAACCAAAAAACAAAAGGTAAACATTCCTCAGACAGCTGCCTCCTCGTTCTACAAAATAAATATTCAAGTAAATTAAGTTAGGCAAAATAAACTCTTAACTCTTAACAATTTACATAAAGGTAAAAAGACAGATTTCCATTTAATTCAAGGTATATTTTACAGTGATTTACACATAGAGTTTTTAAATTGGTCTCTTCAAATTGTAAGATTGGAAAAAACTTTATTACATTTTGGCAGGAGGAAGGGGGTTTTGAAATTGTTGCTTTGTACCAAATATAAACAAGCTTGTGCAGTTGCATCAAAGCTTCAAAAAGGAACTGCTCCAGGACTCAAAGCAGACACAGTAAGCTAGAAACTACAGTTTTAAAAAGGAAAATATAAACCACCACATCAACAGGAAAATATCTACTTTGCTATTTTCTGAATGGTTTATTTGATCACTGGAAACATTACTTTCACAAACTAATAATCTACAGTAGTGGCTGCTTTAGGCACTGGATTTGTAGAAGCACTCTGATTTTTAAAGCAAATTGCTTTTCATTCTATACTGATAATTCACATGTTACTTATTTCTGTTTCAATGCTGGAGGGCTTAATCACCTTTGCAACTTTTAGATTTACATAAAATTTCAGCCCTCCTTACAGCCTAGTATTTTTTTCTTGATAATGAAGGAAGCCATTCTGGCTTCAAATTTCCATGCACTTCGTTCATAGAAAAAATAATAAAAAAATGCACTCTAGATTTTAAAAGCAGCACTAGTATGATGCAGATGTGCACCAGATATTCACTGATCAGATATAAAATGTAACACATACTAAAATACTTGCATGGATTGCAAAGGCCAAACATACTTAAAAAACCCTCCTCTCTCTTTGTTTGTCCATTTAATATGGTAAGAAAAAGGAGATGTCATACCTTTAACTTCAAGTTATTAAATGCTTAGATTCAGGACATAAAATTCTTCAAAGCCAGAGCTAGGCAACAGCTCCTGCTAAGACCAGCCAGTGTCATAAACAAAGATGACTCATTGCCAATGAAAGAATCCCTGTTCCCTCATTGCCCTCTTGGTCCAAAACCATTTGACAACACAGAATCAGACTTTTAAAAGAACAGAAATCATTATTAAAACTTGTCTTCACATGTAATTATCATTCTTTAATACCTCATAATTTCTCCATGGTTTTTTTTTGTATGTCTGACAAAAGAGGAACCAGCCAGGTTTTTCTTGTTTTCTGCTCAAGCATGCTGAAAATTAAAATCATCAAGATTTGCATTTTTGCAATGGATCTTTACAAAGTGATGTAAGACTGAAGACTCCAGTCCTGAAACACGCATATGAATGAACCACTGCTGTGGCAGGGGGCCATGGGACTTCATCAGCTGCAGCTGGATCAAGGTATAAAGCGAGAAATTAAACCTGTACCAGAGATTGTTACCATTGTTCCTCTGCTCATCATTCACATTTAGGGAACAGTTACACAGTGGGAGGAAGGTCATTTTCTTGATGCAGTAACACCACAATGGTAATATGTCAGCTAAGTTAAAGTAGGACCATAATGTCTCTTGAACATCCACAAAATGCTTATTGGTTTCAAGAATTATTCTACATAGAACAAAAGTGTGTATTTTAAGAACTGATATTACCCATTGATGTCCATGAGAGTCTTGTCATTGATTTCAGTGGATCTGGGCCAAAGTTTGCAAAGCTACTTTCATTCAGTGTGCAAAAACTGGTGCTTCTTGATTAAATAGAGTGATGAGTAGGCAGAAGTGGTTTAGGTTATAAAAAAGACCTGAGAACCTAATACTGAACTTTACATAACAATTATTTTAGAGAAGTTGCCTGATAAAGTTTTGTATTGCTTAGTAGTGGCACAGTCACTTGTATTTTCAGGCTGCACATAGAAGCCATTTGAGGAGACTAACCCTTCTCAGGTCATGGATCACATCCGTAACAGGCATGTCACGTGAGTGGCAAGTCAATGAGCTTCATGTTGGAAGCGTAACACTGATAAGCCATAAGCATGGAAGAGGTTAACAGTGAGTTTTCATACTGCCAGAGTTTTTTAAAACATCATGAGTATTAAAATGGCAGAACTATTGATCTTATTGTTTACTTGCCAGTACACTCAAGAGTAACTGAATAATTAAAAGAGCCTATCGAATTATCCTAATTAGAAAAGACAAAATGTCTCTGAGTATTGCACTGCCAGTAACAGTGAAAAAGCTCTAATTAACAGAAGGAAAGAAAAGCAAAACCATTTTTTTAGTTGAACAACTGGAACACCTTTTTAGACAAGAAGTATGTCACTCAGGATTACAGGGCAACCACTTTTCTTTTTCTTTTCTTTTTTTTTTCTAACAAAGTTAGCAAATATAAAAAATCTAGTCATAAACAGCCTTCAAAGTACAATTAGAAACCAGCAGGACAATCTATACCAGTACAGGTAGATGGGGCAAGAAACTAGACACTTGTATTACTGCCATGGTGTAGAGTACAAATGGCTGCTGTGATGAGGAACGGTGTGCACAGTACACGTCGAAGCCGATTCCATCCCGTCACAGTCCAAACTGAACGCTACTCTCTTCAGGATTCAAGACCTGTCTACTTGACACTCCTTGCACAAGATACATCATTATCCTTTCTGAAAAGAGGCAGTTTCTATGGCAATACTAGTTAAGTGCATATCATGCTGCACTAATATAGTGCAAAAATTTGCCTTACATGTAGCAAAAAAGATGCAGGCAACAGTTTGAGTTAGAGGAAGTAGAAACGTATTGTAACATTTACAGCAGGTATTTTTTTTCCAGACAGCAACCACTAGAAAACAGTGAATCTGAGAATGTCTCCCTTCTGGATGTACACGAGGCCTTTATACTTTGGAGTGGTAACAGGACAGAATTTTGCGAGTCATTGCCCTCTGAAACGCAGGTTAACACAAGTTATCATCAACTGGCAAACTGTTGAACTTGCTCAGTGGGTTAATCCCAGTTAGAAGTTAATACTGTACTAAGCAATAAAATGCTCTTCATCACATATATAATCTGATAGAATAATACATATGGTTCAACTGAATATATATGTTATGTTTGAATATAAAGAGTCATAGACAGCTTGGTACAAACTTGTCATGCGTACTGATTATACTTGGTTAATGATGCAGGGGCTTCCAAGTGTTAATACTGTGTCGGCTACAGTATTCTGGAGACAGAAGTGGTGCTCAGTTCTAAGACTGAGGAAACACCACAGATCTCCAACTGCAGTGTCTATTAACGTGATTCTGCCCGACTTCTCAGTGTTGATGGTCTAAAGTAAAGCAATAATACCTTGAATATCAGTAGGCATAATGAAATCCATCCTTCTTTGTCTATGGTGCAGTTACAAAAAGAAAATGTCAAAACACTTCATATATAACACTTCATATCCACTCCATAGAAAATCCCTGTGGCTTCGGACACCTTCTGATTTCATTCCTATAGTTTTGACTCCATTTGTCACCATGAGAAGTTGTATTTTACATGTCTGCATCTCCATCATAAGCCAAGGTTAAAGGTTTCAGTCGGTTGTTCTGCCTCCTCTGGGGCTTCTTTGGCTTTTTGCTGAAACAATAAGATAATTTGTAAACAGAATGAGCAATAAATAACATACAAACATGTATTTCAGTCTTAAATGAAAGATGAGCATGTTGATAATGCATTCAGTTGTTTGGTTATAAAAGCTATAAGCCTAAAACCTTCATTTGGATCACTAATTATCTCTTTATCAACCCAAAGCAATATCTAATTCAAAGCTCAGTTGTTCAGAAACAAGCTGTTATGGTGCTGATGTGACTTGATGAAATCCTTGGCAGGTATTCTTGCAACATCACTCAGTTTTCAGAAGAACTCAGAGCCTGCCATGCAATATCTGGTCATGTATCAAAGCTGCAATCAGGTTCTTTTAAATTATGTGACTCAAATCTTAAACTGCTCTTGACACATCAAGGGTTTCCACAGGAAAGATCCATCTTTTGATTGGCTTTATCTCATTATACTTGCTGGAATGACTACAATTAATTCTAGATGTTACAATCAAACCAGTCATTAATGGCAGAGGTATGGTTGTTAGCCATAACATTCCTTGTCTAGGCATGAATTAGTTTTAATCCAGCAGTATTTCCAATCCATTTGATATAGTTTTAAAAATACCAGGCCAAAGGAAAATGAATGTTTATCCATGTTTTAGTTCTAGTCTTCTTTTAGAGTATAATATAAGCACTTATTTAAATCAGGCCTGTGCATCCTCAGTCTTGTCCAGTCTTATCTCAGCTATGTCACTTTGGCTGCTCAAATATGAATCTTTTATATGAAACCATTTGTTACAATGACTTGCAGTAGCCACAGATTCCAGTCCAAATAATCTGCAGTGCAGTTGAATGCTAATGGATTTCCTTTTCCTCAAAAACATCCGAAAACCCCCCAAAAAACCAACCAAACAGAAAAAACCCCCAAAAACTCAAGCAAATTTTTATATTACTGAGACATAAGCGAGGTTTTGGGCAAAGTTTACTGAATGGCAAACATACCCAGAAGCCCCCCAAAAGCCTACTAACGCAGTACAGCCAGCAGCCTGATGTATATGACCACACTTTCCTCACCTTTCACCTGTACAGTCATTTGGATCAGAAATTCCAAATTGGATCTAGAAAGCTTCAGGGAGCATATTCTCAAAGGTGACTTGTTCAAAAAAATATTATTTCATGTATTAAAAAGATGAGAAAGTTTTCACAATTTTTCTGGTTGTGTATCTCTGCATCTTGTCAAATAAAAAATATGACTTGCCTGGTTACTAAATTTCTTTCTTGCTATTTCTCTCAGCAGTTTGTGATACAGACAAAATAAAATTATTCTGGACACTGTATATAACAAATGAGATAAACTGAGCAAAAATAAACTGTACACTAAGCTACCCCATATTTGTAAGTTCCTCTACCCTCAGAAGAGCATGTGGTTATCCATCATCTAGAGTACAACCAGAATCTGCTAACCCGAGTTTGGACAAAAGGACATGGGAAATTAAATATTGCAGTTCACAGAAGTGCCTGCAGTTTCTACAGCAGCAGATGTAAACATTTGCATTACAGTCTGTGAGAGGACTGGTTTTTTATAAATAATTAAGGAACTCACCAGGCTAGATAGATCATAGAAACAATAAAGATGAGTAAAACAAATGCACCAGCAGCTACACCATAAACCCAGGTCTTCAGCCTCCCATCTAAAAGGAATGAATGTTAGTCAGTAGTATTTGAGTTAGTCTCATTTAATTATTAGTTCTGATATAGCATAGAAATACTTTAATAATCCAAAATAAATGTATTCACTAGCAATTACAGTTTAATCAGAGTAAATATTGTTACATAACTGAGCAACGACTTCTCTGTGCTCTGCTTTTCAGTTGAAGTCAGGATAATTCAAGTGGAGCTGAGATCTGGGGCAGAGGCAGCAGGTGAGATACCCAGAAACTCAGCTTTGGGGCCCTCTGGTAGCAAGCAATCCCTCAGTGTAATCACAGGGCAGTGCATCAGCCCAGGACTCATTTAGCATCACTTTCTATTTTAGTGCTGGTAAATCAATCTGCCTGTTATTTTTATTCTTGTTCCTATTTAATTTTATGTTTTGAAATACCCTTAGCATACTATACCTCATCCATACCTTAACTGCACATACACAACTTTTATTACTGCTTAAAGTAATATTTTAAAATTCCTTTCCCTACCAAATGCAAGTATTGTTGCTGTAAGTAACTTCTCCTCACAGAATGAAAATACAGAAAAAATGACAATCCATGCCCATAAATTAAGCAACTGTCTGTTGTTAATAAGAACAGTATTTATGTGCAGCCTGTGCAGTTTGTATTTTAGACATGGTGTCCCTGCAGGCTCAGACATACATACTGCTCTCCTTGCCTCAGATGCACCCATGGCTACCAGGAAAAAAGATGTGGCTTTGTCTGTGAGGTTTTGCTCTGCCCCAGATGAGCATGTCACAACTAAAGGTGAGTGCATGCTTTTTGACTCACTATTTCTATCCAACTCATTTTTCAAATTTCTAAATGGCTTTTCGCAAACATTGTTTTCCAGGAGGTTAGCTAGCCTTGTTCCATCTCCTTGACAATAAAAAAAAATATCACTATAAAACTGAGTTATTTCATTTACAAGTGGCACAAGTTTTATTTCATGAAGTTGTGTATATATTCAATGTAAGCAAATACAGCTAAAATTTTTCTGACCAAACACTTAGCGCTTCTTGTTAGTTCTGCAGGACCAAAAGACATCATCAATGCAGTTTATATTTCCACAATAATAATAACAGAAGTTAGACTAAGATTGCTTGGTTACACAGCAGTGCTCTCCACTGCTGTGCAGTTAAGCCCAGGCTTTCTGGTCCATAGCAATGCAAAGTCTTGCAGCCACGTGGACAAGTTGTTCAAGACTAATCAATATCAAAACATTACCTTAAGTTACCTTTGTTACCTTAATCAACCTAATGAAACATTATAACTGATAATAGCTTACATAACTGAAATAACTGATCCATTAAAGATTAATGCAACAGTAGATTTGACCTGACATGTCTTGTGATATGATAATATCAATGAGAGGAATTCAGACATTAGTACTGCTAAATAGCTTTGTTTCCTCTCTCCTTGGCTTATTTTCTTTGGTAAAGATAAGAGGTTTAGGTTTTTTTCAGGTTGGCTTCTTTTAAAATAGAAACATCTTGAAATAAAGACAGGCAATACCTTGTATACAGATTTATTTGTTTTTGTCAAAGCAAGGAACTCTGTTAATGAGGTCATTCCTATTATGCAACTACTGACATCTAACTCAGGCTTTCTGAATTCCCTCTGGACAGATTATTTCTAAGTGTACAATGGAATTGGCATCTCAGCCTCATCTGCTTGCAGTAATACCTCAGCACAGACAACTGAAGAGGATAGTTTTAATACCATCCTTTCTGGAACTGCAATGTAATTTGTGGAAGAAAATGAAAGAACTATTTTAAATCTAGACTTAGAAACTGTGAGGAAAGGAATAATCACGCCACAGTAAACCCAAACTTTTACAATGGATATCCAATCCTGAAATAAAACAATCAAGCCTAAATCTCATGTGAAAAGGAAAGTGTTCACTTTCTCTCACACTTGCTCATAACTTCACTGCATAAAGTATTAGTTCTATTGAGTACGTCTGGGATTATCTGAACTGAGCTATGTCTCCTCCCTAACTCGAATTACATAAAATTGGTGAGTTTTCATGAAGTTTCTCAACTGTACCTTGCTCTGAAACCATTCCTGAGCTCACATGAGCATCCACATTCCTAAACTGTTGAAAGTGACTGTCTGATATTTGCTTATTGTTGTCACTCTGGCTGCTACAACACACCCTCTGGCATTTTCAGGAGGAGTTAGCTAAAATGAGTAAATGGTAACATACTTGGTAAGATGCTGTTTTTTAAAAGAGGACCAGAAAAGTTTATTCTTCTATTTTTTATTGTTGATTAAAGTACTTGGAGTAAAGACCATTTTATTGCAAAAATAATATCAAAGTACAAATAATAGTAAATAGTAGTAGGACTAATGGGATCTAACATAAGTATTTCTAATTTCTAAGCCAAACATTATTTAATCTGCTTATTAGAAATATTGTTATAAATCTCAACTTGAAACATCTTATGGATTATGCATGTAAAGACAGTGCTTTCAATTCTGCAATTAAAAACATCAAAAAACCCTTTAGAAATAAATGACCACCGTAACACACACATGTATTAGTATATTTAGCCCATGTGATTTAAGACGAACTTAAGATGATAACCAATTGCTCTCTTCCGTATTAATAATATTTTGGACAAGCAACATATCTCTTTAAGTGAAAGTATGTTGTTAATTGAAGTTTTATTTATCTAAATATTAAATAGCAGAAGGAAATATTTCCTGATGTCTGATTACATGATGGACTTTATGAAGTATTTTTTACAAAATAACTCTCTTATATTTCATGACACTCTTGTACATAAGTCTTTGCTCTGCTCTAAAGAACATGGTCCATCATAAAAGCAAATACTGCTCGTAGAGACTTAGAGCATGCCTATTCTAATTATCAATAATATGGTTAGCATTTGACTAACATGAATTAGTTTAAATATGGATATGTCAGAAAAGCATTAGCATACCTATACCAAATATTTTCCTACAATTTATGCTATGGCTGCAAATTTTAAGAAGCCTTTACTCTTTGCAGTCTTCAGTTCTACCTTTTCACTTCTCTGTCAACAGAATTATTGGTTGAGACACCATAATTTAACATACTGGCTTGCACCTTTGCAGCAAACTCCCTTCTGAAGTCATATTTCAAATAGCTACTGTGAATTTTAACATGTAGAATGGCTAAAAGGAAATCTGCAATACAAGATTTCACTAAACATATTGATGGAGTAGTGAGAAGGCTACGGTTTTACTTATGTCTCCTCCTTTGTTTTTAGTGACAGTAGATGCTGCCTTCTTAAATGAACTCTTAAGGGATTTTCTTGTCTTCCTAGGCATCACAAAAATGTAAATGCCAGACCCTGCAGCAGTTCTTAGGACTAAGAACTCATTGCATGACTTCACCTGGCCCAAAAGGCTGTAGAAACCAGGTCCTTCCTCGTCCTGACTGGTTACTGGAGGGCTGGGTAGGGTTCACAGCTCGACTGGTTTTCACATCTCCCTTTTTGTCCTCCATGGTGGGGATCACCACCACTGGGATGAGAGTGCACTGTTCGAGTGTGCCATCAGAGGACATAACTTCAGTGTATCCGTCTTCACAACTGCACGTTCTAGTCTGTAGGGAACAAGTGTTTTACACCGTGTAGCAGGAAAACAAGGTTTTCTATGAGCTATAAAGCACAACAACATGGATGACTGGAATAGAAGACTGTTTTGATGAGTGCTAGCCTGGAGAGTACCTCTTCATATATTTTTATGCAAGTTCATACCATATCAACAGAAGTTATTTAACATTTAATTGAAAGGTAGAAAATCGTGCGAGGTGGATTTTAACGAATTAGTGACTAGTAAAATCTCTGAAAATACTTTTTGTTGGCATAATCTTTGTAATCAAGAGATGTGTGGGAAGCCCTCACAGGGATGTTCTATGCTCCAATGCAGTAGCACATACCTCACTGCAGTAAGCGTGGGGTTGGCTGCACGGTGGGTTACATGACCTGTCAGCATCTGGTTGGCGCATCACTAAACAGCCCCCTGTAGGACAGAAAATCATATTTTCACATGGTAATACCTCACTACTGATGAAATTACTGATGTCATTACTTGCTGCAGTGTATCATGGATGACAATCCTACTGCTAATTTGAATATGAGAGTCCTTCTTTTATTCCAAGGTGAAGGATAACTGGAATCAAGTGTTCTTTTACATGTAGTGTAAGGATACAGCAAATGTACTTAATTTCATGTGCATTTTAGAGAACTAATATTTAGCAATGAAGCTTTTTGTTTTCCTCTTTGTTCCTTTGGCAGACTGCCCAAAAAAACAAATTAAATGTTTTGTTGTACTCAAGGGAAGAGATTTGGTTCTCTAGGGCCCTCCTTATGACTTACATATTAAAACTGTGGCCACAATAGAAATAAAAACATTTTTTTTTATTTATATCTTTTCCTGTTAAACTTAAAACAAGTTACTCATCCTGTTTCTGAAAGGACACCTATTTCCTGCTGCTACTGGGTCACTTTTACTCATGCTATAGCTTTGCCTTTATGAATTGAGGCTTCATGTTAGTCTAAGATTTTACGAAAGGAAAGCAGATTTATCAGCAAAGCATGTACTGAATGTTACAATACTGGTGACAGTGTGGGTTTCAGTCTTTTCTCTTTTTATACAGACCTAGTTTTCATTTCTACAGCTTTATATATAGTGCAGTTATTGTTATGGACCAATACACACAATCAGGCTTTCACTATCATTTCAGCCAGAATAACTTTAAAATACATTTAGAATCAGTTTGAATTTACCTATGTTTCCTTTTAGCTTACAGAAGAGGGATATGCATCACACCGTTTAAAATTTATACTGCTACGAGACAATTAATCTTGCATCTCACAAATTAATACCATTTTTATACTGGTGTGATATGATGATGAAATCCTGATAGCTGAGCTTGGTCACAGCCATAGCGGATGCAGTTAGATGTGGTTACATAGATCCAAGTGTTAACGGGATGGCTGGTGAAGAACAAAGAAAACCCTGCTGGTTGCCATAAGTTTTCCCCACCCCCAGAAAAGAAAATCGTACATCCTAGCATACAAATCACATGCCTGTGGGAATCTATGTAATAAAATATCAGTCATCCAAGGAAGCAGAAGGAAAGAGTTGCCTCATCGCCCATGGGAAATAACACCTTCAAGTAAAAAAGAACTATTCAGCACAATGATATTATGCAAGTAAGGAAATAGATGAAGACCTTAAAATACCAACAGAACTCACAATAATTATTTAATAATGTCTGAATTAAAATACACTATGTTAGAGCCAAATATGCAGGAATAATGCAGTCAAGACACACTAATCAGAGATATGGGTTGCTTCTGAATCAAAATAGGTAATCTCAATTTAAATCAATCATTATGTGCATCTATCACATCTGTGAGCTCTTTAATACTGTAGTTTATACAAAACACCTTCAAAAAATGTACAGATGTAAATTAAAATCTGGTTCGCTACTGTATATTTAATGTAGAGAAGTTCCCATAGAATATTATATATAAGTGCTGTGTTTGAAAATTATCATAAAACCCACAAAAACTGTAGTTTTGCACTTATCAGAAACATATGAAAAATATAGTTTTGCATTGCATGGAGACCAGTGATTGCGTGTTCTGGAATATTCCATTAGTCTTCATTTCAAATCAGAAAGTTACCACAGCTTTAAAGCCACATACAAACAAACTTTGAGAAAAAAGTGATACTATATAGGTCTGAGGTTTGTTGCCTTGGACGTCCTATTATGAAAAATCTGCCAACAATATATACACATCTGTCTTTCCTAGAATTTATCACACAGCTGTATTCAGTCACATCAGAAGAAATTATTATTTTCATGTAACTGACTGTGATTTATGAATACATTCTGATTTTAACATCTCAGAGCCATAATCTCTAAGATGCTATTTATTTCAAATCCTATAGGACCTTCCATATATAATATCCTATATTAATCTCAATAAGAATTCTTACTTAGAGTTTTACTTACCATAGAAACATCTTAGCTAAGCAGGAAGTAATCAAGGTGGATAAATAATGTCCTGCTGCATTTCTTATGAACAAGATGCATTTTAATAGTCCTATACTACAAGGTAAGATTTGCAAGACTTTGAGTTATCATTTCAGCACCTTGTAAAAATAATAGAAATATTTTATTTCTACTGTTACAACAGACAGCAGTGGTGGACTCCATTATCAAGAAGTATTGTGGTGACAATACATGAATAACAGCTCCCCTCCTGTGACTGACCTGACAGTGGCTGGCATCAAGGATGTGTTTACAGTCCCTAAGATTCTTTTACTATCACTTGGTCTGATACAAAAATTATTTAAATAAATGCATAACTCTTAGCCTAAATGAATCCCTATTTCCAATGTATAAATCAGTATAAATAGATTCATAGGAAGATTTTCTTCTGAGATCTCAGTTGTTCTTAATTCATGTTTTTTGTGCTTTGGCTTGCACAAAAAGTCACTACATCCCACTGCAGTCCACTGACATATCCTGATACAGATTTATGGCATTGAAGTAAAGAAATAAACTTATATTAGCACATTTATTAAAATTTTGTATTTTGTAACTTTAAGGAGATGTATCATATATAGACGTTATTATCAAGCTCTGCAACTTTCTCTGCCTTTATATAGGCACTGAAATGACCTGTAATATATAAAAGTTTTATTTGTTGTAGGACATGAAATTTGAAACCCTTCATTTAGAAGTGTAAAGATGCCTATGGTAAAAAAACCCCAAACATATACAATGTAACATTTCAGGTCCACTGCAGAAGATAATATTTATATTTACTTTTAGCATGACATGCTGCATAATTCTAGAAAAGAAACCACATCTTTAATAGGCAAAAAGATGATGATTTTGATCCATACATCAGGAATTGTTTTTAGCAGATCCTTTTCAATTTTTTTTTCAGCTTGCTGGGAAAACACATTATCCACCTGTTTCCCAGGCTTTTTTTGTGTATATAAAAGGAGTAGTTACCTGTGACGTTTAAACCATCTGACCTTTGGCACCACACAGTCCGAGAAGATCCCTTCCATGGGCTAGCCATCCACTTGTACTCATAGCACTGGCCATCTGCACAGAGAACATTTGCATTTCAAGAAATTTGATGACAAGGTTTTAGACTACCACTGGCAGCAGCCACGCACATCAGCAGACCATACTCATTACGTGGCCACACTCGTTATGATTAATGCCTTGTACAGTTAAGTGAGCCCCTTTCTCTTTCATCCAGCAGCTTAGAAGGATGCACTGCACTTGTGGAGCTCCCAGGGTCTCCTGCACTTACTGGACACATAGAGAACAGACCAGATGTGTCCCAGACACTAACTAGGATTATGAGCAAGCCTAATGTAGTTGATGGGCAAAAGAAAGGTTTCCAATAACCTCATAATGGTTGTGGCCCATCTGTTGTGCAAAACTCATTTAGGAGTCAGGTTCCTTTCCTGGTGACACTGAGCTTCAGCCAGTGCTCCAGTGCTTGGTGAAGTGGCCAGGGCTGCACCTGGGGTTACATCTCAGCTCTTCTGTGCACATCTCGTATGGTCTGGGATGAATCAGGAAGTCCTTCTGCACCTTAGCTCTCTATTACAAATATAAAATTCCTTTTTGTCTCGTCTGGCCTCTGAATGAAAAAGAAAAGTCTGTGCAGGAAACTACTTTCCTTAGATACTTTGTCTATTACCAGTGGTAAGCATGGCAGAGACATTTTAATGACACTGTCATGCAATTAACAGTTCAAGGGGTAGAGAGAAATCAAAATGTGGTTATGAAACAAAACTCAAAGATTTCTTGTTATTAATGTTACTAAGCAGATAAGGAAACTGTCCCATATAAAAAGAAATGTAATTATTAAAAAAGGATAATTCCAAAGGGGTAACATATGATAGTTACCACTTGAAAGTTTTTCTGTTTACAGTTGATATATGGAAAACAACAATTTAAGTGCATTTCTGTCTATCAAATCTGAATTTGCCTAAAATTGATACCATAAACAGAATGGAAAAGAAATTATGGTTGTTCAGTATTTTTTGCTTACAGGAACCAGCCTTGCATATATTTTTGTGCTTACCATTGCACGGTCTTGTTTCCAAAGCCTGTTCTGGACAAAGATGTTGATTCTCTAAGTCCTGAATGATCACTGCTCGAGATCGGACTTGTATTCCTCCAAAACCAAGATCCTCACCATTAACACAGGTTAGCTGGCAAAGGCTCCATTCTGACCACTCTCTCAAGTAACAGTCCCCTGTTGAAGAGCAATTTTATAAGATGAATGGTCATTGCATATGAAGAGTTTTCTGCACTGAATATGTCTTTTTAAAAGTCCAAATACAGTTTCCTTATTTTCCTTCTTTTTATTCCCTTTTGTTCCTCTTTATAAACTTGATTCATAGTTAAGAGAAGATAACATTTTGATACTCTCTGGATGTCTGTGTCATAGAAAATATTATAAAAAGATTATACAAGGGCCTATTTGTTCCAAAGCAGTGTAGTTTCATGTATCATTCCCATAAGATCACTCTCATTATGAATCTATTTGCAATGCGCCACCCAGTGTCTGGATTTTTGTTCATTTTAAGATATTGTGCACTGTATGCCTTATGCTAAATTTACATATTTTTTTTCAATTCATCTTTGATCTTAGAAAACATTGTCTAGTATTAGAAGATTAATTATTGCTTATCCTCACGCAGATTTTCTCTAAACTGACGCAGAAGCAACTGATGGAACATTCTTTGCACAAAAGGGAAATGGAAACATGATTAAAATGGCTGCTCTCGCTATTTCATGTTAGGATAACAGATCTGTAGAATTCTATAGTGTAAAACCAAAAAATAAAATTATACTAATGACACTAATTAGCAGGATCAGCTAAAGAACATTTTAAGGAAGATCTGAGGCACAACACAAAGAAATCATTTTGTTCAAACTGCAGTTGAAAATGGGACTAGACTGTGCACAGACTCATAAATAAACCTCTTAGTTCTCATTATTTCAGTGAGAAAGCCATTAAAAATTCATGCTACCTTGCATTATACTGATGACAGATATAATCAGTACTGTGTTGACCGGATGCCTGATTAATGAAGGAATTTTATTTGCCAACCTTAGGAAAGCATGCAAAGAAATGAATAATTGACGAACTGATGTATACATAATAGGAAAACAAGTAGTGATTTTTGGAAACATTAGCTGGAGCGAATCATTAGCACATCCCCATAGGGCAGTTATTCTTGCTGGCTAAATGCAAGATTGTTGAAGAACAGGTCCCTGCTCAGTAAAATTTTTAAAGCAATCAGTAAGCTTTAATTTCTTAATAAAATTTACTAACATGAAAACATAACTACATTCTTAGTATTCTTCCAATTTCTATTTAAGAAAAAAAATATGTGAAAATCATGCAATTGGAATGCTAAGTACAAAGCAGGGGCAGAAATCTCTCCATTTTTTATTAATTGCTATTTATTGAGACAACTTTACCTTCAGTCCAATCTGAAATGAACTGGGAAAAAAATTCTGGGAAAGAGGAGAGTTTCAAGAGAATGAAAATAGAGTACTGGTGTGAAATGATAGCTGCATTAGAACTGAAGGAGTTTATCACTTCTTCTGAAGATACATCATTAATGACTACTGAACAACAGCAACATACGTCAAATTCTACAAGTAAGTGTTTGGAATGAACTGGAGGGGTTTCACTGGAAATTAAACAGCTCTTACATGCTCTTAATCCTACTCTGTATGAGCATCATGGACCTGATAATTCCTAACAGCTCCTTTAGATTCAGTTCACAAAGGCAATGATCATGCACGTCACATCCAGAGTGTTAAACAGCTAGAGGCACTCATGTTTTCTCAGAGATCAAAACTTTAGTTTCATTTGGAATAGAACCTTTAAAGGAAAAAATAAGATGCCTTAGCTCATCTGTCTTAGACACCCATAAAAGACATCAAGATTTTAGCCACTGGTAAAAGTATTAATAAAGTTGTTAGGTAATCTATGCACTTAACACTAATATTTAGCTGTAAACGAACACCTTTTCTCATAAACACAGGTTTTATTTTAATAGATTTTGTAAATATCTTAGATACAATCTGTGATAGAGACCATGTCTTTTATAAATTTCAAATCTAGTATTTTTTCTAATTGATTTATTGTCACGAAGCCACTCCTAGAAACTAACTCTGTTGGTCATTTGATTAATCCAATCAGTAAAGCAGATGAAAAAGATTTAATTGCCTATGGCTAATGCTAGGCACCAATAGCTGTAATGACACCCAACCAGTCTCGAAACGCAACATTTGTTTGAACAACTTTGTTACCTGGACAAGGGAAAGTACAGGTTTCCTCAAGTATTATCTTCTTATCACCGTCTATAATAGGCTCTATTTCTCCACAGAATTCCTCATCTACTACTTTGCCAACATCTTCTATGGATCCATCATAAACCACACAGGAAATGTTCCTCACTCGTGTTCCCTCTCCACATTGAGCATCCTATGGAAGGAGAACATATATTGCTTGATACTGGACAGAAGAAAGTGCCAAAAGACTAGATCTGAGTTACTCTATCTCCTCTTACTTTTGCTTAACTACTTATTCATTCCAATAAGGAGAAAAAGAAGACAAAAAGAGAAGACATGGCTCATTACTTCTGAAACAAATTTAAAAAAAAACCCAACCCAAAATTTCTGGTCACTGTTACTTGTTTCTTAAATTATGGAGCTAATTATGCCTTTGAATTGAAAACACAGCAGTATGTCAAGTGAAGATATCTTCTAATAATGTGAATATGTTTCTACTGATAATCTTTTACAAGAGAAGGATTTAGATTACTAACAAAGATGCTGCTCATGTACCAAAGTTTACATTTATACTTTGAATATCTGTAGGACACTGTTGTATCCACTAACAAATATGAAAGACAAAACCCACACTTTACTTTTTGTATAAGAGAGGTGGAAGCAAATTGTTTACAGTGTTGTGAAGGAGGTATCCAGGCATATCACAAATATGCCTGGATCCACACGTCCCGTAACTTCAAAGTCCCATATGGCTTTTACCTCTACTTTGCATGCAGACCATTGACCATATTGCCATCGATAACAAGGTTTTACTGGACAGGGTTTGAATTGCTCCATCTGAGAAGGACAAGGCCTTCCATCACCCTGAAATGGCTGATTTATGGTCCTTCTTCTGATCATTTTTCCTGTAACAAAAACCAGCAATATAACTAACAACGAAGTGGTTAGACTGATTTATTCCTCAAGATGGTTCTGTTCTGCTGAAAAGTGTTGTATTTGAATAAAGTAATTTTTTCCAGATTTGACAAACTGGATTGTAAAGCAGATCTGTTGGCTCTTGCCTGTTATGTGGATTCATATTTTCCAAGTCAGACACTTTATATTCTGTCACTTGTTTGTAGTGTAAGAAGTGCGGGACGATGTCTGATTAGGATTGCTCCTGTAACAGCAAACAAAAGCAGTAATTTCCTAGTCCAGAAGCCTGAAGAAAAATATTCTTTATGAACATGTTTATGGTATTTCAGTGGAGATTCCTGCTCTTCATCTGGAGTTTGCTGCTAGAAGAGGCCAATGTGTTCTGCTCTTCCCTAAGTTAACACAGAAACATGTGTCCCATAATTGTCTGATACCAGCAAACAAGGACTTGCAGCTTTCTGTCACTGGTGGAAAACCATACATGCAGATTTTGCAGGAGATGGAGGCTTCTTCACTCAGGCCCAAAGAGAATTTAAATACAATAGGCTTATTTAACAATTATCTCCTCCTCAACAATACTTCACTGAGATACAGGCTCTATTTCAAATACTTATATAAACTGAAAGAGGAAGACATTTTTATCCTCTTAGCAATTCTTTCTCCTTTCATCTTGCAGTGGACATTAGACCATTGTGCTTCATTATAGAGAATTTGTGTGATATAAACAAAAATTTCCTTCTGTATTAGAAGGAATGGTCAAATGGCTGCTCTGGAGTTGTCACCTCACAAAGTTTTCCACAAAACCAACACAGCTGTGGTATTCTAATATATATATATATAGATAAATATAAGAGCCAAGTGTGAAAAAACATGTATTTATTTAAATTTGTATAGTGAGGCTTATAACAAACTAAGGCATTACACAGATTTACCTATACAACACCGGATGTTAGCTGGCCAAAAGAATTAATATTTAATTCCACATTTCAATCTCATGCATTTGCAGTTGAGTACTCTAATGATAATGACACAAATCTTTTGTTGAGAGCAAGCTACACAAGCCACCATGCATAAGCAGAACAATATCAATCTCCCAGACAGCTGTGCTCACTGCAGACAGCTAGAAAGATGTTTGCCAAATGGAGCCTCATCATTCTTGAATTCACAGCTGCTGCAGCTGAGATGCTACAGGAGAAAAAATGATTTTGTTGAAAAGTACTGGAGGAAAAACTCCAAACAACAGCAAAGAGCACACTTGCACACAAAATTCTTCCTCAGCTAGATGGATATTTGCATGGATGCACAAAAGCAATTCAGGTTTCTGGTCATTGGATTTATTATATGGTTATAACTTACTGAAAAAAGACCAATTACTTCCAGCTGGTTTTTGGAACAATTTTAGTTGTCTAAACTCACCACTAATAACGAAACCTAGGAGAAAATCCCTCCCTTCTCTTCCTCTTCCCACCAGCTGAAAAATAAATATTCAAATCCATGTTTACTTTCGTCTCAATATATCATCCATCATATCTCATTTTTTTTCTGGAATCAGAAAATATTTGGACCAAATTCCCATTATTTTCAGTGAGCACAGTCTCATCCAAGCATATTATTTCCATAAATAAGGCTGTATATAATCTCTGTAACTCTCCCTATGTAGCTACATTTTTTAGTTCTGCAAAGAGAGGTTTTACTACTTTTATTAAAGAAAAAAAAGGGAACTCAGTCTTTAAAATATGCCAAAGGTGTGTACTGACCTGTAAGGCCACATGTTTGAGAGCACTCAGACCACGGGGACCAGTCAGAGAGCTGACAGTTCACAGGACATTCCACCACGCAGGACATATTCATTTGCCATGTCTTTTCCAAACCAAGCTGAAAGAAAATGTTAAATGGTCAGCACACAACTCCAGGCCTGTACCATCAGTGCAAGGTAAAAAAGTAAAGTAATTAGGACATTTAAAATTCTCACTCCAAGACAGTCCTAATGCATATACTGATCTTTATATACATGCATAAATCCTATTTTCATCAATCATCTTCTAAACTACAACCTATAAATAGAGGGCTTCAGCTCTACAGTGTTACTTTTTACAAGAGGTGAAGGCCAAAATAATTTAAGAAGTATTTTGAAAGAGGAATGCAAAAATACTGAACAGCTGTTGATAAGTGAATTTAAGTGGTACTAGAAGCCAAGTTCAAAACTAGGAGAAAGAAGCAAAAGAAGGAGAAATTCTATGTATTGGAGAGTCAGAAGACGCTGCAGATGATAAAAGTTTACAGGAGCTCAAGAGAGACTGAACAAGTTAATGGAAGAGAAATCTCAAGCTTTAAACACACAGAAACCCCACCAGGGAAATGCAGTCCAAGAGCTGAAAACAGGTGGAGGCTGTGAAAGGAGTAGATGGAAACTCTTGTGTGTCCGTGCTTCTTACTCTTCCTTAGGCATCTGCTTATGCATCTCTTGCTTTCTTCTTAATGTGCTGAATAAGTGCATGATTATTCTATTCTATTTTCTATTCTATTCTATATATTAAGCTCCATGCAAAGATATTGCCATGACACTGGCAATGATTTGTCCAAAAAAAAAGAGAACTTTGTATTTTTTTCTGAAAAACTTTGCAAAAACCAGAAGCCTCTAACATCAGTAAAGTAAAAGCTCCAGCTGCTGGAGGAGTATGACAGAAAGGGGCAGAGAAATTAATCAGACTCAAGTTTTCCCAAGAATATATTCTGTACTCAGTTCTTCCCCAGGTATGATTCAGCCTAATGCTGTGCCCCAGTAAAGCAAGAGTTTTATAATCACGCTTGGGACACGGCACAACGACTACGTGGTCCTTTGGTCTGACCCTGGGCATTTCTGTGTTCTTATAAACCACTGCACTCCAGATTTTCCCCACCCATGGAAGGAAAGAGACACTCTCACTAACATACGTGAGCATATATGATGCAAGATGAGATACGACTGATGGCAAAAATATTAGCATAACAGTAATAACGCCTGCATCCTGCACAGCTGAGTTAAAAGGGTGGGTCAGTTATAGGGTGTATGATATAAAATGTGACAGAAAATCAGTCCTGCCAGTATGAACAGATCTACAGGTTTCCAGCACAAAGGACTGTCTTCTTCACTGGACCTCACCAGCAGCTTGATCATCATTGAGGCCTTTCAGAATCCTAGGCAGTTGTGAATATCTTTAAGTAGAAAAAATCCCCACATAGTTTTGTTTTGTTTTTTCTTAAAAAAAAGCAAACTATACATTTCAAAACCTATTAATTTTAATGACTAGAAAGGGTGATGATATAAAACCAGCAGTTAAGACTTTAAAAAGGACATAAACCCACTATTTCCTTGAAACACAAGCATAGAGCAATAATTAGGCACAATATTAACATGTCCTCCATAAACTACCATAAGTACTGAAAATGTCTCCTGATAGACTCACCGAGTTTTAAATTTGCATTTGCAGTACCATTTATTAAGACAAATGAGGGTTTAGACCTCTGTTCTCTTTTATACATCAAAGAGTGAGTTCTTGGCTTTTCTCAATGGTTCAGCATAGCCTTGATTATACAGTTAGCACACACAGACAACACCTGAAACCTTCGGATAATCTGGAATTTGGATGATTAGAAAGCTAGAGAAACCTCTTTGAAGTCCATATTTGGGTCAAACCTTCTGAGCCAAGGCTTTAAAGCCTGCTGAATTGATTCCTGTCAATTACAGAAATATGACTGCCCTCTTTCAAGACTGGTCTTCTCAGCTGGACTTCAGCAGCTCAAGAGGGAAAAGCCCCAGAAAGATATTAACAGTGAAGAGGAAAGAGATGAAGGCCAGATTATCCACAGTGACCTCCCATTTGCATATCTTAGATACTGAAGTGCTACTTAAATAGATCTGGGGAACAACTGACAGGCTGCAATTTGATAGTATTCGCTTATTCCTTTCTCATTCCTCTCCTTCCTTGAACTGATGAACCACAATTCAACTTGAAGAGCTTAGAAGATATTTGAAAAAGTGTTCAGTAGCTCCCTTACCCTAAAGCCTTTGTTCTGGATGAGCTGTGGTTTCCAACTTTAAAATGGCAAGTACTGAGAGCTACCCCTCTGCGCTCTGTGCTCCTGGGCACACATGCCAGGGGCAGCAGGCTGCCAGAGCAGCATACTCTTTAAATCCCGTGATCCACAAGAAGTATCTGTATTTGTTTATAGGAATGTTTGGCACCAAAGATTAAACCCTGCTGCCTGAGGTTAATCATGTAATCTGACAAGCAGACTATTCACCAATAAACCAGCAAAGTCCACATTTTGATGCAGACACAACTGCTGGTTTCTAGGCTTTTCTCATCTTTAGTTAAAGGTAAATGAATAAAAATAAGTCTATAAATAGGAATGTGACCAGGATCAGCTTGCTTTAGGTGATTTGATTTTCAAATATTCAAAGAAAGAAAGAAAGAGAAGTCAAGTTCTTGTGGTAAATAGAAAACAAGTAATCCAGTATTACTGTGCCTTGAGAGTTTGAAGAGAACTACATTAACATAACCAGTACTTGGAAATAAGCTCTATAAATTGATTTATCTTGGCAGTAATCAGGATGACTGGCTACCTTCTTTAGCTGACTGACTCAAATAAACACAAAATCATATGGACGTATAAGGAAACCAGAACACACATGCTCACACGGAATGTCAGTCTTTAACTATGCTGCTGCTCATACCTGAAGATGGTGACAGACAAAATTCAGCACGAAGGGCTTTTTTATATATGGCTTTATTCCTTGAACCATATGTTATATAGAAACTCAGACTTTGCAATAATGTGTCTTAATCTCTTAGGGATCAGTGTAGGTTTATCTATTATGATCTCTCTTCTTTGCATATAATAATAAGAAACATAATACAGTAAATGTACCTACATATAAATTAAGCAAATCTTTATTCATACATCTAGCACAAAGTTTTATGATAGCCTGGAGAAAATTCATTAGCTACGTCATTACAAAATTATTTCACATTTCTCCTATTCATTAACTTTTCCAACCACATGCACCTTATTTTGAACTTCACTTAATCTTTCTGCACTGCCCTTTTAATGCAAAAACACAGCAGAAACCCCCACCCTGAAGGATCACTAGCAAGAAGTGCATAGTATGTATTCACATTTTGATAATTTCTTGAATACTCTCTCACGACCTGGAAGGTCACAGAGCGGGTTTATGATAGATAGAGTGAAGGATCTGTTAAGATCTGAACAGCTTGGCTTTCCTGTTAATCAGGTTAACGGGTTTTACTCCTCAGTTATTGGATCAGCCTTTGACCTTGTTGGACTTCTGCTTACACATCCATAATTCAACAAAGAGTCTTAACAGTGACACTAGGGAGTGGATCAGAGCTTTCTACAAGAAGATGTATCTCTATATGGTCTAGCAAATCAAAAGGGAAAATAAGAATGTAGCACAGTGGCTGTTAATAAATCCAGGACCCCACTGCAGTGACGTCCATTGCCCAGTCATTTACAGCAAGTAGTTTTTGAGATATTATATTCTTGCCCTAATTATTTCTCTGAGTAATAAACTTTCATTTCTTAAATGCAGGAAAACTCCAGAGGTTTTCTGAAATGAGATTTCAGTGTAAAATGTAATCAGTTCTAAATGTTGTTTTAAATCTTGGGTTTATGATAGAAGAAATACATTTTCCCATAAAATCAAGTAAATAATATCTTTTCTGTTGAAATATTTATATGGATGGATATTTTACATCATGTCTTTGTATTAATTAATCAATATTGCAGTCTCTTGGAAAAATGACAGTAATGACAGATTTTTTTTTTAACACATTAAAACATTAACAAAATGAATTAATGCATTCCTTTATTAACTTCACAGCAACTTGCTGATCGGTAGTCATATCCCGAGTTTTTTCTTGAGATGTAATTTTTGTGGATGTCCCATCCCTGGAAGTGTTCAAAGTCAGGTTGGAGGGGGCTTTCAGCAACCTGCTACAGTGAAAGGTGACCCTGCCCACAGAAGGGGGTTTGATCTTTAAGGTGATGATCTTTAAGATCCCTTCCAACCCAAACCATTTTATGATTCTATGAAATTACTAGATTTGATTATAAACCCAAGAACCATGTGGGAAGGAGGAACACGGGACAGAAGTAAGTCTTATCTGAAATTCTCTGCCTGTGATAAGAACTTATTGATTCAGGAATCCAGGATGTCAGAGGAGATCAGAGAAGTTTAAGTAGGTCAGACACATCATTACAAAACTATAGTCCAAAGTAAAGGATGAGTTTCCTGACTCCCTCCACTTCTGATGAGGCTCTTTTCTATGGGCACATCCTGAAGAGCAGCTAGTAGCCAGAAGGGTCCCGCAGAAAAGCTGTTGGTGCCAAAACTGCTGTGGAGGCCTTTCCACCTTTGTCCCCCATTGCAAGTAATTTTATTTCTGACGTCATGGTAGTGGGGGAATGGAAGCTGAAACAAGTGCAGTTACTTTCCATCAGAAATGCATGTAGGATTGCCCTTAATGTAGTACTAGTGTTGTCCTCACAGTTCTTTTCATACTACAATCTCCAAGCAATTGAAATCATTAAGACCAACACATAAAATGTCAGGAAACCAGTGCTATCAAATTGGAGGTTAGTTTGAACATCTGCAAAATAGCTCTTTCAAAACTTAAGGGCTCCTGTCTGCCTGCTAGTTCTCCATGTATGCTTCTACTTAATCTTACATTCATGTTGCATGTTTTTTCACACTAGCTTGGGTATCTTTTGCATCACACAGCTGGATACAAGAAGTTAGCATTCAGCCCAGCTGCAGAATGACACGTGAGAAATATTTTCCAGCACATTGAGTAAATGACTGATACTGGCAGGTGTCCAAGACTCCATGCAGAAGTTCTATCAAATTAGAATTATGATTAGTATTCTAACTGAGATTTATTACCTTTAATCTACTTTATTAATTATTGTTTCTAAGTCATCTCCTTCAGGACATAATAATTAGCATATGTTCACAGAGGCACTTAAAAGTAACCAAAGGAAATAGTACAAAAATCAGTTGACGGCTCAGTTCATTTCAGAGGTACTTAACAATCCATGAATAGTGTTGCAAAACATCTGGTGAAGATGCCATACAGCTCAGTTGGCTCAGTATTAATTAGCACCATTAGAAGGGACCTTGCTCACAGGTACCCACTCACCTCTTCACAGTATCTCAGGTCAACCGATTTGCCGTCACTGCGAACACAATCGAGCATCCGCGTTTTGATACCACTGCCACAGACAGCCTTCTCGCTGAGCTGACACGTGCTCCAGTCTGAAAAGGAGGAATTCATCAGCATTGCAGGCTTTCAAATGGAATTCATCATGATCCAGTCTCCCACCTAATTCTGATGGCCTAAAATAACCCTCACAAGCAAGTTTTACACATGCAAAGGCTCACGGAGCCCAGTTGCTACACATTTTTGGAAACAGTGACCTTTACTGCAAATAGTCAGTGCCATGGTACCTTCCTGAAAAGTCCATATTTCGTTTTGTCTGTATGGATTTTGAGTAAATCACAAAATGGTATGAGAAATACTTTTCGTGGAGTTACAGCATGCTCATTTCACCTGCAAATTCTCAATTTAATATTTTATCTGGATCAAATTGTCTGAATCAGTTTTCAGTACAAGTTCCACAGCTGCCTCTGGGTAAGAACAGAGAGCAAAAAAATTCCATCCTGTAAGGTGAATGGAAGTGAGCTGTAAGATGTAGTCCCAAGCTGTCACTAGAGCACAATAACACAAATACCTGTCACATTGTAGTCGTAGTGGTAGCAGTTCTTGTTCAAAGTGCAGGCTTCTGTCTCGGTGGCAGCAGGACAAGGCTTGCCATCATCTGGTTGTCTTAGGGATTCAGCTGACCTTTCACGGACACTACTTCCATTGCATGGCTTGAAAGTAAGATTGGAAACAGCTTAGATATTTTGGCACTCTGATACCTCTTTGTGCAGCATTACAACAACCTTTCAAGTAAGCCCTTCAGAAAAAACAAGCTTAAAACAACATGTTCATGCTACTGTATAAGAGAAACCCTTTCCTTGTTATTTCAGAGACAACTTAGTTTGCTCTTTCACCTTGGTACCACCCAAAGGGAAATATCTTTAACCTGGTAACACCTCTCTATTCTCCCAGCTAGTGCATATTTCAGTACTAGTGCTTTGGAACTATTTCACTCATAAAGAGGATGCTCACTTTCCAAACGCTATAATGTAGTGCACCAAAGCCTCAATACTCACAGGTCCTGAGACATTTTTAATTTTTGTTTTAAGTTTTTTGACATTTCTTTTTAAAACTGCTGTCAGGAAGGAAGGGGAGAAGAGACCCAAAATTACCTTTCTATGATCAGTCTTGATCTACAAACTTCACTTGTACCAAGATAGTGACATTTTTAGTTCAGCAACTGCGTCGCTATGGGGAGGCTCAGAGCTAGGCTCAAAGACAGACTCACAAGCCACTGCCAAAGCTATTCCACCACACAGAAGGCCCCCCACACCAGGAATAGTGACCACTGGGGACATTTTAGTCGGTGTTCTGGAGCAATTCAGGTTAATGGAGCATATTGTCACACTTTATTTTCAGCCAACAGAAAACAACCCTAAAGATGACATTATATATAGAGATATTTACAGGTGTAATCAGTTCAACATCTTTGAAAAACACATCATAAAAACACTTTTAAAGTATCCTCTCAAAACTATAAATGTGACATTTCAGTATACTTCTTACCAAAGAACACTGAGACCATGATCCCCATTCAGACATAACACAGTCCTCTGGACACGGTAATGTGCATTTTCTAGCACCAAGTGGCATCTCTTCAGGATCACACAGATAGTCTTCTACTGTGTCAGAAGGACCATCCACAGTGTTTAGCATGCACCTGGAAAAAAAGAACTGCACATAAACTGCATTTGCCATGGATTTTGTATGGTATATGTTTTACAGTAATCTGAGGCATTTTAATATTTTGTCAGCACATAAATAAGTATTGATCTATGAATATCCAAGAAAAGCTGAAGAGTCAAAAGTAATCCTTGTTTTTACAGATGACAGCCACATAAAGGCATGCATGTAATTTAGACAGCCCCTCTCAGTGATTTGCTGAGAGGCCCTGGGCAGGTGATTTGCTTGACATTAGCTTACCTCTAAGCCAGAATAAAGCAAATCATCTACAGTTTAGATATATTTCATGTATAGTTCATCTGATAACTTTAAATCAAGAACCACTGAAATGTCAAAAATGTTATATTATTAGTATTAGTCCTTAATTCAAAGAGATGCCTTTTATTTACCAATAGATTAAATTAGGAATCGAGGTCTATATCCATAACCAGTAGACAGACTTTTACTGCACTCCCTGAATCTATTCTATCAGCCAGGGTCCAGGTCTGGACTCAACACTAGGCATTACACAGAATTACATCAAATTAAATACAGCCAAAACTGAAAGTGAAGGTTTTTTAAAGTGAAGGAGGAGCAATGTTGTTTTACCTGACTTTCCTTGTTTGAACACCTTGTCCACAATTCTCTTTTAAGTCCACGTTGGTCACCTTGCAGACACTCCAGGGCTCGGTAACCCATATGTACTGGCTGCAGTCACTGTGGCAGGGGACTACCTCATACACCTGGAATCCACATTTAGTGTCAGTTTTGGTGCACACAAGTAAGATAAACATGCAAAAGTGATCAAACAAAAAAAGAGTTAATGCTCTTTTTGGTAAGAATAACAAATAAGAACTTGCTGATTTAGACACTGTAGTAATAATACAGGTTAAATACTCGACAGAAAACTATTGAAATAGCAAAAAGACAGAAGCTATCAAATGATGGATTCTCTAGTTTTCTCTGCCACTAAGCCCAGGCTGTGCCATTTCCACTAAAACCATCAACACAACTAACATAAATCCTGTAACTAGGCTAGCTCATGAGTATAAATTTTTAAAAAATGCTGTTAAAACTCTGCTAGCACTTCACCTCTATCCTTCACAACTCTTCCCCACGATTCCATCCCACTATTATTATATTATTATTCCAGTTATTAGTTGTGGGGTTTTTGTATTTCTAAGGAGAGGTGACCTCAAGAGAATTTATACCTGCATATATTGATTCACTTTATTTATTCATTGTGTATGCTTAAAATCTCTCTAATAAATTTGTGTACCAGCATTATTATTACGTTTAGATTTGAATAAAAATTTTTAAATGGCATCTCATATAGCAATTTCTACAGTGTTCCACGTACTGACTCAAACACACATTACAAAAAAAGGGACAGATGACATAGACACAATCAGGAACATGTGGAGTTTATATCTCCATTTTAGAAATGCTTACCTGTGCCTGAAGAAAGTATTTTCATGAACCCAAAAGGAAAAAAAAAAAAAAGAAAAAGAAAGAGAAAAAGTTAGAATTATGAGAGTGAAGCATAAGTATTTGAATGGTATCAATTTACCTTTTATTACAGACAATATTCTGTTCCTTCTGCAAAGCAAAAGGGATCCATTTTTTCTCTTGGATCTCCTTTGTTGTCATAAGGTAATTTGCAAAATTTGCCCTTGGAAGAAAATAAATTTAATAAATCACAGCTGGTGGGAAGAAACTTTATGTTACCTAGTCTCTTTCTTGGTTAGATAGTAGAACTGTTTTCCGTTTTTGCCTATAATGAGCATCAAACCTTCACACAGTAGGGAATCCAGTTTCCCTTAGATAAGAGAAAATCCTCTGGTTTTGGAGGACACTGGACTTCTCTATTAATTGAAATTCTTCTGACAGCATTAAGTGCAATAGATTCAAAGGAATAAATTGAACTGGCAGTTCTCATCCTTCCAAAGTTCCTAAGCCCTTCATGGAATTCTTAATTAAGCATAAATTACTTAAAGCCCATTGCCTTGAAATCACACCAGCTAATTTGACATATCATTCTAGGTATCAAGTCAGCACAACTAAAACTGCTGGACAATCTAAAACTTGTCTTAAACAATTCCTTGATTTCTTTTCAGCCACACTGCTTGCATAGAAAAAGAAGGCTGATGTTTTATAGTTAACCTACAACAAATACCACCAATCCCAGAAAATATAATGCCTTGAATGCTAAATGTGTAGTCTGATATCCTATAACTATGCAGCTGATCAGCCCGTGCACAAGACCACCAGCACAGTAAGCCTACTTGGGCCTTCTCTGAACTGCATAAACAATAAAACTGGGTGGTGAAAATGCATGTTAAGGAAGGTACTGGACTTGAAAATTTGTTCTTTAGAATTTTTGTCCAGAATTTCCAAAATGAGAATAGGGAAGCCTTAATTCAGGGAAATGTCTATATGTCTGACCCTGGTTAGCACATAAACCCCACACACTCAACAGCCTTTGCAGTAACATAAAATTTGGATATCTTGACAGAAAGCCAGAGGAGAACCCTATATTACATTGCACATGTTAGTGGTGTTCTCCTGACCCTACTGGCACTTTTGTAGCTACGAATGCAGGCCACAGAAGTTGGGTGGTATAAGAATTGCATACCTATCCTGCTCTTGATAAGGGGGAAAATAATGCCTGGAGTCAGTGGATAGATGCCCTTAATTTCTCTAACAGTCTCAGATTAGTCTCTTCATTTGAAATCATCTGATGGCCATTGGCAGGATTTTATATCAAACCTGACTCTAGTATTACTGTAATTATGATGTCTTTTAGCCTAATGAAGTGAATACTGAGCAAGCTTTATTCAGCTGGAGTGTGCTTTGGGAGCCACCCTGGCATGCATGGCCCAGGAGGAAAGACATTGAGTGACACATCCAGCTTTCAGCCTGCTCAGTCCTTCCTCAAGTTACGGGCACACATGCCAGCCCTGAGAGACACTGAACGACTTCTTAAGAAGGTCTTAAGCATTTTATTTCAGTGTTTCCCCAGCCTTACTTTTAGAAGGTTTTCCCAAGGCTTAACCCAAATCTGCTGGCAGCAGTGTAAGCTCACTGCTTTTTATCCTATCCATGATGGCCATGGAAAATGGATTATTTCCTCTTTCTCTGCAACAGCCCTTTATGTACGTACTAGCAGACTGCCAGCATTCCCCTCCTATCTCCTGTTCCCTGGGCTAGACATGTTGTAGTCTTTCCCCAGGGTCATAATTCCTAGATGGCATCTTACAGCATAGTCCCTCTATAAATCACAGTCCACAGAGTTGTGGCACCAAAGATGCAATCTTACCACTATGGGCCATATGTATGCAAATAAACATGTCACACATAGAAGTAATAAATATCTAACTAAAATATATATTTAATGATTGAAATGAGTACTCTGAAAAGTCAGTACTTTTCCAGCTGAATTGCAGATCGTATTTAGTTTTAATAACTAATTCAGAATTGGAATGACTGTATTTCTTTGCGTGTTTCTGAAATGACAGGGAATGTATTTAAAAATGAAAAATACAGCCTCCATATTCTTCAACATCCTTGTATCATCTGTGGAACGTCCTTCTCATGAAAGTACTATATTTCAATTTTATTTTTACAATAATTATACTTTGAATCATCTTACTATTATTTGGCAAGTACCATGTAACCACAAATCAAATGAGTCAAAGTACCGGCAGAGGGCAATAGTGTTGCATAAAAGCGACGAACAGACCTCCAGCAAAACCACCTTTGATACAGAAAAATGCAAGCCTATTATGTACTACATGAATATTAAAGGAGGAAAAAGACTTTTGTACAGACTATAATTTGCTCCTATTGAAACATGTTCCTCCTAATTTAAAGCATATTTACATGCTGACCCAAATCCAGCAACCCTCATTCTAGTTTGTATTTTGTTAAAGTAGATCACAAACTTAGTTTATTAGCTGCAGTTTAACACTTACGATTTTCTAAATTAGAACTAATTACATCCCCTAAAGTAGAAAATTAGATCAACAAGCCATTTCATTTTGTGCTAGCAAAATGTCAATAGGATAATATTAAGTACATGCATTTTTATTCAAATGTAAACTGAGAGCACATTTTTTTTTTAATCTTTGAATATTTACAGAAAAGACCATGTGGTTGTTTAACATGCCTCTGCAGACTAAATTAAATTCAACAGTAATATGAATATAAATCACCTTTGAAGAGCATAAGTTAACTGACAAGGAATTTTTTTCCTTTCTAAAACTCTCCAAGGAAAGAAGCTTCAGGGGTTTAACTTGGTCTAGTGCTAAACTTGGTCCCAAAGACTAAATGCTTATTAGTGGTCCAAGCATCCAAGCATTCCCAGGGCACTCTTGGATCACATTTTATGGCTTATTTTCACTTGAAAAGGAGAGGATCCAGACTGTATGGTCAGACTTCTCCATACTGCAATATCAAGTGCAGTTTGTGGGGCAACTCAGAGACTGACTTTAGAAGTGCCATTGTGATTGGAACTGCACTGCCAGAGCAAGCATTCCCAAGAAGGTCAAGCTCCAGCTTGATGAGAACCCACTAAGGGACACTGGGATGATACCGTGTGGCTGTTTGAGAGTTTTAATTTGCTTTCTGATCTCAGATGGTCGGGAACTGATGCTCAAAATCTTGCCAGTTTGAGCAACAGTAATGAGGCATTTTACCTCCCATCACAGAATCACAGACTTGTTAGAAGGGACCTTAAAGATCATCTAATTCCAAGCCCCTTACCATGGGCAGGACCTTCCACTGGACCAGCTTGCTCAGAGCCCCATCCAACCTGGCCTTGAACATTTCCAGGGATGGGGTATTCATAACTTCTATGCATAACCCATTCCAGTGCCTTACCACCCTCTGAGTGAAGAATTTCTTCCTAATATCCAAATCTGCTCTCAGTCTGAAGCCATTCCTCCTTGTCCTGTCACTACATGCCCCTGTACAAAGTTTGTCTCCATCTTTCTTGGAGAATCTCTTCAGGTAAGAGATCTTCAGAAACACACTCTTCAAAATCTTAATGTAAGCATGTTTTATTGTCTCCAATCTGTGGTTCAGAAAATATGTAAAATTCTTGCACATGAAGAAGTAATGAAGGCAGATCCTTTGCTGTCAGAGGAACTCTAAACCAACACATACTCCTTCTACCTCTATTTGCCTTTTATGTTATATTGTTTTTCTACATCAACAAAAAATACAGATAAAAGGTTACCTGAGATATGGAAAAAGCTATATCAATAATGTAAACATAAATCAAATTACCTGATTGACATGATCTAGCTTTGGACATGGTCTTCCACCATTGTAGGGTTTTTCACGGAGCCATTTAGACCGAACCTTTACCCCACTCCCACAGGATTTACTACAGCGAGACCAGTTGGACCACTCACTGAGCTTGCAGTCTGAGGGACATGGAATAATACAGGCTTCCTCAATATACCCTGTATGAATGGAAAAGAAAGTGAAATCTCTTCAGCATGTCAGTTTGCCACTTCTCCCTGAAGCCCTCGTCCACTTCATTTAGATTCTCCAAAGTTTGACTTGACAGGACTGTGTGAATAGAGTGATTTCTTCATCATTACGGCTAAACTAAATTCCGCAGGAAATTGACACACATAGCTGGAGACTGTGTTAGAATAGCAGCCGAGCATCCTCGCTGCTCATCATCCCATCTGATTAGGATTCACACTCTCCAGATTTCAGCATTCAAACTTTCTGACAGCGATGGTGTAATTGACACTAACCATCTCTTGGCGGCATCATTCTTACTCTGTATAAATTATACGTAATTTTTAAAGGAAAAAATGTTTAATTAAAGGATACTTCAACATTGTATCAAGTAATTCAATTGTAGTTATACATCAAAAATCCAACTGAGACGAAATGCATCTTGCTAGCTTGGAGCAAGGGAACTTAACACCTTGTGACCTTTCTAAGGCTAGAAAGAGAGAGTAGCCTGCCACATTAATGATCTGCCGATTAACAACCATCTGCCCCCAGTAGCACACTGAATAATTGCACTGAATGGAAAAGCAGATGTTTGGTTTGGATAAGTCATCGGTCCAGAGAGGTTGGAAGGGGGTATGACATGGTGCAGGGAGTAACATGAGGCCTCAATTCACTGAATAAGTGAAAATGTCTCTCTTTCAAAAGCAACATATGTCATAGCTCTACAATATGTGTAATTTATTCCAATATTTAAGGGAGAAGCTATAATACATCAAATAAAAAGCTGGCCTTTACAGCATTTTTACTACAGCTACATCCTGAACTCTCTTCTCCCCTTTCCTGTATCAGATCTGCAAAGTATTTACCATTAGCAAATATTCACTTTACAGATTAAAAAACTCAGTGCATTTAAAATTGTATTAAAATATTAAATTAAAATATTTAACGAAAACAGTTGCAAAATTGGCACATACTTGGCTAAGATCATTCTCAAAAGACCGGCACAGTTTGCTAGGCTTCAAACGTTTCAATTGTTTGTCAGATATATTTACGTTTTTAAATTTGAAAGCGATCAGTCTTTTCATCAGAACTGAATTGTTTTTAATTTACGCTTCTAAGTAAAGTTGTTCTGTCTCTTCTAAAAGCAGCCAATAGCAACCAATCTCAAGGTTTGTAAAGAATCAAAACCCTTAGATTTCAATTCTATATACCTATTTCTAGTTAATTTGTTGTTTTAGATATAGTTTGTTTTAATAGTTAATCTAGTTAATTTGTTTAAGATATAAAGAAAAGAAAGTTTTTTAAAGACCTACGGTAGCATTCAGAGTATTTTATGGTCATATTCAGGTGATGGTTTTATCATGTATGGTTTTACTCTGTTTAGAAGTGTTAAATATTTAAATAAATATACAGAGCACATCCTGGACTCAAGCACTGTGAAACTACTGCTCACCAAATGTATCTCCCTTAAAATGCCTACAATGTTATTAGCTTGAATTACAAGCACATTTATTAAATATCTGTTGCCATTTGATCGACCAGTTCAGTGATACTATATGAAAGGGACACTGTATTAGATAAAATACATTTTTGAAGATCACATCCCTGCATATCAGACGTGCTGACATAGATTGCCCTGCAGTAGCGGATGCAAAATTGATTACATTTCACCTTACCTGACATCTCTGAGTCCTAGAAATCTGATGCACCTTATCTCAGAGCTCTATCCTACACTGAACTTTGATTGTATAAATACCAAAGTCTGTATCTTCACCAAAAATGAGCTTTCAACTGGCCTTGTCAGGTGCTATACAAAACCATGTACTCATACAATCAGGAAGGTACTTAGTGAAAATGGAAAAAAAAAACAAAGCAAGTTAAGAAAAACAACTCCCTCCAAACAATAAATGTTTAGTGATACTTAATGTCTGATAGAACTAAGTGAAGATTTTATTGCTCTATGAAATTTCTTGTGATTCTGAGGTGCTGCTTTTACTCTCAACATAACTTCTAAATACTTTTTTTCTGGAGAAGCCTTTCTACTATAGCACAGTTATGCCATTTACCACTTGTTAAATTTCTGTCTCTGGTAATTAAGGCCTGAAAAACCCAAATTCAAGTTGTTTTAAGTATATTGTACATCCTTAAGTAGGTAACTTTAACTGGTACAGGCTGCTTCAGGAAGACTTTGTTTTAAGGACTTCCATAGACCTCTGAGTTTGTCTTAATAACTCTCAAATGCATCTTCCCAATCTTTGCCAAGATCTTCTCCAGGATACCATGGTATTTTGGGACTTTGATAGTACTTCATAGCCTACCAAAAGGAGCCTGTGTGGAACACACTAAACTAAAATAATTGACAAATTAGAAACTGTTTTCTTAATTTCCCTTCAGTTAATCCAAACAAGGGCAAAATGTCTAACAACATGTTTAGAATCTTGAAGACAGAAGTTCTATCAAATACATTACACTATATGCAATTTCCAGGTAACATTTGAATTACACTGAGCTATATTCCAAGTGATTACACAAAACATCAAATGAAACCATATCACTACAGCAACCTTTATACTATCTATGAAATATCTACATTGAAGCCAGCCACCAAAACTGCCTTAACACAGAATGCAACAAAGCCAGAATAGCATCATATTACAGATATAGAGTCTCAGTAAGAGTTGCAATGTTGAAAACTGAAACCTTGCTGGTATGTCAGTGCATTTTGTAGAGGATGCAGTGGTCCAGATGGCACTACCCACTCACTGTATAATCAAAAAAAATGAACTGCAATCTTATACTGGGTCCTTAATCCTGCAAGTTTCATGGAATAGCTTCTGCTCACCATACAGCTCTTTTCTATGCCATCTCCATCATATCTGACATATGATGCTCTCCTCTCCCTCTTTCCTATTTTCTCAGAAAAGCTTCAAGAGCTAAACTCCACATATTAAACAGTTGAACAAGAAGAATGGGAAATACATGTTTAGGAGAGAACAAGAATGGAGTCAACCAAAGAAAGCATCAAAAAGGGGCCCTAACAAGGTAAAAAGGCTTGGAGATTCAGGAAGCATGGAACATATTCAGAGAGCCGAGTGAAAAACACTTCTTATCCTGTAAGACGCAAGACAAGCATTAAAAAACTCCTAACCACCGGTATACTAAGAACACTGTTAAGGTGTCCACAAAGGAATGTCACAGCTTCTCCAAACAGAAGGAAAAGAAAATAAATAAGTGAAGGACAGTGAAGTGGTCACAGCACCAAGCCTGACAGAATTGAAGGAGTGTTTGGACAATGCTCTCAGTCACATGGTGTGACTCTTGGGGTGCCCTGTGCAGGGCCAGGAGTTCGACTTCCGTGATCCTTGTGGGTCCTTTCATACTCAGGATATCCTATGATTCCATTAAGTTATTTTTCATGACAAACAGTCAGAATTCAAAACAACAGACGAGATGAAAAACAAAAGAGAGACTAAGGAGGAATAGAGGAAAGGGTAAGAAAAGACATGGAGAGAGAAGAGGAAATAAATGGCTCAGAACATAAAGTCAAGAGAATTGTAAGGAGACAATGCATAGGGATAGAAAACAAAGAAAGAGGAGAAAAGAAATAAACATCCTGCCAAAAGTAATATCTTGGTGAAGCACAAACAGAATAAAATGCTCTCAAGCGCTTACTCTGGTATCCTCTGGCCAGACAGAGAAATGTAATGAAAAACGTTCTCACAAATCAAAATAGAGGACAAAGGGAAGAAATATAAACACTGTGCCCACTGATTTGCATTCCATATGTAATTAGTATGCAGAATGAAAACAACCTTGTTACATCTGACATCAAAAAGTTTTTGGCATATTCATCCCTTGGCATATTTCCTCTCAGGGGCCTCAATATTTTGCTCAACAGACTATTTAGCATTTAGCTATGCTACTGGACTCCCTTAGAACTGAGGCAGAAGCAGACTTCAAATTGCTTACAGGTATCACTTCAGTCAAGAAAGAAGAGTGAATTAAAAAAAAAATTGAATAAAGAACAAAAAAATAAAATTGTTGCAAATTACTTGTCCCACTTCACTTACTACCTATCAAATGGTACTTTTCAGGAAAAGCTTCTCTGGACTTGTCATCACCTCAGATGCCTTTCTTTGTGTATGAAGTCAGTATATCTTTTAGGGTGATTAAGGATGATCTCCATAACTTCATAGCAATCCTCCCTCAAATCCAAGAAAGCAGATGTTCAGGAACTTTGAAAAGTTTATACTTTTTTTGTTGTTGTTGTTTTTGTTAAATTTCAGATGTTTGTACTTTCAACCTTCTTCACACTGTAAAAATTTTAGCAAGTGAGAAGACAGCATGGTGTTACACAGAAAAAATATGTTAAAATAAATATTGAAATGCAGAAACCAGAAATGCTACATGCAAATGGGACTGGTGATGCAGATACATAGCTTCCGGCATGAAAAGGACATGAATGAGCCATGTTTTAATTTTCAGTATTGTTTTCAGTTTGATCAAATCATCCTTGAAAAGGTGCCACTTGTGTTAGACAAATCTTGTGTGTATGTTAGTCTAGAACCTTATTACAGAAACAAGCCTCTAGTGTGTGGGTAAGCATCTGTATGGTGGAACATCACCCAGTTGTATCACACGGACTGGTTGGTTGATCTAATTGCACCAAAAGTCAAACCAGAACTTTGAGGTTTAAAGAACAAGTAAGAAATCCCCAAGGTAAAATACAACAGATGCAAAGAGAAGGAAGGAATGAGAGCAGTGAAATGTCTATGAAGAAGAGCTGAGAAGGTGAGGGAGGGACAGCGAAATAGAAGACCAACACTGTAAAGGCTGGAGATATATTTTCTGGACATTGGCAGTTCATTTTTTGCCTGCTTTCTCAACATGACTGAAGTCTTTCACTGCATGCTTCCTGCATCTCTTCCTTCTCCTCGTAACATCTGAGGGACGCTGGAGAGATGACACCTTGGTGTACTGTGGTACAGGGTACAGGCCCTGCATGGTCCAGAGAGGTGTTGGAAAGAGTTGCCTATATCTAAGGGCCTATGTCTGGTCCCAGGGCAGTAGTTTCTCAATTATTTCAGCTCCTATAAGGCTGTGAAATGGGCAGTTGTCTGTTATGAGTGAGAACATGGCTATTGTATCATTAAAGATTACTGAACCACAATTTAACATATGGCTTTGAACCACTAGGACTATGAACTGAACTCATTAGTAAAAGGGAAAAGTTTACTGTCCCATTGCTAATTGGCTATAAAATCTGGACTCCTAGAGCAAACTCATTAACTGATGTCATGGATAATTTATAAGGGAGGACTTTAATGGACTTCACGCTTTCTCTAATGACAAAGCAGGATAAGTAGGTGGATATAAGACTTGTCCCCACAAACTGCACATGCAATGTGTAGGAACAGACTGACTACTCCAGCTGAAGGGTGCAAACATAAACATCTTACAAAATGTTTGCATGAATTTTTGTCCCTAGGACTGATGGAGTTAAGCTCCTGCTTTCACGATTAAATGTCATGCTATGTTTCAAAGAAAAAAACCTGCAATGTCAAAACAGTTTATGCTCTTCTCATAGATTTTTTTTTTCCAGGAAATATAAAATTCATGGATCTTGTCTTCCAGGACAAAGAAATATACAAGTATTTGCATTTCATTTGTACCAGAAGATATGTTTTTCTAGAGACTATTCATATTTCTGCTGAGCCATGGAAAGATCGATTGAACCCCACAAGATTTTTTCTTTTTTTTTCAGGATTACCCTTCAAAGCCTCAAAATCTGAGAGCAATTGTTCATGCTTAACTATCTCCTGCATCAGTAACTCCTTCTCTGGTGAACTAACTACAGGTCTTTGGATTGATGGATGACTGCTTGAAGACTGATGTCCTATTGACAAGGCAGATGTGGTGGCAACAGAATGCAGAGGCCTAAGGTAGGATTTCTGGAGCAGGTCAAAAGGTAGCATATTCCTAGAGAACACACAACATGAATATACATATATTTTTTAAAACAGGAGAAAATATATAAGCTATGAAACAGCAAAGTATCTTAATAACAATTTGAGAACCTAGGCTTACTACCACAGTAGATTAGAATTTCCTGTGGGAAATATATTTACTTTTGAATAAACATTCAACAGAAAGTCTCAATTAAATTTTAACACCGATTTTTTTTTTTTTCTGGATAAATTTGCATTGCTTCAGGTTAGAATACTGAGAGTGAAAAAACCAGATTTTAGAAATCCTAATAAAAGTGGATAAAGCAAGCTCTAACAGACATCTTGGACTATATAGACTCTGTTATATCATATAAGATCTGATTTTATTGCACATATAAGCAATTAAATACAAAATTCCTCGATTCACATTGATACTCGTAGCAGCTGTTGCAAAAGTATTCACTGACATGCAGATATTCCTCTCTAATCCTCCACATAAGCCTTGTAGCCACAGAGGGCTTTGTAGAGTCAGCACAAATCAATGCATCTCATTTAATTAATGCTAAAGGGGGAAATAATCTCACACTAATAAGGCAGCAGACAAACTATCCTGACTGCTTGACTG
The DNA here is from genome assembly GCA_013400235.1 of Oriolus oriolus. NCBI lineage: Eukaryota > Metazoa > Chordata > Aves > Passeriformes > Corvidae > Oriolus > Oriolus oriolus. The sequence goes on from VXBT01003817.1 coordinate 265,323, forward strand.
TGCCTAAGGTCTTAACAGTAAACGGACATGAATTAAGAAGGGTAATACGACCTATATAAAAATGCTGCATCTGTCTGCCATGCTACTCTGCCTTCAGCAGCCGTACACAAATACAACCACCACTCAGCTTATGTGGGTCATGATTCACAATTGATACATGACAGAGAAAAACTGAATACCGAAGAGTTAATAGTGGAGTTCATAAGCATGACAGTGGCTTGCTTTCAATTTTTTGTCATGAAAATTCCAAGGTACAGTTTAAAGGAACAATGAAGAGAATCTCTCTCAATTTTTTTCACAAATACATGGAAACAGATTGTTGGCAGATACATGTCATTATCCACAGAACTCTAGTACACTAGTGATGACAGGGATAAAGCCATGAAAAACAACTGCTGCTTTTGTAATGGAAAAAAAACCTTTCACACTTGACTAACAAACTAATAAACTAACTATATGTTTTAATATTTCTCCAATAAAATTACCTATGTAGTATTGAAGAAAAGCAGGGAGCAGAGAAAGGGCAATTTATGTATCTTCCATTAAGGGAAACAGGTAAACAACAGCTCAGTTACCACTTTTAGCTGATATTACCACATTTGCTGACAACTGGAAGCTATTAGCTCTTGCCCACACCCTGCAGAACTGGAAAGGCTGAAAAATACCAGTGGCAGAATATTTCAAATGGCTGCTGAATACTGTAAACTCTCACCTACAAATTTAACTCAAATTTGAAACAAAATACTTGGAAAATAAAATTCAAAATATTTGGCATATTTGTCATAACACAGATGAAAAAGAAAGTAAGGAAAAAACAAACCACCTTGCCTCTCTGCAGCTGAAACTTAGGTTTACTTTCAGCTGTTTGTTTGGGGTTTTCTTGAAGCTACAGAAAGATAAGGACCCTCTGCAGAAGGACTTCTGCCCTCTGCTTCCCAGCATTCTCACCTAGCAGTACAACCAGATTTATTTAACTATATTTTGTACTTACTTTTCTTTTATGGACACTCCTGTCTTTTTGAGAAACTTGTTTGTACTTGGGACTTTATAATTGCACCCAAATTTTAAAAAATTATCACAGGAATCCTCTGATGGCTATACTAATTTAGGGAGGTCCCTGTGTCACATCTATCCTTTAGCTCCTCGGTGTCTCTGAAACAGTCTATTAGTTAACTCTTAAATATTTTGAATATGAGATGTGTCAAGCAGGAAAAAGAGCCCTGAAGTATTTATTCTTCTGCTCCTGTTTACCTTTCCTTTTCTGAATAAATCAACAGAATTGTGATGATAAGCACACAACATTTTGCAAAACAAACAGCTTATGAATTTTTTGGCACAGCAGAGCAGGTCTGTCTTCTCATTCCTTCCGCTCAAAACAACAAGGCTTGCAACACTGACCTGTTCATGGCCTCGTAAATTTACATTGCAATATTTATACATAACTTTCGAAAGTCTCACAATTTCAGTTTCTTGTGTCATTTGAATATATCACATAACATATCTCATGGTGTATTAGTAACATCAGTGTGGGTGCAGTTTGTCCCTCTTATCAGATTTAGGGGTTGTTGTCACAGCTAAAGAAGTTCATTTATCTCCATCTCCCACCTCAGGATTTCATAGTGTCAGAAGACAACAAAAGTTCAAGTAAAAGTTGGACATCAGACAGGAAATATCTTCCCTTAAATGTTGGTCTTGTTTTCTCTCCCAGTGCAAGCTAATTTGCCAACTTGTATCCTATAAAAACTGCAATTACATAATACATTACTTGGAAAAGAAATATGAGACCCACACGAACTAAGATTAAAACATATTCCTGAGTAAAACAGGTAACATAGCAGAAAAACCTGATGGCACTTTGGATCAGTTATAAAATTAGTGAAAAAATCCAGTGAAAAATCAGTTACAAAATGAGTGAAAATCATAGCTGTAGGGAAATTAGCACCTCTGTTAAAATTTACAAAAATAACCCAAGCAAGCTTGAATTATGTGTCCTGTCAAGTTCTGCTTGAAAAGCCAAATGCAGATTGATGGGAAGCTACAAGGCACTTTTATTTTGTAGCAGGTGGGGTACTATTGTGATACTACAGAAGTCCCTTGTTGATTTAGCATAATATAGCTTTTATGTTTGTTCTTGAAGAAAAAAAAATACCCAATCAAAACAAAACAAAGAGCACACAGAAAGCTAGAGAAGATGCCAAACAGAAGAACTGTCACACAACAAGGGCACGAGAATAACAACAAAAGCATCTTAAATAAATACTGGGAAGATATAAAATAAGATTTAACTGGCAAAACAGAAGTTTGTACACGTTGAGAAAAATACAACAAATCATCAGAATGTAATCCATGAATACAAAGCAGTTATTCAGAAAAGGCAGTAAACATATACTAAAATTAGACTGAAAAATCTGTATCATGTGCTCTAGCTCCCTTGCATCTGCAAAAGTATACTAAACCTGGAAAAGTGCTGAAGGCAGACATTAAATTAGGTGAGCTTCACATAAGCTATACTATGTGTATGTACAATATCTATCAATAACAGAGGATCTACTGGAAAGGAAACCATTAATTTAGAGATACATTCATTAGCATGAGTTTAAACCTTTATCATCCAAGTCATTTTAGATAGTTCATTCCCTGCATACATGAAATTCCTGTCAAACAATTCTAGGAAAGTAGAAGGAATACAGGGTTAGTTCAAGACAAATTCCAAGCTTCATCTGCTGACACATTACACCATAGACTAAGTTAAGATGCACTGTCCCCCTCAAACTGAACTTATGAGAAAACATAGATGGGGAGGGGGGTGAGGTGGGGGGGGTGGTGTGGTGGAATATCAAGGAACCAGACACCTTAATGAACTGATCTAGAAAGAAAGAGTTCAAAAGAAAACACTACATAAAAACAAAGGGTTCAGGCTTTCCAATCTACAATAAATATAGCAATGACAGGAGAACATTTCCATTATACAAAGTTAAAAGAGACTTGCAATCTCCCATGAGGAAAACGGTATGGAACCAGAGAAAGAAAGAGCCCAACAAAGCAATGCTATACTGTGTTTTTGGAAGGATGACTGTGAGTGCTAATAGCATGTAAACAGTAGCCCTGGCTATAGTAGGAATAGCAGTAATACATTGTTAGCAGCTTTTCCCACTGGATTATTTTCCATTGTGGCCACTGTGAATGTAGGCCACATTTACTGATAAAATCTATTGGATCAGAAATTACTATAATGAAGAGAGAGTTATGTCAGGGTAAACAATGATGATTGAGAATATCCTTTTTTTATAATTATTTATTTCTCTTATATCTCTTTAATTCTTGCAATGGAATTGCACCTGAAAATGCACTTCCAGGGCTTGAAAGCAGCTACATCCATACTTGTTCTACACAAAAAAATTGTTCCTAGCAGCAGCATGCTACCTACCACATACGACACCTACAACTTGCTCTTGGACAAACAGTTTCTTTCCTTTTTTTTTGACATAAGAGCTGGCAGTCCCCATTCTTGAAGCCATTGAAAGCTGACTGGCAGTGGGCCATCAGTTCCCCTAGTTTCCTACATACTGAAGTGCTCTTACAATTTTCCACTTTTCAAAGGTCGATCTGAACTTAATGCTGAAAAAACATGAATTTCTAACGTAGTGTCAAATACTGTTAAATTTTAAAAAACCTCAGCGAAGAAATAGGAAAAAGTTTCTGCTCTGTATTTTCTAATGGTGCCTTCAGAACAAATCAGATTATTCCACAATTGTTTTCTGAGCTGTTTCTGAGGAGATTTCTAATTCCCTCAGGACAGCTACCTAGCCCAGGCAGATCTATGCTCACACAACTGCTGGTCGTTAAAAGCAGATGCTTCCTTTGGTACTACAAAGATGGCAAGCGGTCATGGTCAGGCAGACCAAGTATAGCACACCCTCTTTAGACTACACAGAACAAAACTAGATCTTTGCAGACCTCATTCCTGAGCAAATAGCTGAGAACAGAATTAAAGAGAGATCCTGTCCCATGAGAATTTAGGATTTACTTTGTCATTCAGATGTATTTAAACAAACTTATCTTTCAAGTATGAGTTATCTACAGCAAAAGATGATTTTGAATTAAAAAAAAAAAAAGGAGAAAATTCTCCACCAAATTATCTTCCAGTTTTGCTTTGGGAAATTTAGCTGAATGCTCACTTTTCCATCAAATAACAAAGATGTGCTAACACCTTGACTTGATACACTGAATTTCTAGTTTATCATATCTCTAAACAGGAATTAATAGTGAATTAAAATCTCCTTATTTAATTTAGTTTCTTTGATTAGCTATTTCAAATATATCCAACTAAATAAATGAAATTTCCATTATCTTAATTTAACATTAGAGAGTACAACACATATGTGAATTAAACTTACAGAGATCTTTTATTGGTGCTAACACCCATTTTTTCATACCAATTGTGCAGATACAAGTTTGCACCGCAAGCAGGAAAAAAATAATCATAAAAACTCCAGTGATATCAATTAGCACATTTCTGGCTTACTGAAAACCAGAAACAGCCAGTTTTGATGCTAATGCTACAGATGCATCTCCTTCAGGAAGGACCACTGTTCCTTCCTAGAGCAATGTAAACACAAAGAATATAAAGACTTTAACCATCCTAGTTTTACACATGACAGATTTACACAGAGAAAAAGTGCTGTGTGCTGTTGAACCCCAGTCAATGCATGTTAAGGGGCTGAGGAGCAAATGGTAAAGATAAGGTTATTTAAGGAGCTTAAAGCTATCTAAAGAATCTGTGGAATTTCAGCCTTTCCAAAATAGTCCTGTGCTTGTTTTATTTTTTGAAAATCTGCGCCTTCTAAATAGCTTTATTCTCAAATTTCTAGGTACAGTTATCAGGAAAGAGAACAATATTTTAATTTTTTCATTTAAAATACCTTAGCATGATTTTACTTAATTCTACTATTTTAAGTCAGCAAAAACGTGTGCTGGGCTTGAAGGTATCTTGGGATAAAAGGCAGCCTAACCAATAAATATTAATCTGCTAATTCTACTTGTACACATGTTATATTAAATTTAAACAAAGCACATAAGTGAACAGATGAAAGAAAATAGGTTTGTAAATACCATGACTGTTGCATCGTGACGTTTCCACAAGTCGATTGTTCTGGTCATAGCATGCCATGGCCTGGTAACGATATCCTTGTCCACATTCCTTAACGTCTCCTTGTACCTTCATTCCCAGCAAAACTTCCATCTTACCCTCTGGCAATATACAGTCTGACCAGTTTCCCACAGACTGAGCACTGTACTTGTCACACGGACAAAACTGATTCTCAGTCAGAGGATACAGCTGAGAATTTCTGCATTTGTCCTTTTTCTTACTTTTTCCTAGAAAGAAAAAATAGTTATTTTAGCAAGTTTGTATCGGTTTACAACTTCTCTCCCAAATATTTCAGTTAGACTTCTGTAAAAAGTGCTTGCAACCACATACATACGCCTAATATTAGTTACATTAATCTTTATTAAATTAGGTTATTGACTTGAATTTCTAAAGTAGTGGATACCTACAATTTACACAAAGGCAATGTCTTTTTTAAAAAGAAGATGTAATTTATATTTATTATGGACAAAAATGCTTGGGGAGTAAAGTTTGAAAAAGGTAGCAATTAAACAAATACACCCTCTTCCTCCTATTTCATCAGCAGTGTGCAGCTCAATAACAGGATTTCTATCTGGACCAAGCTTTTTCAAGTTGAACGAAATTGCAGAAGGAAGTAACATGCATCTTTGCTACACTAGTACCTTCTTTTGAAATGTCAAAATTCTTTAATTTAATCATCTGTTATCATAAATTTGTTTATAATTACCATTCTTCCCCTCAAATAGAATAAGCTCCTTCTCTGAATTTGCTTCCATTCAATTCTGTTCTTGTTTTCTTTCCTTAACTGGAGCATAGCCATCCACTCAGTTTCCCTTTCCCATTAAACCTATTTAAATCTCTTTGGTAAAGTTTGCTTAGTTTCCTTTTCAATGCCAGACAGTTCATATAAATTAATGTAGTAATCTTTGCAAAAGTAGTTGTTGTTACTAAGTAGTATCTAAGTAGTTGTTACTTAGATAATACCGTAAATTAATATTCTGTATTATTTATGCAAAACCAATACATGTAGTATTTTCCTTGCTATTAAAACAAGGCACTGGACACAACTTTGCAACATCCTTAGTTCTTGTATTTACAACTGTCTTCATTTAGAATAGAAAATGGGTACCTGGAAAAAAGTTTATCATCCTTTTGACAACAAAACTTCTTACTAAATGTATCCTTCTCCTCTGGAAGTATTTGCTGGGAATAATTATGAATTTAGTCCAAATCAAGCATTACGAGTTAGTCTGGGTAACACATTGCCACAGAGAACACATCACAGCACATATCACAGAGTTAGCAAGTTAGAGGGGGTAATTTAAATGAGGACAGGAAGTATCACAAAGTGTTAATGATGTGGTTGGAGAATTTGTACTTTCTCGCTCTGTTTCTAAAATAAGGAAAAATACTGTTAGTCATTTTTGTTCATTTTTTTCCTTGTGGAAGCAAACCTGACATAAAGTTTACTGGAATTATTAGACAGTCACAGTGAGACTTCTTGAAAATCATGAATTATTCATTGTCCACTGGTCTTCTGATTTACAGGGGGCTGGAGATGGGGATAGGGTTTGGATCCTATCACATTCTTTCTGAGGCTGCTAATGGGCACCCCCCTTAGCTAGCTTCCCTCCACCACAGACAATACAGACTAATTGGCAAAGAGTGCTGTGACAGAGGCCAAGCCTCACTCTTGAGGTTTCAATTATAATTTAGAAGCAGAGCATGTTTTTTTTATCTTCACTTCATGCAGAAGAAAAAATAATTTCAAACCACCCCCCCGCCCCAACAAAACAACAGATTAAAAAGAAGTTGAAGAAATAAATGTTTCAAAGTGGAACAGTGTCCATTATGTAGAACTAGGACATGTCTGCGGCAAGGGCATCACTGGTAAACCTTTTTATTCTGCTAAGCAAAACCTAAAGAGGCTTCTTGGGACACAAAATAAGAGCATTATTACTTGTCTCAAGAAACAAGGCAAGAAATTAGGCACATTGCCTCATGTGGTCTGTGGTGCTGAATGTAGACAATGGAAGAATGGCAAAAAAAGGAACTTGGAGACCAAACATTCAGCCAGAGGAAGGACTGGCTTAATCATAAATCTGACATTCAAGACTGCAGCTAAGCTCCAAAGAGGTAAACTAAAGCTTAAGGCTGAAAATGGTAATCTATAAGCAAAATGCTGAAAGCACTCAGCTGCTATAGTAATTCCAAATGCACCAAAAAACACCATCAGAGAGGGAAGTCCTCTTTAGCCGAGACCAGACGTGGGAGGAAGAAGACAAGTGGGTTAACATCTGATCCTGTTAAGGTGAGATGATGGCTGACTTGTCTGTCAAAAAAACGAATGAACAAACAGAAAACCCCAACAGAACAAAAAAATCCCTACTATGTGCACTATATTTAAGAAAAAAAAAAGGCATTCTTCTATGTTCTCCCATCTTCTCTCTAGCCACTTACCCATATCAAGAGTCTCTGACATATGGCACGAGCTTTTACTCCTGGGTATTGTTCCACCAACAGAATATAGAGCATGACACGGCATCTGCTTTCTGCCACTATGACATTTGTCATAAGGGAACCTCAGAAGTCCGCAGGTTTTAAACAAAACAGTATCAATAATTAATAAAAGAGGCATTATTTTGCTTGTTACTCTTACCAACAAGAGTGCGTTTTCTTGTCCTCACTCCTCCACAGTCCCCATTACAGGGAGAAAATTTTGACCAGTTCGTAAACTGACAGTCATCTTGGCAGGGGATCTGGCACATCTGTGTTAAGGGTGGTAATGGGCCAGAGTATTTAAGGCACTCACTGATGTCAGCTGGTCCTCCATCTTGTCTGCGACAAGTAATTGCTGGAAGCAAAAAGAGATGGAGTCTAATTCAGCATTTTTTAATGAATGTCTCTATTCAGTTAAGTAAAGACTACAATATTCTACCAGAAAATCACACTGAAAGCCCAGAATACCTATACAACAACTTAATATTTGCCACCAGTTTTACCTTGAATGAATATATTTGACATTTCTCACTTTTTAAAGACTTTGTTCAAAATAATTTATCAGTACTCACCAGCAAAAAACCCAAAAATACAGAAAACTGTAAATATTATGAAGGTTGCAAGTTGGAAGTTGGACCCACAAGGATCATGAAAGTCCAACATCTGCTCCAGCACAGGACAGCCCCAAGAGTCACACCATGTGCCTGAGAGTGTTGTCCAAATGCTTCTTGAACTCTTTCAGGCTTGGTGCTGTGACCACTTCCCTGGGAAGCCTTTTCCAGTTCCCAACTGTGTGAAGAACCCTTTCATAATATCTAAACTAAACTAACCCTCCTGACACAACTTCAGGCCATTACCTTGTGTCCTGTCAATGGTCACCAGAGAGCAGACAGAGGAAGAGGGGCCCCTGCCCCTCTTCTTGCCCACTCATAGTCAGTTTTCTCTTTTATTTTGAAATGTTGCATTCAAACTCCCCTTTTCTCCAACAACTGAACTTGATTTTTTTTTCAATTCATGCTAATAAAGCAATTATTGTCAGCAAATTGAAGAACTATGCTTAAATTATGGAGCATAATATAAAAAGCCATATTCCTTCATAGGTATAAAAAATACTTGGATGCAATGCTATTGCAACAATAGGTGACCCAAATTATTTTCCAGTCTTGAGCTACCGCATCTACTAAGTGCTGAAAGATGCCAGGAAGCATAAATATAATTCTATTGTGTGAACAAACAACTAAAAGTTTCCTATCTTGCTACTGCACAATAAGTCTTACGTTGTTTTGGGGAGGGAACTAAAGTTAGGTTTACTGAGCTTAGGATAGACTAGATAAGCAACCATGCTTTAAAAAATGTACTTGAGAAACAATTATAGAGCATTGTTGATGTTGATGAAGGGGTAGAGAGCCTCCTTGGCAAGTTTGCTGGTGATACAAACCTGGGACAAGTGGTTGATACCCCAGAGGTCTGTGTAGCCTTTTGGAAGGATCCAGACAGTTTAGAGAGGTGGGCAGAGAAGAGCTGTCTGATATTCAACAAGGGCAAGTGCAGGGTCCTGCACCTGGGGAGGAACAACCCCATGCACCAGCACAGGCTGGGACTGACCTGCTGGAGAGCGGCTCTGTGGAGAAAGACATGGGGGTCCTAGTGGACAATGAGCTTTCCATGAGCCAGTGGTGCCCTTTGTGGCCAAAAATACCAGTGGTATCCTGGGGCACACTAGGAAGAGCATTGCCAGCAGGTTGAGGGATATGATCCTGCCCCTCTACTCAGCCCTGGTGAGGCTGCACCTGGAGTCCAGTTCTGGGCACCTCAGTACAAGAGAGACATGGAACTCCTGGAGCAGATCCAGCTGAGGATGACAAAGATGATCACGGGACTGGAGCATTTCTCTTTTGAGGAAAGGATGAGGGAGCTGGGCCTGTTCAGCCTTGAGAAGATTGAGAGGGGATCACATCAATGTCTGTAAATACTTGAAGGGAGGATGTCAAGATGACATAGCCAGGCTCTTCTTGGTGGTGCCAAGTTTTAGGACAAGAAGCAACAGGCACCCGAACATGAGGGAGAAATTTTTTACTGTGAGGATGACTGAGCACTGGAAGAGATTGCCCAGAGAAGTTGTGGAGCCTCCTCCAAAAGCCTTCTGCGCTCAATTCTGTGCCATGTGCACTAGGGGACCCTGCTTGAGCAGGGACCTCCAGTAATCCCTTAACATTAACCATTCTGTGATTGTTAAAGACTATATTAATGAAACAGCCCTTCCTATTCTTTTTAAATCCTTATGTTCCAACTCCTTACTTTTGTGTGACCTGATGTTTCCTTAAGGAATTTGTTTTTCTTCTTAAATAAGAAACCTTGGCTATCCTGTTCTATAAAGTTGTACCCCTATTGGCTGGTGATTCTTCCCTAGGAAACAGGCTGTTTTCTTTAAACCTTTTTCAAGACTAAAAATTGCTGAAGAACATCAGGCAGCAACACTGTTGTAAAGGGTTAAGTGGTATCCAGAACTCAAATATGCTTCAAAATTTTATGTCTATCCATCTGTCTAAAATTTAATCTGCTGACAAAACTTTATAACATACAATTAATTTGCTTAAGAGGGTATTGCAAGTTTTCTAATGTCTGAGATGTAGGCTGTGTCAGTAGGAAAAATGATAATGTGTAAAGTGGTGTAACAGGTGTGAATAACATGGTGACTGTAGGAAGCTGAACTTGATGACTCGTATGTTCTGTTTCAAGTCCTCGTGCCTACTAAAACCTATCCAAAGGTCCCAAGGGAATTGTTTTTGCCACACGTCTGTGGTAAAACACTGAAAAGGAGCAGTGTGTGTTTTTCCTGAGATACTAAGCAAACAACTTCCCTGATCCTTGACTGCCCTTTGGAGCAGGGCTGCCAGCACTGTTTGTAATAGGCTCAGCACTGCATTACATTGTGCTTATTGTGACCAGCTGCACACGGTCTAATACAATTATTCTGTCAAATCCTATTATTTTTAGTGTAGTTTATATGAGGAAATATATTTTTCAGACATAGTTACAGTGATTAAATTAGAAAATTCAAATATCTGAAAATTGAAAATCCATATTATCGGATTTCTAAGATTACACAAATATTTTAGAAAAACACAAGTCAAACTACTGTCTTCCAAGAGAAGTCTAGGCTATAGCTTTGGATTCTTGTGAGATACTCTTCTCCGCTAATAGCACACATCAATTTCCCTAAGATAAAAACACAGTTCAGTCTAGTTACACCATGTGGAAATTCACAGAGGTCAAACCTAAATGCTCTGTCTTGAGTCTGACCTTGCTATGTGCACACATCAGCAAAACTAATTGCATTATCTTCACTGCATTCTCAGGGAGATACAGGCCACCATTTTTAGCAATATACCTATCCAAGGGCTAAAAGACAGGTGACTAATTAGTGAATATCCTTCAATAAATTTCTTCAAAACTTTAATACTCATTTTACATACTGCCTCTCCATCTAGTCCTTTGATAGGACAATAAACATTGTCCGCCAAACAACATTCTTTCTTTCTAGCTAAATTGAGTTTTTCTACAGCCAATATTCATTCCCTCATCTTTCCTAGTTATTAAACATTACTCCATGAGCATATATCCACTCTGTCATAATTTTTTTTCAGACTCATATTAATGCATCTAATTTACATCAGGCAGACTCAGGTGAAAAGCTCCCCTGAGGATTAACAGTTTGGTTTTTTCTAGATTAACTGTCAGTTGTACTGTAGCAATCAAAGCACGAAAACTCTTCATTCTCAAGACCTAAATATTTCACCTTAATAACAACACAAATTAGAGGACAGCTTGGCATGCTAAATCAATTCCCGAATCTTAATTTTCACAGTGCCTGTCCATAACTATTCATGCTACTTCTAGTTGACAAGACCTGGATGATTCGCTCTATATTCCATTTTCCTATTGTTATTTTCCAGATTCAAGGATCAATGTGAAAGGTTTATACTCCTTATGACTGCTGAAAAGTGGGTATTTTTCCATTATTAGAAGCAGGGATTTTGACAACCCTGTACAGTCCATCAATACACTCTTTTGGCCAGCTAACTGTCTTGACATCTGAAATGCTCTCACTGTTAGAGGAGTTACTTTTTCTACTCCCAAGCTAATCTGGGCAAACTCATCCGCTGCCTCTTTGACCAAACCTATGGTTGTTTAATTACATTCTGTATAAGTTGCTGAGATCAATTATTAACTCACTATAGAGAGAAGTGTCTTCAACCACATAAAGTTATACCGTATCAGGCTAATTATTTTGCTTATACAACTACATTATCTATATTACAGACATTAGCAGTAAGTGCAAAAAGCATGGTTCTTCCATTACTGAATTAAACACAGCAATTATTAAGTGAAAATATAAACCAAGAGTACAGCTAACAGAAAAATCAAATTTAACATGGAAACCATTCACTTGCAAAATTGTTCTGGTATTTAACAACTATTAGCTCCCAGAAGAAAGGTGTGAAATAAATAGCAGTCTAAATTTTATAGACAAGAGACTGTGATGTAATTAAAACTTTATCAGATAGCATTGTTTCCACCAAGTCCCCACAGGAGACTACAGGCTAATATATTTCTTGTTGGCATAATGAAACACTGAGACTGTATTTTAGCAAGTCATGTCATGTGTAAGTTTATATAAAAACCTTTCCAGTGCTACCATCATTAGCATACTTTACTGACATTTCACTGAGACGTGAAATTCAGTGAATCCTGTACCTAAAAATTTCTTTATAAATGAAGGTGCTCTATTGTCCTTTCTTTTACAACACACTTGTGATACAATTTTTTCAATTGTTAAGTCTTTTTAACAACAAAAATACTCTTTTTCAATCCTAGAAAACAAGAATTCTTTCAGCACACTAACTTTTCTTACCTCTTCTATCCGTGTTGTCTGAGTTATGATTTCATCTATGTTTAATTCTTTCTTTGTGGGACACAGCAGACTAGACACAGTGTGACAAAATGTTCCTACCATGAAGAACCTTAAGAAGAAGCACATGCCCATAATATTGTGAAAATACAAGCCTGAGTGTTCTTTATGTTCCAAAGACAATGACAATGTATTTCTGCAAATAAAGTTGTCTGGAGATTGTGGCCCTTTTTTTTGCAAATAAAAAATTAACTTAGGTAAACACTGCTTTTGAGCACTTGTACAAATTCTTACTTACAACTCCTGAAGATGATCACTGTACTTTGCAGCGACTAAAACACAAACCAGGCAATAGAGCACTCTCATCTGTTAAGTCTCAATGACATTAAAATAGTAGTTTATGGCTCCATGAAGAGCAGCACTCCATGATCTTGTGCTTCCAATAAGGGCATGAAACACCTGCAACAGCAAAGTCCCCTGCCTCCATAAGCGGTGCCCGGAGAGGGAGGCTGCTGTCCCTGTTTAGCAACGGAGCGAGAAAAGGGCTTTTGACCACTGGTTCTGCCTTTGAGCCTCCCCATGGCTCAAACAAGCCTGCAAGGCCTCTCTGTGTGCTCATGGCCATCCTGGGAAGCTTCCTCCCGTTCCTCTGTCTTTCAAACAACTACATACACCCTGTGAATGAAGAATAGTGAGAGCTCGAGACCAGGTCTTTAATAAAGGCCAATTCCCAGTGACATCAAGGTCAGCTATTCAGGTATTTTCTCTGACAGCCAGGTTACTTTAACTTCTGTTTAAATTTACAAGTAACCTGCCTCTTGCTATTACAGAATATCCTGACAGATTTCATAACTTTCACCCCATTCCTCCTACAAAACTCTGAAGAAGATTCATGGTGGCAAGGACTGCAGGCTATGCATCCTTCTGCAAATCTCTTTTCGGTCACTGGGATGGCCCTTACCATGTGCAGCCATCCATATACATCATGACGTGATCAGGCTGCTGCAGTTTGGGCACTCGAGCTTCTCATCTGCTACGTCCTCTTCACTACCATTGGGATGCAGCCCAACAAGCCCTACTTAAATTTGTAGGAGCTACTAGCAAAACAAGTTTTAGTCTTTCTTAGGTTTTCCTACACAATTCAAAAGGGATTTGTGCTGTATTTCTAAGTTCCTTCACAAGTCACTGACATTGAGATCTACTAACACAGATTTAAGATATATGTATAACATAACACATACCTGCCTAAGTTGTTCACAATTTCAAACTTCATTTTTCTATCTCATTGAGCAGACTTCTACTCTGAAGTTAGAACTATGCGCTAATAAATGTTGGCCTTAAAAATACAAAGTGATAGCTCTTTGCACAGCCCAGCTAGAGCAGATTCTTCTCACCATGACAGTGATAGCCCACATCCACATCAAATATTAGTAGCTTGGGTTTATTAAGCATTTATTCTCTTGTTCTAGTTTTTGGCTGGTTGTGGCTTTATTTTTATTTGTTTTGGGGGAGGTGGGCGTGGTATTATATATTTGCCACCAGTGTGCCCCTCTCCTGAATTTCAGGTGACTCATCAATACATCTGATCAAATTAATCTTGTCAGTTGAGAAACAGCTGATGAAAATAAACACAACAAAATGTTGTTGCAGTAAAATATAGCTTTTCTCTGTATTTCCTCTTCTTGTTGGGTGGGGTTAAAAGGAAGTTGCAAATTCCTTGCTGATGCATCCACATCATCTCCTTTTGAGGGTTTTGAACAGAAGACAGATGTCTTAAGTTGCTTCAGTTCCGTAATACATTCCTGCCCTGCTTACCCACTGTTAAAAGACATTTTAACAGTGTATCAAATCTGATACAAATTCAGATCTTCATTCATCATAGAAATTCAACACAATTGCTATGACCACCAGCTTTCTTCAAATAAAGTTCACGACTACAGCAATGAATTTGCTGCTCAGTATTAAATTCTCTTTTACTGTGCTTAGGATTAGATATAAATACTTGCCCATGATTTGTATGAATAGCTAACAAACATCTTTTTAAAAACACTTCTAGAGAATTTTTTTTTTAAACAAAACCCAGAAACCACCAAGTCCTTTTATTCTCTTTCCTCTGCATTGACCAAAGTTACAGCTTTATGACATTCATTTAAAGTGACATGATTTGTAAAAAAACCTTCATTATAAAAGACAGATAGAAACACAGCTGTCTTTAACAATGAATCACAATTCTAAACTTTATGATTCACCCAAGTATCTCTTCTGCCAAGAAAGACAAAATGTGATAAAAAAGCTGAAGAATGGAAGTGCAAATAGTAAAGTTGTGATACAAAGCCAGGCATGCATATGCTCTAGTTACTCACAGACTCTTAAGATCAGACACCCAATCAGTAATTTTTAATGATTTCTAACTTCTGATTTTCCCTTCAGATTGAATAATCTTTCTAACTAAAATATTAACAGTAACAGACTATTTTGTTCAAAATAAACTGCTAATGAATGCATGGTCAGATGTGCCTTTTCCCTGGTGTACATCCCTATTCTTTCTCATGCAACACATTTGCTGAAAATCCATGTGTTACAGTGTTTGTGCATGGGCAATCACATCAGAAATAGGACAAGCTGATAGCAATGGCAGTATCCCCCTGCACTGAAAAAGAGGAACTCAGAACTCTTTCCACACAGAAGAATGGAATTACTTGCTCTACTGAGTATCAACGCAAAATGAAAGGACAACGCACAGGAAACCAAAGGGCAGAGATTACTTCTATAAAATTATTGTTTCATTTCGTCATCAAAAGCAAATTAGCAAACAGATGAATGTGTGATTTCTGCATTCACGAGCACCAGAAACTTGAAAGAGAACTCTTTCTCAACCGAAAAAGAAATGCTGGTATGTCAACAGTTTCCACAGTATGGTCAATCACCAACAAACAGTTAAATGTACTGCTCAAAGTACATTTGATATGTACTCTGTATTACAGAATCTCAAAATATCTGTATTAGAGTAAAAATCATAAATGCAGTATCAGGATTTTATATCAAATGGATTTCATATTTTAATTTTTAGCATTTCCTGATTTCGGGGTGGTTCAAAGGACTTGCACAGAAGTAGTTCAGCCATTTCTGTTTCTACATCACAAAACAGCCATTAAAGAAATTATTTATAGTACAGAATTTTTAAATGAAGTATTATCATGCAAAGTTTTCCATAGCTTGTAGAAATTTTATTTACAAGTAGCCAAGTATGCAGGAGGGAGCCATGAACTAACAGGGAGAGGAGATAAAACCTCTTCCAGAGTCTTCCTTCAGGAACTGGTGAAATCTTTCTAATACTGTCCAGGGCAGAGCTCAGTCAGATAGATGTTTGCTTTCAGGTCAGCCTGCCTTCAGTGAGCACCTTGCATGAAATCAACTCTTGTGCAGGGGACCAAACAAAATAATGTGTATCACTAAAAATTCACACACGCCTATTTTGATGGCAGAATTTGAAAAGTAAGAGGGGATAGTGAATATGTTGATGCTCTGTGCAGGAGATAAATTATATTATCAAATAAAACACAATGTTCATGTTCAAAATGCAATTTTCTGAGGTGTGAAGTAAATAAAAATTTAGCTGATAATCTCTAGAATTAGAGAACTGTGTTGTCCAAAGTGAAATTTTCTTTTGTGCAAAAATTCAACTTGTACTTCCAAGTCATATTCATTGTAAAGGTAAAATATTTTACTCTAAGGAAAAGCTGTACTACTTTGCTTAGCTCCTATAGATTATCAGTTTACATTACTGAGTACAAAAGTAAAAGATATAGTCAACATATAGTGAGGTATTACAACAGTGAGACAAGATACATAATAATGAATTTGAAACTTGCATTTTATGTTGATTTACATAATTTCCATAAATGGGAAAAAATACTGGGCAAAAACCCCTCTGTCTTTGATGCCTATAACTTCCACCACTGCAACAGCCTAAACAATATTTAGATTCATATTTAGATATCTGGACTGAGGCACAAATAAACTTTTGTTGTCCAACTTGAATTACTTGCTCTGTGAATTCTACAATGGAATTTATACATGGGATAGACCTGACAAAAAGCAGGAGTAAACAAAAATCTTCCTTTCTAGCAGTTTATCTCAGAAACATTCACAAAATTGTATCAAAACCACTGGCTTTCTTCAGGCTTAGCTGCTCCAGGGGTTCCTAATTAAGGATTACTCATCCTACCACTTGACCGCATTACACTAGAGAGCTACTTCCATTATATCTGCTTGTGGGAACAAGATTACTGCTTGAATACATCATCTTTCACAATATCGAACTCTGTGTAGCACCAAAGGGAAATTCTGCCAGTCTGTTTTATCAGATTTGAAAACTACATGGCCATTAATTTCAAGATCATGTATTATTCTATATATGTGCGCCCTGTACATGATTGGAATTACATTTTAAAAAATAAAAAGAAACTCTCATGACACAAAAGAATAATAAAATCCAATCTGCATGCACTATTATTAGCTACCTTTCTTTATTAACTGACTTTGAGACAAAGTCAAGAGATTTAGGTACTACCATGCAAGCACAGACAACACTTTGTGCTATCTGAATTCCTACCATCAAAGACAGAAATCTTATTTTCTCAGTGTGTAATCTGAATGCATCCTCCAGAGCTGCTAGAAATAGATTCCATTGTGATAGACCTTTGAAATAATTACCACAGCCAGAAGTCTTTTGTATTAACAGGCAATGCCTTAAGGTTTCGTTTTGTGGTAAGCTCTAAATTGATCTCCTGTAACACTTTCTGAGTAAGTGGTAGGAGCTACTAGCTTAAGATTTACTCCATAACTTTTTAAGTATACCATGACCTCCTTTAATACTGCAAGGAAGTTAATGATCTGAACATTTCACTTCTGCAGTTAGCAATGTCCTTCCTCAGGAATGGCACAATCTGCTGAGCCAATAGTGCTTTAACAAATAGAAGTCTGCACTCAGAAACAACAAAGGAGAAAAACCTTCCTGGAATTCAAGCTTGGCCAGTAGGTCAAAGCAATTCAATTACTGTAACACAGTAAATACGAACTGCATTTATTTTCCTACTGAATGTATTTAATGCACCTAAAAAACCCTTATCCCGGCTATACTTACCAGAGTCACATGTACACAATTCTGCTAAAGCCACAAAATTCTCTATGAAGACAGGCGACAGCAAAGCTGGATTTGGATGTAAAAATTATTTTCTATTAAATGGAAATGGTGCAAAAATGTCTGGATCATTGGGCTCAAAGGGTCAGTGGTTAGAAGTCCAACCAGCAGCTGCTTAAGATTGTTTCACCTTAGTGGTTAATTCCAGGCACAATTCTGTTTAGTCTCCTGAACAACCTGTACAGAAAGCATGCTCAGCAAGTTGGAGGACAATGGCAGTTTGAGCAGTCAGTGCCTACCTGGAAGGACTGCCATTCAAAGGACCTTGACAACCTGGAGAAATGAGCTGGCACTGAACTTTAACAGTGCAAATGCAAAGTCTTGCATCTCTCATACTCCCATTGCTCTCTGTAACTACCTTAATGTGAGAGTAGAGAGAAGAAGTAGCCAGACTGTTCTCAGAGATATACAGTGAAAGGGTAAGGGGTCACACTCACAAATTGCATCAGGGAGCAAGTGCCAGAGAGGCTGTAGGATCTCCATGCTGGCAGACTCCAAACATGCCCCAAACGTGGCCCTAAACACTTTCCGTATTTTCCTTTGCTGATGCCCATAAAGATAGATAAAATCAATGTTAGGTTACAAGGACTAAAATGTAAAGCATTTCCCACACCCGTGCATCTATAGATTTCTGAGGAATAAATGACAGAAACAAAGGGTCTAACCTCTTGCTTGTAGCCCAGGTCCACAAGTCTCATGTGCTCCCGGACTGTCTTGGCGCACGTACCATGGTACCAGCTGGCACCTGCGCCATTTGTGGGTCTTCCACCTGAAATGAGAGGGGAAGCAATCCATCTGAACCGTGTAGCCATTGAACCCGAGGCAGCACACGTGCTAGATAGTGTCATAAACCACCATAAGCTGTTGCTTATTTTTACTAAGTGGTCACAGACAATTCACAAAAGAACCAGTAACAGTACCATAAATATATCCCTATTCTGTTAACTTTTATTTTTCTTTTAGGATGAGGTCACTAAGAACACATGGAAGAAAGGAGAAAGCAAAGGTAGAAAGAGAAAGCAAACCATATACATTTTCAAGGATTTTGAAGCACAGTTATATTAACAGTGCCAAAAAAATACGCAGTGAATATATTAAGACAAAGCAATAACACAGTTATACAAAATATGAGAAAGAAAATTCACGAAAGAAAACTATACAGAACAATAAAATTATGTGAATTGAATACCCATTTAACAGGATAACTCCTTTGCTATGAATTTATATCTGAGCATGCTTAGAGTATTTTAAGAGTCAACAAAATGACATACAAAAATTTGAAACGTGGATTTAATGAAGGGACACTAACATCTCAAAATCAGCATGGACCAATTAAGTAAAGATAAATTTTAAATAGTACCACACCCTAATAAACCTCCCATCTTTCCCGCTTTCTTTTCCTTCTTTTCTTTTTTCCATCTATACCAGTGAAGCAAAGGTGCATTTATGTTTCCCAAATACATTCCAGAGATAAGACCCCAGGGTTGATTTCTGATTCAGGGAATATTGGGATTGTCTTTGGGCAGTAAATACTGTCACTAGAGGTGCTAGTTCTTTTCCCCAGGTCTTTTTTCAACCCCTCCCTTAGGCATGCCTTCCAGCACAAAAGTAAATGGAGCAATTCTGCCTTTCTTGAAACACAGACAAGTCTTTGAGCTACTAAGACAAGGTAGGATGAGCACAATTTTAGGATTTTTATTTTGTTTTCACAAATCTTAAAGGATATAATTACAAAGGTAAGGTTGTCTCAGCAAACAAATTCCTTTGCTAAGCTTCATTTGACAAATACTGTTCCAAAAGGAGAAATAAGAAACAGAAAGGAAGGGTAGCTACAGAAAAGTACTGGGACAGTGGGCTTGTGTGATTGAAAGGGTGCCTCAGGAAATTCCTGGGATTTTGGGTTGCTGAGTGGCAACACCTTACAAATGTAGAGCCAGCCAAGAAAACCAACACAATGGGCCCACCATATCAAAAATAAAACAGAAACAAAGAGGACTTGCAAAAAGATGTTGATAATAAATGCAATATTGCACTGTTTAAATTATTCTGTCATTAAGATAAACTGCTATAAAACTTTTATGGAGTTCCCTGCAAGTGCTTCAGAGTACCCCAGTCCTTAAATATAACAAATCCAGGCAAGTCTGTTTGTTGTCACAACTCTAAAATAATCCACAGTTGTCCACAGCTCCAGCCATCAGTAGTTTGCATGTTTTAAACTATCTCAATGGTTTTGCACCTTGAGTTTCATTGCAACCTGCCTCTATGGGACAGCAACTAACTAAGGCATGAGCCAGCTGAGTGTGTGAGTCCATCTGTTGCAGCATGTGTGAGGGTCAGAAAGATGCTAAAGGAAATATATGGAACATGTGTTTAGTATTAGTCCGTGTCATGAAATATAAATGACCTCATCTACCACTTTCCAGAAACTCTTCTTTCTTATGCTCAGCACATTACCATGCAGCTCAGATACTGAAGATACTAAAGAGATGAGGAGCAGCCAGCATTTTAAAAGATAAAACTCTGACTCTCATTTTGACTATAAAAAGTTCTTGAGCTCTATTTCTCTGGTGTTTGGAGTACTGATTTTGGTAGCTTACCAATGCTCTTTACAATCTTTTCATATCTTTTAGTTGCATAGAGTGTGATCTCCTAATGAACTTGCAATGATAATTCTTATCAGATGATGAAAGAAACACATTTTTAATCTCAATTTCTTTTCATTAAACTAAGCTTAAATTCTATTTGTACCTCTGCAACAGAGAATAGTTTAGTGGGAAATCTTTTTATTATTTTGTCAAGTAAATCCAACTAATGGCATCAGAATTTTCTAAACTTTGTCTCTATCAACAACCAGATCTTGATGTATGTCTACACCTTCCCACACACTCAGATGGGTATTATAGAACTACCCAAAAATTTTCTTAAGCAATGATGGTTCCACCTTCTGGAACAGTCCTCAACATTCTGCGGTGAAGATCAGGGCAATGCAGAGGACACAGGGCATATGGGGAATATCTTCAGCTCTGGACTGTCTCAGGGCTTACAAAGATAGAAAAATAAAGGATATGGTAGGTTGAACAGTGTGGCATCAGAACTCAGCTCTCCTAAACATTTAAGCTTGCAATTCAGCACTTTGGATAATTTAGAAAAAATTTTTTTACATGTATAGAATGTCAAAAGACTTCCTGGGAAAAATTTATTCTGGAAAATAATTCTTAGTTGTTGCAATGCTCTTGCCAAGGAACTGGAACAAAATGAACCAGTGACTCCCTATGGGCCCAAGTGAGTCTTCATATTCATTGTGAAACCTTGATTCAGATGTGTATCCTATTTTTCTAAATAGTACATGTTAGAAAAACAACTACTGCTAAGAAATGGAATTCAGCAAGCTTAGAGGTAGTAAAAGTTCAAAAATCATGTCTGAGCTGTTTCTGGTTGATTGTCTCACATACCTGTAGCTATGACAGACAGGAGAAGCTTCACATTCCCTTTCCTCAAACAAAGAGTCTGGGCACTCCCGACCACCATTGGCAGGGAGCTGGATGATGACTCGGTGACGGGACTGCTTCCTTACTGTGACACCCCCTGCAAAGAGCAGAATAGCTTGTTTCTACTGCTGCTACTTAGGGGTGAAACTAATTAGGGTGAAAACAAGGTATTTGAACCAATTGCCATAATATTGACATGCTATTTTGCCCGTAAGCAGAAAAATTAAGCCTAATAGAAAAAAACACTTCAATTTCAGCTCAAGGCCAGAAAGCAGAACTAAACAGAAAGCAATACCAGCAATACTGAATAAACGAACAGACAGCTGAAATTAATAAACAGTCAAAGAGAACAAAAATTAAACCAGCTCAGTTTGCTGCTACACTTTAGAGTTTGAAGGTGTAAGCTTGCCCTCATCATTTGCATGTAAAACCAGAAACAAAAATTCCACTCTAGAATTCCTTTACAGTTTGCAGTTTTTAATTATTATGGTCATCCATTATTAATGATAAACAGTAAATAGCTCCTGCAGGAATTTTGATTTCAGTCATCTTCAGGTATCAGTTCTTCAGGCAGAAAATTAAGAGAAAAGCTACAGATCTGTATCAGTTCCACAGCAATGCCTATGTTAGGTAAAAATCTCGGAGGTTTGGGGTTTTTTTCACAGAGAGCAGTAGAGCAGACATTTGGCTGACTGGGCTGATACCAGCTTTGGGTGGGTTATTACAGCAGCTGCAGCTTGTCTGATCACAGAAGCGTGCTGGACCACAGCCAAGCAATTGTAATTAGGAGCGAGCAGTGGGAGAATCCCGGCGGTGGCTCTCCACCACCTGGCCACTCTTCAGCACAGAGGAAACCCTTCACTCCTGAGTCAAACAGCTCCAGGAGATGCCAGGAGCTGGCACATGTGCAAGACAGACGTGCAGCCCAGCAAAGCTACTGACCTGCTTGCTGGCACAAATGGGTAAACCCCCTGAAATAAAATTTTTTTGTGTAGTATAAAGACAGTTTGACTCACTGAATAGACAAAACGCCTGTAGCCCACAAATATACTGTTTTATGGAAGCCTGCACACTGTTTGTGCAGTTTGTGGTAAATATCAATGAAGATATGCTCATTGCATCAAGAACTTTCTTAAAACCCACAGAAATGGGAACAGAAAAGGATGGAATTTTTGCACAACATCATCTCCTCCAACAAAAGTATTTCAGAAAGAACAATTAATATTGCTGTAAAATAACACATATTTAATAATGAATAACTATTTCATAGATTCAGATTCAATGGGTTCAATTCTCTGCTCTTTTTCAAAGGTTATGAATTTAGTCTTCCTAACTCCTTTTTCCATTTGTTAGAATGCACTAAACACTAATAAGAATTACTGCAAAAATGCCTTTATGCTTGTGTCCTTTATAAAGCATAAAGAATTGGCCGTGACAGCCCAAGTCTGTATGTTTGATGTAACTATATCTTTTACATTCTGACAATGCGGTAGCTGTGAGTAATCACCATGTCCCACATAGGGATTAGCACCCTGTGGAACAGGGGGTATTACAGAGTCTGTCTGTAATAGTATATACCAGAAAAATGCCTCCTGTTAAGCTTAAAAAGAGAAATAAAGCATAAAAAATGTGGCTAATATTAAGCCTGTCATCACGCTAACTTCACTAATGTGTAATAAAAATTCAGGGGAGACCTGCACTGTTTTTAAGAGCTTTGCCAAATGTATTAAAATGGATTATATGGTTAAATCAGACCGTTCATATCATTGTAAAGTCTGTTGATTTTTTTTAAACTCTCCTTCAATTTTCCTTGGAGTAGATGCAGCCAGTCAAAATTATATACAACTGCATATCTACTTATCTACATACTTACCTCCTTTTATATTAAGACTGGTTTTTCTGATGATCAAACAGCAAAAACTTAGGTATTTCCAAAACCAAAATCTGTCCACTTTATAATCTGACAATTAAAATGCTAACAGTGTACAAGTATTGATGTTAAGATGATAAACTGACGATGTTACATGTCTACCCTGTAACTAGTCATCTCTTTATCAGTGTAAGAAGGGAGTTTGTAACATCAGGGAAAATATGGAAAAAAAATCCAAACAGATGCACCTAGAAAATGTATTGAAATAACTGCGCTTTTCAGCAAAAACTCTATGTCCTCCCTGCACCAGCTGTACCAGGAATTACACGTCCTCTGTCAGAAGGAGATGTGTACAAGCATTCTGCCAAAAGTGATTGCTAGTCTGACTCTCCATTTTTTAAATTCCTAAAATCTATTAGCACAAAATGGATAAAATTACCTTCTTGACATGAAGAAGGACACACTGTCCAGTCACTGAATGGAGTCACAATACAGTCCTTCCTGCAGGGAAGCAGACAAGGTCTCACAGTTTCAGGTCGAAGGCTTTCAGGGCACCTAAAAAAAAAATTACAAAGAAGCATTATCAAATAAACAATCACTCTGCAATGAAGCAGTGAATCGTGTGAGGTACTGAATGCTTGCAGACGCATGAGGACAGTGCTTGTTGCCCAGAATTCACCAGGATGGAGCAGTGATATAAAAACTAGTAGCAATTAAATATGTGTGGTGAAAGCAAGCCAGACCTGGTGTATTCTGCACCTCAGGATTGAAATAATCATCATCCCGCACTCATCATGCTAGACTCTGTATCTTAAGGGTTATTTTCAAGCTTTCACATAATTATGAAGAAAAGTCATCTCATTTAGCTTAGTAAAATACATTTTCAGGTCTCATCACTTTATCTTAAATATAAACTCTGGAAGGAGGCATATTCAAAACAAATAACACTGCTAACCCAGGAACAAATAGGTATAAACTGGCTGTGATTATGAGAGAAACCAGAAAAAGATTTAAAACTGCCAGATCAATGAGACTGAGAAAGACTGCCAGAAAAGGCAGAAAACTTTACTTGTTTTAGGAAGAGGCTTGATCAGCATATAAAAAGGATTATTGGACTGCCACATATGGGACTCATTACCCAGGTCATTTTCCCCATTCTGTGGGGATTCTGTCCTTTTTCATCAAAGAAAAACAACTCTATGCCGCAATACTTGTTTCAGAATGGTACAATAACTCTCACAGAAATACTGAAAACATTAAAATAATTTCAAAATTGCTAAGGCTCTAAAAACATATAGACTGTCTGAAGAATAAGATGTAAGAAAAACATCACATCCGTATTTGGGAGCTTTTGGATCATTACAGAAAAACATTACTATGTCTAGCTTTTCCACTTTTCAGTGCTGGGCAACTGGGACCAGAAAGGTGAGAGAGGCAAGTCTAATGGTAAACTAGCGAGAAAATCTAGTCTCCATGGTCAGCGGAGAACCATGCCTGTGCAACGTGAGGAGGAGAAAAGCTCATTTGCAGCTTTACAGGAACATACTCTCCAACAATAATACTTGTTTGTGCATGCTTTCCATCAGCTGTCCCTGCATTTTCCTGCCAATTCACATTCACTCCGAATGTGTACGATCAATTACCATGGACCAGCACCAATTCCTTGGTGCCCTCTTAAAATGGGATCTCCACCCTTTCTCTTTTCTCCCCTTCCCCCAATGTGAAAAAAAATGAAATAATATAGCTATAGCAACACAAATCTCCATCACTTCTCTGCAGGACCTCTCCACGTTTTTAAGTCAACTTGTGCCTTGGTTCCATGCGATTCGTAAAATCAGATTCTATATGCAAGGGTGTATTTAGATATGATCAGATATCTTTAAAGAAACTCTGCTACCAATCACATATATTGATGAAGTTGTCAGAAATTTTCTTTAAGGTTAAAATAAAAAATGTTTCTGAAAAGCATTAATGTTGGCTTACTAATGGCTTTTCTTTCATTGGTTTTTCCCTTAAAAAACAGGAGAAATTATAAGCATACAAAACAGTCTGAAATATACACATTCACCATTTCACTGAGAACTTCATCTTTCAGGAGCACTGAACACTACAATTCCTCTTCAGATACTTAGGCAAGGCAATTAGTTCAATTAGAACACTATTTCTATGCTTTATATTGTTTGTATTTACTATATGTGGCTCAAAGCAAAGTATTGATTTTTTTGCAGTCCTTACTCAAGGTCAAATTAAACAGAAAAGATACATGCTGGAGTCTGTAACTTGTGAGGCAGATAAGGCCAATAATATTGATTGCATCATACCACAGTAATCCTTTTTATTAAGGGGACTTTAAAACAAGGTTCCTATTTACATTTTCATGTTAAATGTCTGGGTCTTTAAAAATGATTCAGTGATTTTGATGTGACAATTTCAAGGATCAACCAAGACTTCTTTTTCACTTCATATGATTCTTTTATGAAAGAATAAGACAGTCCTCCTCCCAGAATTTAAGGTCAAATCAAAGGTAGAGGCATTTATAGTAGATTTAAAAAGGATGATAAATCATTAGAGGTTTCTGGGGCTTTTAATGTAAATGTACCAAACAAAAGATATAATGGTATCGTGACTAAATAGAACAGCAACCTAATGCAGATACACAACAATTTACACTACTGAATGTGCAGACATTATTATCCACATTTCCATTTAAAGTAAATTAAGTTTAAATCTACTGCAGAATAAAGCAACAAATGGCAGGCACCAAACAAATATTTAGTGTGAAAATAGCTGCCTCATTAACTTTCTAACCCACCTCTGCTGTTCTCAGTTCTTCCAATTTTGGATATGTTCTGAGTGGGATATATTTACAGACTGCCAATCCTACAAAGATATTATCAAATGCATTTTACTAGCAGCTAATCCGTATTTAACCCTGGTCACACATTAAACTGTAAAACCAAATCACTGGGCCAAAGGCATAACTTAAAAAAACACAGAAGTGGGAAAAAAAAAATCATGAAGTTTGTCAAGGTAATGTTAAAACTAATGTTTCAAATTAATGACATGTCAGCTTCCACTATGGTATACCTCCTTGGTCTAGTTCTGAGAAGAAGAAATGCTGTACTGTATTTAGATTCACACCACTACTTTTGAGTGGAACAGCACTAATCCATACAGTGCACTGCTTGTCGGGAGGCAACACAAGGATCTTGGAAATGGTGCTGGTCTGCAAGTCACACACATACTCCAAGAATTTTATCATGACTCAACCTGATGGTGGCAAGGAGCCAACTGAATTTAGTCAGCTGTCAGCAGAATCACCACTGTAAATACCACCCATAAAAATCCACAGGGAGAAAAGGATTATCTAGTCTTCCTGTCGTGCCAGTTCTGTATTTTTAGAAGATGAAATGTTCCCTCATGAGAACACAAAAAAGATGGTCTTTTTGCCTTTGCAAGCAGCCATTGGTGATAAAAATATAAAACAGTAAAATCCAAACATAATTACAGCATGAAGATATCTTTAGAGATCTTTACTTTTTTGGGCCTACTTGTCCCACGTTGACTCTCACACAGATGACCTTTCTTGTCTGCATCCCCACGGAACAGGTGGCCTCCCCGTTCCAGCTGGCAGAGGAGTTGAAAGCAGAGACAGACGTGTCCTCTATGCACTGTCCCCACGGGCCGGTCTGCCAATGGTACACAGTGCACGAGTGCTCGTTACAGCTGCGTGTTTCCTGGAGGGCACTACTATTTGGGCACTGTATTCCTCCTGGAACAATAAAAGAGGGAGAAAGATCATTCAGTGGAAAAAGACAATTTTTTTATTTTATAAAACCCCACACCACAAACCCACTTTGAAATTTTCTTAGTTATATATTATCAGTTTGATTACATGAAAGAAATGCTGTTCCGTTTTCCTCCTCTTCATATGCCCACTATTGACTTTGACAAATTTCAGTCAACAAGCCACACAGAACAGACTGTTCATGGACAGTATGTAAGTCTCTGCCAAAAGGATAACAAAATAATCATAACTTCTATAACACACTAATGTGCTTGGAGTAATCCACAGCCTTACTTATTTTGGGGTTCTCTAGAAGAGCCTGCAAGAGATCACAAAAGGACATACGAAGGCTCTAGGCAAAAGAAATGGTTAATTATTCTAGTTATGCATGGGTAAAGACCACTGTTGATGTCTAATGCACAGATCAATCGAAAAGATTTTTGGAGCTCCTGTCCTAGCTCCTAGTGGATGTTTATCCATGTTATGTAAACCAAAAAGGATGGCACAGCTGGCAAGTTCAGGTCCAGATTAAGATAACAAAGTCTATTGCAGGTCAAGATTAAAATGCAATCAAGTGTCAACGATTGTGAAGGAAAGCTCAGATAATGTTGTCTTTGTTGTGTTTGGTTTCAGATAGTATGCTCAGTTTATTATATTCAAGCACTTCAAAACTACTTTGGCCTCCCAATCCTCCAGGAGAAATGAAGAGGTCTTTCCTACCAGAGCTGATCACAGGCTATTAGATGTCCAGCCCTGTGAGCAGACATCACGTCCGCTGAATATCTGGTGTTATTAGACACACAGAATCTAGGTTTAAGACTTGGCCTCAAAGGAACCATGGCACTCCTATCTCCAGCTGATGAAAAGGCAGTGAAAAATCTAAACATTTTAGCCTCTCCTAAAAGACAAGAATAGTAAGAAAGATGATTGAAAGAGGAGCTTTTTGTTAGTTAATGCTGATGACCAAATTTCTCTAAAAAGAAAAATGCATGCTCACGCCAAATGCAGGTTGCAGAGTAAATGATTCTTTAGATCCCAGCACTGAACTTCAGGTTGACTGTCTGCTCTACAGATATGCAGAAGGGAAGGGGTTTCAAGCACTCATTGTTGAAATTAAACAAAAAAGTAAATGTAATCAAAGAAACAATGGACACTTCAAATACTCCAACACAAAAAAGTCAAGTATAAAAATACTTTATACCCCAAGCTGTTCTGCACAGTCTAGATCTGCAGCACACATGAGAAAAGGTCCATTCTAATGAAAACACAAGATAAAATCATAATTCTCAATTTGTTTCTCTAGGAATATTTGTAATTTCTGGCTTTTTTCTAAAAATACTGATATAACCAAGAAACAGTAAACATCATATTAGTTGAGATGTCATGTCACAGACTGGCTAATCTTAAATTTTGCAAAGGGGGACTAGAGAAACCTACAAATGTGTGAATGTAATTAAAGAAGAACTTGAATTTATTTTTTTCTGGCTCAGAATGGATGCAAGTCTATTAGAATTGATTAAAGTATATGTCAATGTGCAGAGCATAAAAACAAAATGCCAGACATGTTTTCTTAAAAAAGGAAATTAAAAAACAAATGGTAATATAAAATTATGGTTACGTAATAAGTTTTGTACAGTTATCTAATCATCATCCCTCAAGAAAAAAATCAGCTAAAATCAGCATATGGGAATATCAGCAAGTAAATTAGGAAAGTGAGCGTATTTTGAAGAGAAAAAAGATAGTAAAGTCAAAGACTATTTGTCATGGAAGAAAAATTGATCCATATGAGGAGTCTAGACATATTCCTCCATTAATAGAGTTAAATAAGGAAAATTTAAAAGATGTAGGTAAGATTAATAAATTAAGTATTTCCATCTGATGTTAGCTCAAGAGAAAACACAAGGGAAATACTTAATGAAATTCAAAAATTAAAGGGGGAATGTGGGGGAAAAAATATTCTCCCAGAATTGAATGCCACAGTCACCAGTTCCCAAGACATTTGAAAATAAAGTGACAAGTAAGGTTTCAACAGCTATGCAAGAATGTACATTCAGGGAAAAAAAAGAGATTGACATTGACTTGTGAATGAAAAACATTGGGGCATGAATGTCTGCAGCTCAGTGGGAATCCAGTTCTGTTCAGATTAAACCAGGAGTTAAAAAACATGCAAAGACTGAACAAAATGTGGAAATAATACTACTAAAATAAAAATCAATGTGCCATTCTCTACAGGAAAACAGCATTCTCTTGTGCTTCCTCATATTTAACTAGGTACAGAAAATGCAGAAGGGGTTGGAAAACTGGCAGCTAGAGATGCCCTTTACAACATCTGTGTAGGGGTAACAACTTTATGAGCATATCCCCAGTGGAGGACAGGTTTGACAGGAATATAAAAGTAAATGAGTATCACAGAAAAAAAAAAACAAAACAGACATTTGAATTCATCAGACTATGTGAAAAAGGACATACAATAATAAACATATCCTTTAATAACAGATGATCAGATGACAGTAAAAAACTGCTTGGCAGTACTAAAAATAATAATTTCAAGGATAAAAAAACCAGTTGGAGCTGAAGCATTCAGTTTTGGGTTTGGATTCTTAAGAAAAGTGGACTTGGAAGTGAAAGACTAGCTTTGCAGAGGGACCTGAATATTGCTCATAAAATAGCTGAGATATTATACCGTATCCTTGAAAGCTTTAACAGAGCTGTCATACGCTTAGACTGCTTTTCTGCCTGATTTGGAGCTGCTAATGGGTAAGACACTTGGCTCTAGGTTATTAAATGATTGGATTTTATAAACCTCTTTTTGTGACATGGACTTGATAACTTTTAAATTTCAAAATGCTAAACATTTTTTTAAGCACTTAGAATCATTTTAATTAATCATTTTGATATAACTAGTTTTTTGCAAATGCATATAGTTTTATAAACGCATTTCAAAACAGCTGGAATAATCTTAAAGTTTGAGAAAAGAGATGTGACTGAAGTGTCTCTTGTACTCTAATGAGTGAGGTGTTACTCATTTCTTTGCTGTAGGAACAGGCAGGCACTTCTCAAGGCAGCTGCACTTCCTGAAGACAGACACAGTCAGAACCGAGACTGTTCCTGTTCTGCAAACATTGATGCTTCCTCACCTGGTGTGTATCAGTCACACAAACCAAGCAGCCCTGTCCTAAATACACAGCAGGTCAGGATGCAGAGTGGACCCACAAGAAATGAGAGAGCTGTCCTCAAGTCTTTTGCAGGATAGGATTTGAACCCCTGACCCCTCACTACAGTCAGCACTCTGAGCGGAGGGGCTCCTGAGCAAAAGAACACAGTAACATACCCTGCCCTGGCTCACCTTTCTCATACAGGTGCCAGGTCACTTAGTAAGTCTTGCCTGAAAATTCAGGTTGCACAGTCCCAAAACTAAGTGGGATTTTTTTATTCCTGATTCATGAAACACCTCATGTTCTCCAAAACTTATTCTTTTGTGAATGAGCAATTTTCTGGAAAAACAATTACTCAATTCAATGCCTTCAGATTTAATTACCGAGCACTGTTCTTTCAAGCCAGGAAAATATAAAAATTAAAAACAAACTCAAGAAGTGTAGGAAGAGTAAATACATTAAAAAACCCTAAGCATGACTTCTTGTTTGCAACTATGAAGTCAAACTGTACTGGAATTTTATCAGGAATAAAATTTTAAAGCATATCAACAATAATTTGCTAAGTGTTGAGAAGAAACTCCTTTGATCCATCTGTTTCTTACATATTCAATAAATCAGTCTTGCAGATAGATGAGAAGAGCTGTTGGTCCCTGTCAAACAGAATATCTGATGAGATGGACAACTGATATTCTATACTATCTAACTGTGATGTTTAGTGGTCTGTGATATATGAGGTCATACCAAATAGTCCTTCTGGCTCTACACTTTGCTAATCTATGATCATGTAATACCCACAGTAAACCATTGATATGCACATGCATCCCTGCCCTAAGAGAATATGTAAAAAAAAGTTCCCTTCACTCTCATTATATTAAATTAAGCTTTTAAGTCATCTTATTTTCCTCTTTGCATTTGACTTTTGGTTTTGTGGTTTTGGTTTCATTATTGATTTTTTTTTGGGAGGTGGGGTGTAAAATCTTTACTTTTCCAAAATCAGTATTAGTAATAAAACTTGGGATGTATCCACAACATTACTGTTGTGCTGTATCACACCGATTTGCCAGTGTCCCTCTGTGGCAGTGTCTAATCAATACAGAATCAATCTACATACATTTAACTTACTGAAAAACTAGGATTCATTTAGTATTTCTTAGTCTCGGGTCTAGTAGTAATGTGAAGCAGTGTTGGTGCACACTACTAATCATAAAAGATTTATTGTAAGCAGGGAATAAAAAAAAGAGCAGAAGTATTAAACAGAATATAAAACAAAAATAGACAAATCCTGCATTCAAAAGAGAGGCTGAGCTGTATATGATACCTTACTAGGTTTATGCAGAACAACTATATGGTGTATCAGGTAACATCACTATGTCCTTTGCTGTCATTTTATACTTTGAGACAGTGATTTTTTTGAGTTTCTTACTGTACCATGAAGATATATTTGACAGTGACATAAATGAGCTAACACTATGGGCAGTCTCACAGACAGGCAAATTTATAAATCACTTTGCCTTTCAAACATTCAAGCTGAGGACAATGATCTCAGAAAATAATACCAAAAATGGTTATTGTGACACTCATTTCCACACGGAGTCATCTCACAAAGCACAGTAAGTATTTAGCTTGTGAAGAGACTACTTACTTTCTCTCCACTGAATGCAAGTAAATAAACCCACCCCAGATGTGCATGACCACACCGTGCTTGAGGCTCCGCAGTTTGACCACAAGAAAAGGGTCTTGTTTGGAATGAGGAAATGATGATGAGAGGGTGTGCAGCTGAGGTCAGCTCCTGGCTCAAGCAGAAATCAGTGTGGTGCTGGAGGGGCAGTTGGTATCCCAGAGCTCATTAGAAAACCTTGTCACTGTTGTAATTTACATAGGCCTTATATTTTTCCTGTGAACCTATTCTCAACACTCAGAATTATTATAGTACTACTGAATTATTGCTATGCCAAGTCATCAAAAAAAATTGATTAGACTGTGGCTTTTTCCTAGTGGCCAGCTATGTTAACTTGATGGTTTCTTCAAACCAATTCAGCAGCAGAAATAGCTGGGAAATAGGAGGAAAAACTTTTTTTTAGGTGTGAAATGACATAGCTCTATTACAGACAGTTATCTGCCAACATTAACAAGAAAAATGGCAAAATATAGTTTTTTCATTTCAAAGAGGAGAGAAACTGAACAATCACAGACAATACTTGATAAAAACCCATCTGAGATCCA
The DNA here is from genome assembly GCA_013400235.1 of Oriolus oriolus. Taxonomy (NCBI): domain Eukaryota; kingdom Metazoa; phylum Chordata; class Aves; order Passeriformes; family Corvidae; genus Oriolus; species Oriolus oriolus. The sequence goes on from VXBT01003817.1 coordinate 297,588, forward strand.
GATAATAGATCCTATTTCATATGTATCTATAGATCCTCAAAAATTTCAATGGGGTGTTCATGTTTAAGTACCCAAATGAACAAGAATTAAATGCTTCAGATACTTTGAGGGATTGCAGTATTCATTGTGTATGTAATGCCTGCAATGTTTTGATCTTCCTAGGCTTGTGGACTGAATGACTAGCAGGGGGATGTGTGTGGTCAAGGTCTCACACCTGGACTCCTTACCTCATCTTAAAATACAAATTTAGCCTTATTCATGGATTGGCAACAGTCTTGCACATTTTTCCTTTAATTAAAATCCAATCCTGATATATAATAGGAATAGCATAGATTTATGTACAATGTATTTGTCCAATTGTGTTTTGAGTAAAAACTCATGGCATTATTACACAGAAATTACTGTGGAATAGCTTACTTAGCCTGGTCTGTCTCTCATACCAACAGCTCAAGAAAAGGTTCAGAAATCCAAAAGAAAACACTTGAGTGACTGTTCACCTGAACGGAATTGATGGCTGTTTTCAGAACTCAGTTTTAATGTGTAAATGGAATTATTGGTCTTACATTTATGAGACTTGGAATTTTTAGTTATACATGATGCTCACAGAACTTCCATCTGCAGTTCTGTGCATTTTTTCTAAGTTCTGAATTGAATGGAGAACTGAGAATTGAACTGAGTATGTTTTCCAAAAAATGTTCAAGTGAAGCTTCCTGTTATATCAACAGAATACAGATGTTCAGATACATGAATATGTTCTGTGCTCCTAGACCATGAAATGACCTCCCAGCACCCAGTATTTTATGTTTTGGGAACACAGCTGATCTCGGTCATGGAGTTCTGGAGGTGAAAAGTCATTCAGTTATTTGTCACATAACAAATGACTAAAAGGCATAACAGGAGTAAGAGGAGAAAGATAACAATATCTCTAATTCCACTGAAGCATAAAAAATAAAAGTTAGACTGATACATTTTGAATATAATACATGAAAAGGTGAAAAGTACCTTCCAGCTAGAGTTGTAAAAATACCCTAAGCCCTGGAAGGTTCTTTCATTTATTTATATACTTTCACTCTCTGGAGTTTGTACAGAGTGCAAAGAGGCACAGTGTTGAAGAGATCTGACCAAGATATGAGTGCACTCCTGTAAGCTGGGTAGACCTACCAGCTCGTATCCTTAAAAAAAGCACAAAATAACCTCATCTGAAACAGAGGGAAAGAAGCCAGGGTTCAAGCAAAGCTGAAGCACTACAACACCCAGGGAACGAGTTAGCTTTCTCAGCCTTACTTTAGGGATTTCTTCACTACAGCCTCTGTGGTTTGGGATCTGTCAGCCTTTGTGATCACTCTGTGCTGATTCCAATCATCGCACAACAAACATGAATAAAATTCACACACCTAAAATCCAGGCTATGCTGAACAGCTTTGCTGCATCTGCAGCCTGGTAAATTAACCTAGGTTGTATTAAGTATCAAAGTCAGAATAAGGAGTACCTTTTAGGATTAAGCATAAGAAAGTGGAAAAATTTTTTCAGTAATTTAGTTCTTCACTTCTGTGGCATGCTTGTCAGGAGTTTAAATTTCTTTCTCCAGTAAAATTACAAAAGTATATTGAAAATCTATTTTAATATAATATCTATTGTCTTGACATACATGTTCAAGCAAGAAGCATGAATATATGTTTATTTGAATTATCTGGCTCTGCGTTTCCCCCAAAATGAGTCTGTTTGGTACACTGTAAAAAAAAAAGGGGCAACACAAACCCAATTTTGTTTATAATTTTAAAAGTGTTTCTACTTTGTTACATAGATCCATGTAAGTAACTCATGATTTGAATCAGCTACTAAAATAGAGCATAGTTGTTATTGCCACTTACATTTCTAGCAAAGAAAAGGTTGAAAGTACTCTGCTATATGAATTTTTTTTTTACAATCACCCAAATTCTGTCAAATACACAGCACACTTCTAGCAATGTTAGCTGTATCTGAAAACATCAAAATGTCCAAATACTCTGTTTCACTACTTCCATAACTTGCAGCTTTCACTTTTCAGCTAAATTTCATTTTGATGTAAAGTAATAAAATGCTTAACAGTTTAAAAGAAGAACTGACACATACATGCAATCCTTTTATATTGAAGGCATTTAACTTTTCTGTCAGTAATACACGTGGGTAAACACCTTTCAAGAACTCTTTGGTGCCTACGTTTCCCAGCTCCTGGTGTTGCACAAGGCATTTTATCAGCTGGACCCTGGCACACCTGACATGGCTGTTTTTGAACCATGTTACATACAGAATATATTTCCTCTACAACCCACCCATCCCTCCAAATACTTATAACCAACCAAGAGCTGGAGGAACCATGGAAAATCATCAAAGAATAGCCATGAACCTATATCTAAAACCTATTTCTTCTTCTCCTTTATATTTCATCTATGCCTTGTCTTTGCATCTGCTGCAGACACTGCACAAGGACCATCTGAATAAATGGAAACCATTCACGAGTGAGGACTTGCAGGGCAAAAACCAAAGCCTTGCTATGAATAAGAATGTCAGTGGGGTAACATAAGTTACCAATTTAAGATAAGAAACTCCAAAACTCATTTGCTAACATTAGAGCCATTAAAATTCTCATATTTTCAGCATTCAGGATACTTATATCCTTCAAAATTGGACCTAAATTAGGGTTGCTAGTCTGTATCAGATAAACTGTTTGCCTTATTTAATTTTAATGGAAAACAAGAAAACCATATATCTGAAATAGAAACAGTAACATTAAGCATATTAATAAAAATATAGTAACATTAACTGAAATAAGCAAAATAAAACCTCCTTAAAACAGCTTTAGGTACCAGGAGTAAATGTAGGATAACCATTTAAACGATCTTGCTATATTTAAAACCCCACAACTCCGCCTAATAATTTGTTCCTGTCAACCAATAAATGACTTTGACATCACAAAGACAGCGGAGCATTCACAGTCAAACGGGAGCCTGCGAGAGCGCGAGCCCTTACCTTCACCCGCGTACGCCAGGATGGAGCGGGCGCGCATCTGCTTCCCTTCTGTGGTTTTGCCGGAGCAGGTGTGTGAGCAGGAGGACCACGCAGACCACATGCTGAGCACACAGTCCTTCGGGCACGGCGCTTCGCACACCACCGGGATTGGGTAGATGGCATCTCTACACAGCTGTCTGTCAACCTGTTCTCCTGGGAAAAAAAAAAGGCCAGTAGCAGTCTATCATTTGCAAAATTAACTTAAAATGAGCAGTCTAGTCCAGATGGGCACACAAACAAATTAGATTCTGCTCTTCTGTATAAACAAGGTAAATAGATTTTTTTATTAAAATTACTCGTCCCCTCTGCCTCTATTCTAGAAGAGCGTACTTAAACCCAGTTTGATTTGATATTCTCGTGAAGTGAATGCCAGCCTGGGTGGTCTTTAGGCTTTCGTTCTGTAATACAAACTTGATCCCACACAAAATCCAAATGTGAGTAGCACAGTATATAATACACCTATGGAAAACTGTGTACATGGAGGTAGATGTATAGTAATGACCCAGTTTTCATCCACATTTGTGGGAGATGGGGAAAAACATCCTAACTTAGCCAGCTTTATAACCCACAACTCATCCTTTGATTTGAAGCTATCCATCAAAATATGAAAAGCTGCAGTAAATTACAGTCAGAGTGTTCGGTTAGAAAGATCTTCATTTGTTAGCAAACCAGCAATGCATCAGTCTTTGTGTCATGGAAGTATAACAAGATCTATACATTTGTATTCTGTAGGTACACATTGCATTATAATGAAAAGATCCAGGCTGGTATGAATAGCTTAATGAAATATTAGCTACTGTTTAAGTAGCAGGGTTTCTTTTGTTTTCAATCAGATAATCGTGGGAGCACTGTCTGATATCTGTCAGAACAGTGCCTTAAATCACAACATGGGTAGTTTTGTAAGGTGACATGATTTCTTGATCAAATAAGTTAATACTTATTAAGGGAGGAATGAACAAACGACCACATATTCTGGTATCAGTAAGTCTCATGATAAATCTTCATGTTGGAGCTAATGATGGAAAAAATGAAGGAGCAAGACATTCGGGTCCACTTTTTAGAATTCTAGCCTTGTTCTCATAACATAATGTCTGGCATGAGGAACTGTGAAAATGTTGCATTAAAGAGTACGCACTAAGATCCATCATGTCAACCCCTTTTGTTTTAGTAGTGAATATCAACGAAATAATGTCTTATCGATATTTACGAATAAACTTAAGCCTTCAATATGATGAAAGATTTGTTAGATATATTGATTAAATATCCTGTAATCGAATCACAAAGGCATCAGTTACTCTTAGTAACTACCACGTGGAATCTGAAAGCTAATTCAGTGAGAACTGAGCACGTTATAAATGAAGTTGAAGATCTAAAATCACTGCTTTACCAAGTCTCAAATTAGGATTTATTGCTCAATAGAATAATAATAATAAAATGAGCCAAACACTGATCAATACAGAAACTACATAAATTACATTTTTTGTCATTCAAGAGTTACAATCTTAGAACCTTTTAAATACGAATCTCTGTTAAACTGAGTTCCTGAAACTAGGAGGTTCTTTAAAACTAAAGACATATCATGAGCCCCAGAAGTATTAACCAAATTCTTTGTGAAAGAGTAAAAGATGAGGGCCATCCATTCAATATTGGATCCTTTCAACCAGTGCCAAATATTTTATTCATACAGAATACTTAGGCACAATAGAACTACAAACATCAATCTTCCTTGGTGCTGAAAACCAGGGAAAATCCTGCAGCTCATGTTTTTAAAATAGCCTAAAGTAGTCATAGTCATCTGAATTATAAAGACCTTTGAGATCAAGTCAGTCTCAACAGCTATATTTTCCCATATTAAAATACAAATTTGAGCCCTGCCAAAGGCTTCATAGCTCTCCCATAGCCAAGTTCTGCTTCCCTCACTGGACTCAGTCTTTGCATCAATTGCTCCCTCTGTTATATTACAGGTCATCACACCCTGACACCAGCGCAGGAGGGGGTCCCTTTCTGCTTCATCAGAATGGGCATGTGTTTGGGTTCAAGGGCAAGAGACAGAGGAGAGGACTGTAAATTTCTATTCCAGATAGAAAAAAATGCTAGAAAAGGGCTGAACCCTACTCTCAAACTGTTCCATTGCTAGTTAAGACTCAATAAAGTAAACTGCCAGGACACTTGCACACTTTGCAAGAAATGCTATTACAATAAAGTGTGTCACAGTGCAAACAAACAACACTATTCTGAACTTATTTATCACCTACTGGTTTTTAACTTTAAACTCAAGCTAAATTTGGTGCCACAATGAGAAATACTTTTAATGTAGTTTCAGTCTGAGTTCATATCTTAAATGAAACCAAGCCTTCACTCTCTCCCAAAATCAAAGCCCTTCTTTCTTCCTTGCTTTTACAGACAAAATATTCTAGAGATATTTATCTTACATATTGGCATTTCATTTTTGTCAACTGTCCAATTCTTATCTGATGAACTCAATAGCATAGAAATGTAATTGGAAGGAATGTCTTACAATGGGTACTTCTTATCTTCAGGGAAATATTTTATTTAGACTAAATTGTTTCTGACATTTCACTAATGATTTTATGAACAACTTGACCTTTTTTGCCTTCCTCTTTAAAGTGTGTAGTGTAGTCAACTACCAGGAACCACTCAACCATACGCTGGGAACAATGCCACTGTGAAGACTACTTAAAAAAAGTCCCATTTGAAAATGTTTCCCACTGTGTGTTGAAGCAAGTCCAGAGGAGGGCCATGAAGGTGAGCAGAGGGTTGGAATATGTCTCCCATGAGGAATGGCTGAGAAAATTGGAGTTGTTCAGCCTGGAGAAGAGAATCCAATGAGACATTATAGCAGCCTTCTACTATCTAAAAAAGGCTGACAAGAAAGATGAAAAGGGGCTTTTTAAAAAATTATGTAGCGATAGGAAAAGGTGGAATGGCTATAAACTAAAAGAGAGAAGATTAAAGAAGACATTCTTTACTGTGAAGGGGGAGAGGCACTGGAACAGGTTGTCTGTAGAAGTGGTGGATGCCCTATCCCTGGAAGTATTCTAGGCCAGGTTAGATGGAGGTCTGTAAAACATATCTTGGTGGAAGGTGTCCCTGCCCATGGCAGAGAGGTTGGAACTAGATGATCTTTAAGGTCCCTTCCAACCCTAACCACTCTATGATTCTATGATTTTATTTGACCATTAAGGGTATGAATTTATCTTTCACAAGAATTGAAGACAGAACTCCAAAAAACATGACTGAAACGCCTCTGCCCTGGGTTACTTATACTCTAAACAACAGAATGACAAAAAGCAAAAAGCAGAGACATGAAAATGTAATACGACATTTCTGTCAAGAGAACTCTTCACCACTTATCAGTTGATTTGTTCATTAATATCTGGAATCTAGCAATAGTCCATATATACAAACAATGCCTACGTTGTTGAATTATATTTCTCTCAGGCAAGAGACACACATTTTGGACTAAAATCTCCATATTGCACTTAAGGAAATGACTGCATATAAAAATAGCAGGAGGCAAAAGAGTTCTTGCTTTTCAAGAATTTAAAATGTCAGAAATTGTTTCAACCTTTCCTGGGATTTTTTTACAGATTTACAACAGTGAGGAGTGCCTAGGGTATAGCCTTTCAAATCTACATCTCTTCCTCAAATAATAAGGGTGGATCCAGTTGGACAATCAGCAAAGCAAGTCACTACATTAAAATCTCCTTTCGGCCAACTTCTTGGCTTGAAGACTTCCTGGTATGTGTGCACACATGAGAGCCACTATTGAACTATGCAACTATTAAGTTTCTTTAAAACAAACAATCAAAAACAACCACAAAACACACCAAGCCAACCGAACAAAAAACCCCAAACCTCCTACTGAATAGGCAAATTTTTACAGATCAGAGAGGTAGCTTGTGAATAGCATTCAGGAGGAACTGACTAATAAGTATCAGACTGTATTAATATCACCATTCATATCACCATTCTTGTTTTATTACATTCACAAAGCAGGTATTGTATCTGTGAAAATTTAGTCTAGATGCTAAAGCTTGGGCTAGACCATCTTCTGTGGTTAATGCAGTTGAATTACGTTAGTCCTTTGTGTTTTTGTCTACTCATCTGTAAAATGTGTCTAATATTTAAGTTTCTTGTAAAATGCTTTAAGAAAGTTCCAAAGGGTAGCATTCCTAGAGCTGGAATCACTAGAGAGATATGGTAAAGAAAGCCTCTTGCTTATTGTGCATCTTTTAACTTGGTGCATGCTTCGGTGCACAGTAAAAAATTGCTGTCAAATTCTGACCTGTAGTAAATGGAAAGGCAAGTGCTTAACGGAGAGAAAAATGTTTTTTAAGCCTTAAAATGAACAGTAAAATCACTGCAAGATTCAATGAGGCATAGAGAACAAATTTTAAAAAATCAGCATACGATAAAATTGCTGCTGGAGCCCTATGCAATAAGTCAATGAGCCTGGTCTCAGTTCTGTATGAGGAAACCAGCTATAGTTTCTGAAAGACTGACCTATAACTTGATATAAACTAATTAAATTTTGACAATAAAATAAAAATAAATGTAATTAAATCATGAGAGTGCTTTCAATATTAATATCTAACATAATTTTTAACATGCTTTTGTAATCAGAAAAGGATAAGAATATCACACAGTGGTAAAACAAATTTTACATTTGTATTTTAAAGTTCATAAAACAAGTAATGACAGCAACTGAGCCCAAATGCTAAAACTGCAGACTTCAGGTTATTTATTGCTTATTTCAGTGTGTTCAAATGTACTATTATATCTTCAACTTGAAGGAAAAATAGTCTCTTGTGTCAGTGTCTTGTACACGATGTGTCATCCACTGGAAAACTGCTGGGCAGCTGAAATACTTGGAAAAGCACTCCAGAGCTCAACTTCTGAAGTGTTTGTGGGTGAAGAAGGCCTTGTCATTACTTAACACTCTTCAGAAAAGCCTCCAAGCACGGAGGCTGCAGGAGAAAAATGCAGTTACTTCACACGATAGCAAAATCTGTGAGCTGTGCTGGTTGCCACTGACTGTTTCCTTCCTTTCCTGTGTAGAAAAATAATCAACAGGAAAGTACTGAACTGCCTCTGGTATGGGTTGTAAAGGCTGAAATGGCTGAGAATGTTCTTTATCTTGAACTCCCATGCAGTTTCCCATATGCATTCCTTTCACATGAGGACCTACACCTGTCCTTACACTGACTCCCTTCTCAATCTCAGAATGTGTCAGACTAGCTGAGCTAAAAAAGTTGTGTTGACTCTGCCCATCCACAATAGAGTATGCCTATCTATATTCCAAACTTACTAAAACCAGATCTGTGCTATGTGCTCAGTCCTGTTTTTCACTTGGAACTAACTTTAACCACAGTCACAGGTAGTTTTCTCCACTAAAAAGTCATCACTCTATAATCTACTTGCCTCAAAGTTACAGGAATGTCATGACTAGACTGTAAGAGTATAGAAGAAGTATTAATGACTTTAACTGTAATTATTGTAAGACAATTTAAAAAAAAATTCAAGAAAATCACTAAATAAGAAAACGTACAAACATATCCAAATGTGAAGTTCCATACTAGATTTTCTTTAGTAATAACCCCGTCAACACACTGGATGATTAGTCTAATGCAAAATGGAAATTCTTCACATTACAGAAAAGCTATCAAACTTATCAAAACCCCATACATCTTCACATGCTAGGACACCTTATATCTGCAAATGAGCAGAAAATAATCAATCAGCAGGATAAACTGAAATTATTGTTTTAATTTCTAATACTTCTTTCAAATCACTAATTGATTACCAAAGTCCACCACAACAGGAAAAATCATGCCTGCCTCGCATGAACAGTCACAGAAAACTATGTTTTTCTTCCAAACCTTGGTGGTCCAGCAGTAGTGTGGCTTTTTCTTTTTAAAATGATCAGAAGAGGTAGAGAACTACATTGTGAACTATGCATACCCAAAATACTTTCACTGAAATTCTGTCCTTTTTCACAATCAGGCACTTGCAATGTGTCTTCCTCAAACCTCCTTATTGTACTTCAACTTTATCAGAACTGCTGATTGTAAATTCAGTCTCAGGACTGATTTTTGGCAATTCTGTTTTGTTGTTTGTTTTTCCTTATACAGGAGGAATTATCTGAGGAACATTGTCTTTCTTAGAGCATGTGTCTCTAATTAAAATGTACATACAACTTCAAAAAGCTGACCCAGATTCTTCAGTAGGGAGAATTTAAAAGTTAATCTCTGAAAACCTAATCAAATAAGCCACAGAAAGGGGAAACGATAATATTTACATTAAATTCATCATTTATCATCTTATTTAGCTCAACAATCTTAAGAGCATTTGGAAGAAAAAAAAGCAGCACATGCAGCAGTATCTGACTGGCAGAACAACTTATGCCCTTGAATCAGTTCAATACTAGCAAGTAACACATACTTTGATAGACAATAGGGAACTTTAAATGTTTTATTAATCCCACTATCCTTCATATCACGTTGATGGTATTTATTCATATCTGCTCCAAAAAATGCTTTAATGTTAGTAAAATGGCAGTGTCTTTCAAAACAGCAGCAACACTGTATTACCTTAGTAATTATTTTCTGTTACAGTTCCTGAATACTGATAAATTGCCAATACTTGGAAGAATTTTTAACCTCTCTAATTATGAAACATAAAGCAACATTAACTACAATTTATGACCTCAATATATCCTACTTCATTGACTCCTAAGTTTTTCAACAAACACAATACGAAAAGCTAGTGTATTTTCTCTTTGTATTATTCTTACCAAGTGAAGCTTCTACATTCATTTCCAATGCTTAGGTGTCTAGCTGGTAGCTCCACGTGTTAAATCAGCTGCTAATTCCCTAATCACATTCCTTTCTCTCAATTGCTTTTGATAAGTAGCATTTGCATTTAATTAAGTACATCTTAATTAGTTGATGTTTAATATTCTTGAAGTAATTTTCTTCTAAGAAGCCTAAGTAGAAACGGCACTGATTTCTATGAAGACAAATACACTGGTTACTCACATCTGTTCATTATGCAAGAGTGACAGAAAGTTGGTCTAATAGTTTAATGATATGAAAACACTGCAGGATGGTAAACTGTTTGATTTGGTGATTTGCGTGTGCAAATTCACTGTGGTTTTTGTTTCAGTGCAGTATCATACAGTCTATTCCCTACCTAAAGAAAAATGGTAAACATGATACTTCAGCCACTTACTTAAAAAACCCACTGTGAATCTCATAAACATGTATGTCTCTATTCTTTTCTTAAATGAGAAACTTGAGAGCGCAAGCACAGGTACCTTCATCCTATTTACATCTTCACCCTACCTGCACACACAAACTACTGACATACAGAAAAGTCCACTGACCGCTGCCCTCTCCCAATGCAAACACTGGAAGATAGATAAACCTTTTACAATAAAATACTAAATTTTAAAATGTGGTTTTGTCTTTTTTTTTAAAGCAAATATTTGCAATGACAAATGACTAGTAATGACAGGAAGTAACAGTATACAAAAGGAAAGTAGCTGGAGCTTAAAAACCCACCATATCTAGTGCTTTTCTAATCAAAGCTAACAGCATGTTAACACACTTATGAAAAAAAATCATGACCTTTTTATTATTTTCTATTCCTTAATGAGATGAAACACCACATTTTACAAGCAATAACTTCTTGTTAATGGCTATGTGCAAATTTCTTCTTTATTCACCTGACAGGAAAAATAATTCTGATGAGTGGGATGACACTGGCTTCAAGAACTCCCACATTCATGCAGAAATATAATTTCAAAAATAGTACCTGAACACTTCAGCTCCTTCGCTGTAACCAAACCAGTAAATGAGCTCAGTTATTACTTACAGGGTAGCATGTGTTTGCTAACCTTTCCCACAACACAGCACATTACCAACTGTGTAGAAAAAATGCAGAAGCAGGCAACCCCTGCAAGTGGTTTATAGGAAAGCAGAAAGATGTGAAAGCCATTCTGCTCCAGAGGTAAGAGAGTTCTGGTTACAAGGTTTTTTCCCTGTCCTTAAATTCATCCAAAGTTTCAATTGTGAAAATTTCAAGAAAAGTAAGTCACTGCTAAAAAATCCAGGTCAGTATCCCTTAATACATCAGGTAAAGCTTTGCCCAGTATACAAAACAGTTACAGGAAACCGAAACCGAAATAGCACTCCATACCTTGAAATAATGACAACAATAAAGCGACAACTCTGACACAAAAATTAAGAACATATTTTAAAGCTGGGTATTTCCGGCTATAATTGCTTCAGATGGAAAACATCTTTCCATATTCTTTGGCTGTAACTTAAAAATAATGGTTAAACACAACGAACTAACACCTTCAGATACAATATTAATTCTTCCAGTAACCCTATTTTCATGTCTGGTAATAACAGAACATATGTACCTCCATTTATACTAGAGTCATCTATCAGGATTACAGTCATGCAGATAGAGTCTAAATTTGCCAGACACAAATAAAACCAGGGTAAGAAATAGTATTTCTTTACCCAAATAATATTTTTTTTATTTAAAATGCAGTGTCATTTGGCCAGATTAAACAACAGTATTAAAAAATAATAACCTATAACTATGTTAACATAGAAATATACAGAAAACTGAGGCATTTGGCTGGGGAAAAAAAAAAAAAAAACAACACAAAACCAAAACCAACAAAACACCATGCTTTTTTTTTCCATGAAAGAGGGAACTTCTTATTTAGCCTTGACTTATTACTTAATGAGAAAAGTGAAAAATAACTGTTCTCTTTTTGCCATTTTAAAATTTTGTGGTAACCACTTTGAAATTTTACCTCTTATGCCTTTATCACCCTTTCTAAATTTTCACTATACTTTGCTAGATTTATTCAGGTTGAAAACCTGAACTCACTCAGAAAGCATAGCAAAAGACTTTTCCAATTCTCCCTGTGATGATGGCAGCCACAGCGTCAGTTCCCCCAAGCATATAGCAATCACTTGGCTACCTGTGAGGGTCTCAGTTAAAAAAAGAGAATTAAAAAAAATATATACATAGATGAGGCAAGTTCCTTCAGTACATGCCCACAAAGCCACACTGAGGGTGTCTTGCAGCACTAACTATGGCTCAAAAAGTAACACAGCCTTTTTATCTCTGACACAACCCTGTAAGTTACTGAGTGCGTATTTTGCATTATGCATCAAAGACTAATGGGAAACTCTTCTTACAGATGATACTTCTTTGATTCTTCACTACTTCTGATAGCACTGAATATTCAGCAGCATGAAATAGGCTGTATATGAACTATTAAAGTCAGTACCTCTGAAAAAGCCTGATCTAAACATGGATATTGAAGAATTAATCCAAATTAATTAAACTGGGACTTTGAAGGAGATTAGTTAAACTGTATTAACGTTTTGTATGGCTATCCTTACTCAGAATGAAAGAGAAAATTCTTGACAAATAGAATTAAGGCCACTTTAACTTTGAATAAGAGGATTCAGAGACACATTTAATATAGTTTAAGTAATTATTTTTGCAGTTAATTTGGATCTTTGTGAAGTGTCTTCATGCATATAAGCAAAGTAGACAAAAACTGAAACATGATATGCCTTTAGCTGAAAATCTCCTATACTTTTAACTTGATGCCATAGTAGACTTGTACCACAGGGATAGAAGTTCAATAATTCTAATAAAGACTCCAGCAGAGTACCCACACACTGCCTAACAACAGGAGTAAAATTTTCCTACTGCTTGACAGGTAGTTGAAGCATTTTCATGGTTCATTTGCTAATGTAGTCTTACTGAGAATGATAAGGAACAGAGAATACAAGTGTATTGATCATAACCAAGCAGAGTTGCCTTCTAGTGTCAAATAAGCCAATCAAATGTCATCTTGATATGAAAGAAAAAATAAGTTTGATGACAGGCTACGGTCCCATTGAGAATAAAATCAATATTAGTCATGGGACCAAGTGGGATCAATATGTCAAACCAATAGGCCATTTTAGCAGGATGGGGAAAGGAGGAGAAAAGTGCTGACAGAGCTATAAGGAAAAAAGAAGACAGTGAGAACCTCGAGGATGAGATCACTTAAAAATTCACACTGTATTTCTGAAAACACTTGTCAAAAGTACCAAGTCACCTTAAAAAGATATTGTTAGTTCCAAGATCAACAGAGCATTCTCAAACTTTTTCTAATCAAGCCACAATTCATATAGTGACAAAATGATATAAAAGTATGACTTCCAGGGAGAAGATTAAAAACACTTTTTCTATTTGTATGTAAAATGTTACAGAAGATCTACTGTGTTTAAAAGTGAAGAAAAATTCTTTCACAGACTTTAGAAATAGTGATGGTGTTATTTGAGTATTGGTAACAGTAGGATTTAAAATATATGGATTTGAAAACACAACATGCATTTATTTTATTGCAATGTGTCTTTTTGCTTATTTAAAAAACAAGATGTTTTATTAATCACTGGAAGTTATTTTATTATTTTTTCACTGCTGAGTGTTCTCAGGAAATTTTTAACCTCATCAGATATGGGCACAGCAACAGTTGTAGCCTTTTGAAAGGTTTCACAAGTATTTTATTGTAAGTGCTATTTTACGCATTTCCCCATCCTTTCCCATCCAATAAGGTCAAAATAACCTGGAGAACAAGTTTGGGAAGGGCAATGGAATGTCAATGACAGCTTGATTAGAAAAGATAATTCTGATGTGCTGATCTGAAGCAGATTAACATTCAGGGATATGAGTTAGGAAGAGAAGCATAAAAAGGAAATAATAGGCAAGAAAAACAGTAGCATGAAAACAATGTGGCAGTTCCACTAATGTCAAGAGAATGACAGTGCTCACCACAATCTTTTCAACAATTCCCTACACTGACGTACTAATCTGCATATTTTCAGCAGCTGCCTTAAATGGCCTGGTTTTTAATGAAACATCAAAACTTTCACAAACTTTAGGCTTCTCATTTTAAGCATAAACATTATCTTTGGTTAACAAATTTATACATTTAAGTGAAAAAAGTTTAAAAAGTTGCCTCGTAACTGGGTTCATAAATACTTCGGCATTGCAGTATTTTCCTAGAGTTTGGTCACCAATATTTTAATGTTATTCTCCTCTGTAACGCAAAAGCTTAACTCACAGATGAAGAGAATGATTAATGGTCTGCACCTGACAGAATATTAAGTGAATTTTTCAGTTGGTCAATTATCTAGTATTTCACTACTATACTGTGAATTTGCAGCAAGTTTACAACTGTGCATTCATATATAGTTGTCATACCTCTTGCCACACAAATACACGTGTAACTCAAAAGAGGGTTTAAGGGAGTAGGAAAAATTATTTTATACAGCAAAAGATGATTGCAAACATTTTCTTTGCATTATTCATCCAGCTGCACCTAGTAAAGAGTTGTCACTCTCTATGTAATCTGACAGCTCAATTCAATCACAGTTAAAACATAGGACCCAAGAGGTGCAAGAGAGATCACTGCCACTGTCATGTTTACACATTTCTGAGAAATGGTTTTTAAATTAATTTCATGGATGCTTTTGTCTGTGTCCTACTACTGGCAGATAAAATGCAGTCTTTGGAGAACACCTTTTTATCCATCTTGCAATGAATATCTCCTCATCATTACAAGTGGAAGGCACAGCATGCCTTTAGGGAGCTCAGACTGTGAATTAATCTTCTCTTTTGGAAACATTTTCATAGCTGATTCCTCCCCAGAAGACTAAAACTAACCCATCCTTTTGACTTTTTCTTTCTCCTAGCCTCAACATGTATGGATTCAGAGAAGGAGCTGTCAGGAATGCAACCAGAGGTAAATACCACTACACACTACATTTTATAAACTTATGCTAAATTAAAGAAATATAGTAACATTGTCACAACTTAACAAAAAAAAAAACAACCCAGGAACACCTCTGCAAGTATAGAGACATTACAACTTTTCTACTCTGTTGATAAATTATGCAAGCTAATGTCCTAAAGTCACAGAAATCTGAGAGATTTCACTGTAGATTTACACCTACTCACAGAAATCAGTTATTCCCTGAAAATAAGGCTCCCTTTCACTACTGCTTTTCTAGAAGCCTGCCACAATATATAAGATGCTTCTAGCTAATGTAATTCTTCTTTTTCCCCTCTTTAAATAAAAAACCTCAATTGTGAGACATTCAGAGCAAGAGATTTCATGTAGTTTCTGCTTACTATTTTTTCTCTGGAAAACACTCATGCATCAATTTTCTATTCATAAAATAATATCAGTACCAATAAAGGACATCTAAATAAAATCAAACCCAAACATCTGATAATTCCTAGGGCAAGATTTTCATACTTAATCCGTGTTACCCCCGAAACTATGTCAAGAAACCAAACAGTAAATGCCAAAATTAAAGCTGCTTTTGTATAAGGCAGTTTTTTTAACTGCATAATCACATGCTTATTATTTTTCCACTGGGTCCCTCCCTCCTTCAGTTCACAGATTGGAAACTCCTTAATGAGGAGCTATTTGGTATTTTTAGTTTTATTCTCTTTGTTCAAGATATGAGCTTATGTTGTATTTACCACATACTAATCAAAAGTGTTATTAAAACAGAATTGGCATTTCCCCCAAGATCTTTCTGTCATGACTATCAGACGCCCACTAGCACAGTGTTATTTTCAGGACACTGAAGATGTGACGGGTCAGCATTATTTGTATTTTGCTGATGCTGAACAAAAGCGGAGCAAAATTAAACCCTGAAGAACAGGACAACTAAGGTTAGTTGTTTCACAGACATTGCATTCATTACTACAAAATGCCCACTTAATCACCAAAGGCAATATATCTGTCTGACAAATAAGTGGCAGGTTCTGTGGAGAAAATGTCATGTTGGAACAATTAAATAATTAAATACTTCGTCCTGATCAATTCACATAAGGACCAGACAAACTTGATTTCCTAATGTTTGAGGGTTTGCCTTCGCAAACCAAAATACTAAATTTTGACGTAATATTTCTTTCTAGTTTTCTAGTTTAAAACATAAGTCAAATGATAAATAGCATTTCTGCCATGGGTGTTACACTGATGCTGGAAACTGCTGCTCTGCCTGGTGTTCTCATGAGACAAAAGAAGAAGCAGACTGAAATTCATTGCATTCCAGCCCTAGAAGTTATGCATGTTCTTTCCTTCCCCATTCTCTGGATTCTTATCCAGCCTTATTTTCTCCAGATACTAATCCCAGTCTGTCACCTCACTGTCCTTTTCACCCAGCCCTGCCAAATTCTTTCCAGCTGCTTGTCAAATCCCCCTATGGGCTGACCCTTAGCAGATTAAATCCCTCACCAAATTAATTCCTAATGCTTGTCATGTAGAGACATTTTATAACTTCGAGTTCCTTACTTGGTCTCAGGAAATTGCCCTGGAGGTAACCAGGGTCAAATCCTACCTTTCCCCAGCTTTCAACCTCATTGTTTGGTCAGACCAGTCCCAGGTACAAACCTCTACTTCCCTCTGCTGGGGTTGCAGCTACATAGAGTCACAAACTACCTGCACTCCAAAATCTGAAAGAGATCACTGGGAATACTGGAGAGACTGGTATCAGCTGTTTACTCTGATTTTGAGTAATCATTGTGTCTGAGCATGTTTTAGTTTGAAGATTCTTAAGTATTCAGTGAAGATGTTGCTTGTGCAGTGCACAGGAGCTGCAAGAATTGCAAAATGACACAGATTATCTCAAGGCTCTAAGTGGCCACTGGAACCGTTATCTTGTCAAATCAAGTACTTTTTGGCAGATAAGAGTGGTTTTTCATTAATCAGTACTCAACACAAATTATGATCTGAAAGAAAGGTCAGACAATGAGCTGCTCTAGGCTGGAAGGACTGAGACTAAAATTCCTATTTATTCTGTCTCAACATGACTACCTCATTATGATGTTTTTATCCTCACCATTTATCAACACAGTGGTTTCACAGCTTTGAAATTTGATACCATTTATTTAGAAACAGACCATACGCATGCAGGTTGTTGTAAAATATAAGTAGGCCTGTGCAACATTTTCTCAGATGGAAAACTGACTCCCATCAAACCTAGTGAGAATATACTGTCTTAGAACATTTTATCATAAACATTAATGACTAGTACCATGTCATATAATCTTCTGAGAAAGTGGTAGTTAATGTATAGCTATGTAGGATTATTTTTATATATAACAGAATTAGATGTAAAATTATGTCTTCTAAATATACTTGGTAAAAATATTTCAAATATTTTCTGAGAACGTTTTAGGGAGTTAAAAAGTTGACACACAAATCCAAAACCAAAGGATTTCAATACAGGTCTAGAAATCCTGTTTTATAATCCATCCATAACTCCCTAACCCCCTTTTTCTTTCTTGTTTCATAGTAGCATAATTTGAAGTGATAAATGGAAAAACTGTACAGCATTAAATTGACCTACCTAAAAAATCCCAATTGTTATGAAGTGTCTCTACAATTATCCCTCTCTGCATTCTTACCATGATGAAGCTTGGAGTCTAATCAGAACTGGGTTCCTGCATTGCTGAATGTTACATATATCAAGATGTATGCATCAAAATCCCTCCCTTCTAATTTAGTCACAAGCAGTTCTTGCAATATCCTACTGGCTGTGCCATCAAAAACAAAAGGAAGTTACTAAGAATATGGATCACATGAAACCTGTAATTGCACTCTCTCGGATACATTTTCAAAATATTTGCACTGCCCACTCCAGCGACTTCTACTCCAAGAAGTCAAATAAATTTTACACAAGTGTGGTGTTACATTTTAGAAGTAAACAGGTCAAAATACACCAAACTTATCTGACCAGACAGTCACATTACGATCTATGACATCAGAAAAAAGATTTTGGTAACTAGACTGGTCCATCTGTTTTTTATCTTAATTATATTATTTATGGACTTTAATGTCTCATTAGGCATTGTCCATACCAAGTGCGACTCTGTCTTCAAAAACATATGATAAATTGGAAACAAGGTTCTATTGCACTGTCATAAGTGCTAATTGTTTACTGGACTATGCAGATGGAACTCTGGTTTTTTTTCACGTATCACTTTAATTGAAATCATCACATCAAATTACAGGCAAGCTACTAAAGACATGGACAAAGAAAGTTATGTAATTAATTAATTGCATAAAATCAAATCACTACATGTTACATAAATACTAAAAGCATCCATTCTTTTATGAAACTCAAAAGTGATATGTCACTTTCCTAATATCAAGATGAGAGACAAAAACAGATTGGTGTCATCAATTACACATGACCTTTTATGGACAGAAAAGTTATCAAATATCAAACTATTCTGAGACTTGAATGAGGTAGTCTAAGCAGTACTGTGCTTAGTTTTTCCTTATATTCCTTTATATTAAATGAAACAAATCTTGTTAAAAATAAATGCCTTAAAAATCCAGTGGTCTGAAACATAATGGCCTGAGAGTCAGTTTGAAGGTCCTTTCCATTCACTGTATTTAACCCTCAGCAAGAAATTCTTAAATATACTAAGCATCCAAGAAACATATTCAGTAGTTTTTTATGTTAGCAGAAAAATTAAAGGAAAGAAAGGAAGGACTTGGTTATAAGTTTCATAGCCTATGTGTTTACAGTGAGGAACAAACTATGCATCTCACATTTGATTTAAATGCCTCAGATGGTCATCCAAAAAGCTGTCAGAAGCAAAGAACAATTTATTTAAACAAATATTGGGAAATGATGACTAATGCCCATATAACCAAGTTCCTGTAAGCATAAGGCACCATGAGCTCAAAGGAACTGTCATTAGCTACTGTATTTTTCTGCTAATTGACTGCTGAGCATTGACCAGATTTTGATCTGGGTTTTCTTACAGGCATAACTGAATAATTCAAAGTAATTTGAATTTGAATCTGGCTCTCCATTCTTTATAAAGAACTAAGTCATAAAGTGACACAAAGTAGTATTTTCTAAATAACCATCATAAAATCCAACCAGTCTGATGGTTTCTTCAGCTGCACAATGGAAATGTCAGCAAAAGGAGATTCTTTACCTGCAGGCACACCTATAAAATACCTATGCTCAGGTCCACTGAATCTCTTATTTTTAAATGAAGACCAGAAGCTACAGAGCTAGCATTTGATTCAAACCATAAATATACAAAAAGAGACGATTCTGAAGCCAGTCAAAATATTTTAAATAAAAACAATTGCACCAGCCAACCTTCAGTTTTTCCTGAAATTTATTCTATATATTTCACTAGCTGCTTATTGTAAGATGTTATAAAGCCATAACCAAAAAATTAAGGAAGGAAATTGAGATATTGATCAGGAAACTATAGAAGAAAATTTAAACTAGATGAAGAAACTTTGTAAGATTTACTTTAAAGTAAAATTCAACAAAAATAAGAGAAGAAGTATTTCAGAAATAAATACTTCTAAGTCTTGAGAAAAAAAATAAAGCAAATAAAACATAGGATGTTATATTGTTGAAGTATGGTGTCTTCAGTCAGTCTCCCTAGCTGAGAATAAACACAGATTAAGGACAGATATCCTGGAAATGTCCTCTGTTCCCCTTTGGTCAGTACAGTGTTTCAGCTCCAGACAAAGTAGCTAAACTAATTGGTTTGAAATGTGTCTGAACAAAACAGACTAGTCTACCTTCTGTATCTTTTACTTAATACCAACACCACTGCCTTGCCCCCAGTATTGCAAAACAGCTAAAATCTGCCCATTTACATCAGAAAATACTGATGTTAGTTGTGGTTTGAATTTGCACTTCAGTCTCGGAAAGACCAGACCCGTGTCACCCACCTTCACCCAGGCGCCAGAACAGAACTTGTGGCACTCAGCTACATCGGCAGGCACCTCTGCTCAGACAACTTCAGCAGAAATTTTGCTACTTGAAAGAGTTGTAGGCATTTGCATGTACACGAAGAGCCTTGCCGTTGCCATGGCTCCCTCTTCCAAGGCAAGTGACTCAGCTGTGAGGCAGGAGATTGCAAGGAGTCCACTCCTGCCTGTCCCCCTTAAAGCTACTGTAACCCAACAATTAGTGAGCTTCAACAAGATCCGGAAGAAATCTGCACTTCAAAAGTGAGATCTGTTTTATCTGGAGAAACACACGCAGCGGTACAAAGCCCTGTATACTATAAAGACTGTAAACCAATTTATTATTTACAAATTCTTGCAGAATGAGCAAGCCATTTCAGATGAATGTGTGAGGATCAGAAGTACGCTACCGACACTATAGCCAGTGCCACTACCTGAGCTGCAGCCTTCAGCTAAGACAAAACACAGAATGAGTGAACGAGCATTTTGAAGATATTTTCATCAGTAGTTAATACTGCAGATTTTTACAGCAGAAATTATTTTTCCCTATTAACATATGAGTAACACTAATATGTCTGTTAACAAAGTGGAGAATCAGCCAGCTTTCCCACTGCGGACTTTAAATAACACAGAGATATTTTTGAAACAGTATCCTTCAGAGACTGTCACAGCTACAGAGAAATAGAGCAAATTCATCGGTTCTAAAAGCACTCTTCTGAGTGTGAACTGTGTTAATACGCTTAATAACAGATAGCATTTATACAGGTGTGTGTGTGCATGTGTGTGTATGCCTTGCATATATTACATATATAACACAAAGATGAGTATCAATTTATTTTTAAAATGCCATTCTATCATTAGCAAAAGTTAATCTGTAGAATGGAACAGTAGCAGCAGATGTCTAATCATTAAAATTACATATACAAGGAAGGAATTCTGATCACTTTCTGTGATCCCAGTCTGGGAGCTGCCACAACCAAAAGGTATTCTTTTCACCTACAAAACTCCTTTCTAAAATTTCCTGGAAGATTTACTAAGAATATTTATTCTGAAAAGATTCTTTCTACAGTAAAAGACTGAAGTTCCATTTATATAATAAAATACATCAAAGTTCATTATATCCTCTGCAATGACAACCTGGGGTACTGACTGTCATATTTTTTTCAGCCTGAATGAAAATTTTGATTACTGCCATCCACTGCGGAAAGGGAATGACAATCACAGGCCTCCAGCAATGAGACGGGAGGATAACCTATTGTTTGCTGTTGTCTCAAAGGCTGTAATGACTCTTATCTAAACACCAAAATGAAGAGAGAAGCTAATTCCAATTATACGAAACAACTTCGCAAACACTGCTGCCCGATTCTAATTGTGAAGCCAAACATCCAGGTCAAGACATATTATTGCAACTAATCATGCTAAAGATATATAGAACAATGCAACCGTGCACAGGAAGAGAACATACTAATCAGTGTTGGGTTTATTTTACATTAAAGCTACAGAACTTTATCCATTTAGAGTACAGTGCTTAGTCTAAAAGCACCAGCTTTTTTCATTTTATAAAGCAGAAGCCAAGGGCACAATATGCTTTTGTTTTGATACATTTAAGTCCCTTCATTTCAACTTTTCCTATCAAGACACTTTAAGATTTAAGACTGGCTTAATAACTAACGATAATAACAACAACAACGACTCTTGAAGAGACCGAAAATAATATTGTTAAGCAAAGATTAGTTCAATTTGAGTGACATAGCAATCTTATGCAATAGTTAATGCTTTCCATACTGTTTCCCTTCAGGGTCATTTTTACCTGTAAAACAGTGAAATTCCCTGTGTGGTATTAAGATCAAAAATATAGCAAGACATTATTATTATACAAATTATGTTTCCTGTTAATTGAGGCACAGTCTTTAACTGAGAGTCAATGCAGTCTTTTCCAAGAAGTGCTCAAAAAACACTGAATATCATGAATTTCTTATGATGAATAATTTAAACCATGATATTTAGACAATGGAAGACTAGCATTCTGCAAATTTTATTTTACTGGAAACTACCTTGAAGCTGTGGAGCTTGAAGCAAAACTTGCCTGACTGCAAAGCGTTGCCCTCTTGTATTTTGCAGAGCAGAATCTAGATACCTGAAACAAGTGTTTGGTGAAGGACACCACGGATGTTCTGTCGACTACCAGGGTAGGAGGCCAAAGTACTAGATGGGAACTACCTGGGAAGAGGTGGTGATATGTGTTTAGAAAGTATTTAAGAGTTGTCTACAGGATTTCTAGTGGGTTGATGCTACGGGAGGCAAAGTAATAAGATACTTGAGCAGTCAGCTTGGAGGGGGGGACTGCTGAGGCTGGTGAGCCTTTACTTTGTTTGCTTCTACTGCATCATGCTAATCCTTCTCAAGAGAGAGCTAAGCAGAAGATATTTGGTATTGCTGGTGAAGTGCAGAGAAGATTGTTTACTAAGAGAAGGAATTTCAAAGAGCTGGGGCAATTCACTACATTACTCTCCATTGTTTCTGCACTCTTTCAAATGTTACTGAACACATCTTTTTGTGACTGGATGACTGGGTGATCAGATCTTTGCAAAACAAGCCATAATTGTAATTTGTTTTCTTCTTCTGTTGAAGCTATGCCCACAGCTCTTTAATCTTTAAGACTGACAGGCCAAACCCTGACTTCTCACTATTTCTGGGGCAGATTACTTATATAGGCAATGTACAATGCCATGTATTTACAGCAATATATAATGTCATATAATTCAGAAAGACAGAGAGACAAAGAATAATCCTGGGAGTAAAAAAGTTAAACACAAGCCTTCAAAGACAAATTTGGCCAAAACCAAAGCCCATGAAGTGCCAAGAGCAAATCCTGTGAGTTTTCAATAGAAAATACCATATACGTAAAAGACATCCCAAAGTTTACTGGCTCAATTGCATGCTCCAAATACACAATAATTTATAATCAATATAAGTTACTATATTACACTTTAGTAAGAAATTAGGTTAGATGTGTGAGAAAACACAATTCTTCAAAATGAAGTTAAGCCAAATTAACCATAATCAAAGTAAAGCAAAAAAATAGTCTTTTTGTTTTACAGATTTTTTTTTTTAAAGAGTATTCACAATTATTTAGGAAACACCTTGATTCATGAGGAAAAGGCCATTTTTTATCTGAAAATGGATACAAAAAACCTGCAAATAGTTTCAGTGTTGTTGCCAAGAAATTATTACATTGCAAATGGATTTTTTTTTGAGCTAAGGACATAAAATATGGTAGATTCAATATTTTAATTCTAGGTTATATCTTTCTGAGCTCTAAAAATTGTTACTAGTCCTCTTAGGTGTATGCAGAAAAATAAAGCTTACATTCTAACTCCAAGCATTTCAATTTAAGCCCCAAGACTCAATTACGACCAAAATTCTTCATCACAAAAGCCCAAGATTTAAATATCTCTATAATCAGTTCTTATTACTTCTGACTGATTTAATTTAAAAATATTTTGTGCAGCTGTTAACACTCATCAGAGGTGTCCTCTTACTTAATCCTCTGTTGGAACTCAGAAGCCTCTTACCATACCACACTGAAGGCAGTACAATTATTTTAATTCATATGCAGCTCTAGACTATAATATTACTAATGAATAAGGACTATTCTCACAACAGTAATTCATGAATCTTCTGTAGATTAAAGTATTCTGTAAGCAGCTTTCAAAATTGGCTTTTATGACTATGTCACGCAAGATCTGTTTTGTCTCATAGAGGATAATTGAATAATGGTAGTATTTTTTTTGACCTTTTGAAGAAGCAAGACAGCTTTGACTGTCAACCCAACTCCATAACACGCATCAAACCATCCTTTTAATAAACACATTATTATTTTTCTTCCAGCTATACTTACTGCAATGCATCTTACTTTGCTCACACTTTATTTGTTTCTGGGCTCAGAGGATCAGCTCTGTTACTGGGATTACATCAGGGAATTCAGTCAAGCCACTGCAGGCATGAATCTGATCTACTGACAAACAATAGCTGTTTTCTATTTAATTTTCTCTAAGTCACTTTGTGAAGCTTTGAAAACCTACCCAGTGTAGGTGAAGGAACTTGGTCCTAGAGCAGCTAGAGGCCTTACTGATGCCTTAGGTTTTAACTTTTATATTTTTCAAATCCTGTATTGCCTAGTGTGCAACTGAAGTTTCTTGTAGCCTGCTAACTTCTGTTCTCTCATGCTAGTTAGACATAACAGGCTTGCTCTTCAAGGACACCCAGACTGTCCTAAGCCCAAAATGTGCAAATCAAAATCTTGGAAGGGGTTAAGCTTGGGGTAATGACATCATTAACTAAACTTTTAATTGGAGAATTAACCCTCATATGCAAATGAACCAAACTTATAAAAGTGTGAAGAACTCATGACTTGGGGTCTATCTTGGTTGTAGCCTTTGGCCTGACCAGGATGTACCTTTGAAGGCCCTTCAAATAAATACCTGCCTTTATTCCCTTATTCCTGTCTAGTCTCTGCTTTTTAGGTGGCCACCTCAGGCATCATTACCCTTCCTAACCAGTACTAATGGACATTTATATCTATTCCAGACAGCTCGGTTTTAAGGATCAAAAGGTTTTAAGGACTGTAAGAAAAAGCATCCATCTTACCATCGCTGTTGACGCAGACGACAACAGGAACCTGTGTACCAGGGCCACATGGCTTTTCATTGTCAGGAATGCATTCCTCCAGCCCCGTGATTCTCCAGTCATAGCAAGAGGGCTCTTCACATGGGATGGCTTCCAACAGGTGAGGGCAGTTTCCTGTTCCTCCTGTAGGCTCATTGGTGATGCGACGTTTCCTTAGTTTAAAGCCTGAAATGTCCATGAAAATAACAATTCAACTCTAAAACGTGAAGTGAAGCACTTTTTATCTGTCTACACCTGAGTGAACAGTTCTGTTTCTCTTCTCTGTAAAACACACCACAGACACTCAGCAGAAAACTGCATTTTAGATAATTGGGTAGAAGAACTCATTAAAGAAGGACTAGAGATCAAATTTTACAAGAGTTTCAATGTTTTGAGCCTCCTCAGGAGGCTTGGCCTTAAACCCCTGTTTATCATAGTCATGCATACTCCACGATGGAGACAGGATCATTTCCTGAGCATCATTCTTGCCAGATCCATCTCATTTTATAAATCTTGACTACGTTGCTGTGTTACCACTTCTCAGATATATTGTTTGTTTTCTTCTCAGGTACATTTCAACAGGGATGGATTATCAAGTGAAATCAGCTTACAAACACTCCCTTTTCCCTCCAACCCTCCAAAATAAAATGGAAGAATAAAAAGACTACCTTGTGAGAAAAAGAAAACCATGGAAATAAACTCAAGTCCTATGAATACATTTTCCATAATAAACATCACAATATTCCCTTGCAAGCATTTAAACATTTCCTTAACACTGCCTAAACTCAATTTGGAATGGAGAAACTGATGGGCCTTTAAACACTGTCATCTGCCAGGTCAATGCCAGCGACCAAAAGCAACCCCCTCTCTCACTTTCAGGATGGTCCATTGAAAAAGCCAGTCTAAATACAGTCAGAACAACCTAATCAAATTGAATGGATTCAAGAAATAGTTTCTTGTGTAATAACTTTCTATATTTTCTGATATATCTGATTGGAATATTTTAACGTTGTCAAGGGGTTTTTCTTCTCACGTCTTTTCACAATCTCTTTTGTTTTACGTCAGTATTCAGGCAGGTTAGAAACATACAGGTATTTTTTATAAAATACTACATATAACTGTCATTTCTACCAGGACACAAACTAAACAGGAGAATTTTAAAACACGTGAAGGAATTGGCTCCTTGAAGACATGCTCTTAATTCAATTATAATAAACATTCCTTTAAAAATACGTTTTCAGCTACCTTCAGTTGCTGTTTTCTTTTTTTCCTAAACTGAAGGGTTCAGCCAAATTATGTTCAAAAGGTTTAGTAAGCCTGACACAAAAGGCCGATATAGTTTCAAAAATAAGGAACATCAATACCTACAGCAACAAAGGATGCAAGTGATCTGAAAATATGTAGAGAGACATGCTCCTAAGAGTGGGAGTGCCTCTACAATTTTTACATCATTCTCTCAGAAGAACCGTCAATGCAATTATAAAATAAAATGTAAGAATTTTCAGCTAAGAGGAAAATTTTGGCAGTCGAGAAAAGATCCGTGCTCATGTGTGCAGGAATAAAGGCTTGCATAAAGTACATCCTAATACATTTCCACTAGACAGATGTCCAAATCAGTCTCACAAACCTCAACTTTACCCCTGAAAATGTAGAAAATCTTTCACTGATGGAACAGCAACCAAAATAACAGACTATGTGACAGCTGTACTCAGAGAAGACTTAATCCGATAGATTTGCACACTGAACTGCTTTTTCCTTCTTGAATTGATCAAGGTTGGGTCAGAGTTCCACAAAACAGCTTTGCAAAACTTGTATTATTGCTGCCCAGACAGAAGTGTAGGTAGCAGTAAGCCAGAAAGATCCAGCTAAGCAAACATAGTAATAGCAGTTGCTCCTTCCAGCAGACGTATGTGGCTGTCCTTTCTCACAACTGTTTTCAACCAAGAAACCAAGTCTGTATTCCCAGCTATTATCAGATAATCACTTTGCAGCAATGACTAGGCCAGTTTTCCTCATTTACAGCCAGAAACCCACAGACTTCTAACATGAGGTCCCTGTCACTGTATTTGTGCTTTCCTATTTTGATGTCAGGTTACTACAATCTGTTCTGCATGGCAGTTAAGTTGTAAAACATGCTGAAGTTGAAACCAGCACATATGTCATCAGTAAAACAGCATCACATACCAACAGTGAATGGTCCCCTCTCTTTGCCAGATCATGCTTTATGGTCTAATGGTGAATTCTTAAGCTATTACTGAGCTGTTGAGTGCCTTGTACACTACACACCTCAAAGGAGGCTTCTGTCCTCCTTTTGAGACAGTGCCAAAATTGTGATTTGAACATACAAACTGTATCCCTTTCAGTCAGAGAGGAAGGTTTGAAATGGGAATTGACCTGTAAAAATCCAAAGTGATCTTGAGAGCCTAGTAAACAGGCTACATTTTTGCTACCTTTGGTGTAACAGCAATGTTAAATGTAGTCCTAATTCAATGACTTTCTTTTGATGCCCAGAGGCATTAGATACACACTTCTTGGTACAAAATTTAGTGTGTTTGCATAACCAGAGGTGCCAAGTGACTTAGGAATAGTAAATAATCGCCATTAGAAGGCTCTGCTGAATTTTTACATACCCTTCTTGGCCTGAGGGTCATCACAGCTCTCATAGGTGCATGGTCCCCAGGCTGACCATGCCGAGGTCTCACACTCTGTAGGACAGGGAATATGGCACAGCTGGGAGGTGCTGGGAAGAGGTCCTGTACACAGTTTACGGTCTACTGGCCTTGAAGCTGTCAAAACAAAGTTAAAATATTTCTCATATGTCATTGGTCATGATCCTCACCTCTAAGCGGATAGAACCATCCTTCAGTCAGAAAGGCTACTATCTCATCATTTTAATCTGATGATGTGATGGAAAAATGCCTGCCTTGAAACAAATTAAACAGAAGTCAGTTTACTCTCTGCATGAACAGAGACAAATCCCATTATGTGGAGATGGGAAGACTCTAGATATTGCAGCCCCCTCGGACCCAGTCCTTTCATTTGAGGGGTAAATTACACTACTACAACAATTTACTTTGCACTCTCCATAAATTGATGTCCTGCTATCTCATTACTTCTTCTCTTAAGAAACTGAACAAAAAGCTGCATAAATCCCTTTCCACTTGTATATATAAGCTATATCATACTATAACTTCAAAGGCTTGGTTAATTAATATTTAAAAGATTATCTTTAAGCTATAACCTCAAACACAGCCAAAATTATGACAAAAAACGTTTTTCTTTTACTCTAAAGACCATCAAGTGCACACTCAGCAGTAAGATTTGTGCAGCAGAAACTTTAGTTCAAGAAAGACTTTGTTTCAGATATATATATGGTTTGTATTTACTCTCTCTCTATATATATGTATATAAATACGTATACGTAATGTATATATGTAGTTGTAAAAACTGCACAAGACAATTAATTTTTTCTTTAAAGTGTTACTAATCTATACAGACACATGTGAAGGCAGATTCTTCTGTTATTTAAGGATCAATAAGCTGGGTCAAAAGCACCCTTCTCCTTCTATACTTTATTCTTTTGACTTTCCAGGTAATACAAGTAACAGGACAATTCTATAAGGTGTCAGAGTAAGGCACAGAACTCTTAACTGAAAATGTACCATTTCATTGAAAGCAGGATTTTAGTTCTCTTCCACAATACAGCACTTGACAAAATATTGCACTATGTGGAGAACATCTTCAAGAAGGCAAAGTGAAGTCTGCCAGATCATTTCACTTTGGTTGATTTAGGAAACATGCAATTCCTTAACTTAAAACACTCTCATTCTACTTGGCATTTCTTTCCACAGGAAAGCTACCTCACTAATTTTTGCCACCACTTTTGATGGAAAAACTCTCGGATAAAATAAATACAGTATATGACAAAACATCCTTCTGAAAGATGAGATCAATAACCACTTATAGAATTTGAAAGGCTTTTGAATAATAACCAGGCTGTTAAAGTATGGTCAAGCTTGTAGACGTGCATGTATGCCTTTCCATTCAGATTTTCTAAGCAGATGACTTTTACAGTCACAGAAAAAGCATCCAATTCTTACTTTTTAAAGGGGAAAATAGAATGAAAAATCCTCACCTTATTCTGGTTTTCAAGGTTGCCTCCTTTGGCACAGTTTTACACTGTGTTGCTCTATGTAATGAAAGCATGATGATGGCAGATAGTAATTTAATATTACTGCCTCTAGCTCACCAATCTCTTGAAACAAAATAATACAAAACCTAACATTTGCATAATGCTATGACAGAACATTGAATTTTACAGTACGTTTGACATGCACACCTAACATGCATGATAATCAACATAATATGCATATTTGGTGTAGAAAATGGATATAAGTAAACATAATTTGCCTGCTGAATTTGTATTGAATAGTTTCTAATAAAAGAAGAAAAACAGTAAGTTATTGCTATCCATACATTTTTAATCTTGATTTAATTGCGGAATTGCCCAATTCAAACAGTTGAAATTAAGGGTCAATTACACCCCTGAGACACAGTATTGCTTCAGGGAATAGAGAAAGTGTTCTGAGGAACTCCATGCTTCATCTCTAGCCTTCATCATGATAAAGAACTTACCATCACACTACTTCATGGAATGTTACTCAGAAAAATAACAAAGATCTTTAATCAGGAAGCTTTAAATAGTAGCTTTTTCATATCACAGGTATCAATAAATTTCTAAATATGCCAAAATGTTTTTGAAATGCTGCTTTTAGACCCTAAGTGATGTACAAATGCTGTCTGTTATATATTGCTTTTACAACAAGATAATTCAACCATAGGACAGAAAAGTTATATTTCAGGTTATTAAAAAATGTTTTCATCAAGGAGCACTTAGGATGAATTTCATGCAGGATTACCCAGAATTCTTTCTGTGAGATGACAGTAAAATAAGAAAACAGCCTTGCCTGTGTATCTTATGACCATTTTGTTCCCATGAATTTAAATGAATTTCTTTCAGCATCAAAAACTATGATTGAGCTTAGGTTTTGATGTTTATTGTTCAGCAAAGACACTGAGAGAAGATGATGCTGGATGCAAATATTTACAGTTTAAAACCTTGTCTCATCTCTGTCCTTTCATATTCTCTTGTGTCAGCAATAAAGATTAATCTTTATTCCTTGGAAGTGATGTTGAATGTTGATTAGACTGTGTGTAATACTACAAGATCTATGTAAAATTTTACCAAATTTTGGGCAAAATATAGAAAGAAAAGTTAATGCATTTTGATAATCTCTCTTTCTCCTTCAAACTAATAAATTAGATTCAGTTTTCAAGGAATTTCAGGTTTGAGGGTAGTGACCTAAAAACTAAAGATTTAATTATCCATTCCTCAAATCATCTTCTATATTAGGAAATTTTAGCTGAATATATTTTATATCCTTGGAAAACACCTCCTCAAATTACTGCATTTTAAAAACAACTGCAAAGAAAAAGAACAGTTCTGCTTTTATGCATTTGCTATATTTATCAAGATATCAAACTCTCCATCCTTCTTTAAAAATCCTCAAAAGACTAGTGCCCAGCAATGACCAAACGGCAAAGAGAGTGAATTTGTATGTGACTGCATCAGTATAAGCAGATACAACTTCATATTTCTCTTTCTGGTCATTTGTCACACTGGTTTCATAGCAAACAACACAAAGAAATTTCTCCAAGTACTCTTACTCAAAAAATAGCAAGAAAAACCCAAGCCCAAAACACTTTATGACCAACAATTAAATATGTTCTTCTCATTTTCTATAATGCTGAATTCTCCCATCAAAAAACATTAGATAATTCAGAACCTTATACTCTAAGAAATGGCACAATTCCATGCATGTAAGCAATTCCCCTGTGTTTAATAGGGCAATGAATGTGTATTTGCGGATGTAGAATAAATGTATGCCCATAAAGGAACTTTCCTCCTATCTTCTACATTGAAGGTTTTAAAGGTACTCGGAATAAGATGACACAGTTCACCTCATACACTGACAGTGAGTGAAACTTCATGACTAAACCAGTTAAGTAGGTGAATAGAGATGAAACAATTTAAGTCAGCAGCAAGTAAATGACAGAATGACAGCGGCCTCCAGGAAACTTGACTGCCACTGCGTAACTACTACAACCAGTGCTCCTTCTTCTTCCTACTGACCCGAATGGTGTGAGGGATTCTGGTTCAGCTAAGTGTTAGAAGTTCAAATTCTTACTGGAGCCCTGACTGGGTGTTTTAAATCTACAAAAGGGACTGGAAACAGCAGCTATGATGAAATCTGCAAAACAGTTCCCAGCACTCAGAAGTGAGAGGAAAAGCAGTCACTAGCTAAAACAGTTCAGGAGTGGAGCAGGCAACTGTTCCAGCATCCCAGCTGGCTCATGAACCTCCTTAGTTGGAATTTTGGCCTGTCACTTGCAAACTGATCTGAAATTTCCTGAGAACGCTCAAATCCATTTAACTATTTCAGAGCTACATAAGCATGTTAATCATACACATATAGCAAACAAGGTCCCCTCAAAGGGACATTGCCTCCTTTGCATGCTCTTAATCAAAAGGCCAGGTTGCAGGCCTTAATTTACCTACCTGTTATTTCAAAAGTGATTGATAGCAGAGGTGCAACACTAGCCTTCGACTTGCTCTGTGACTGACTTTCTGAAATAACAGGGAAACGCCACCATGAGTATATGAGAATGGAGGTCTTTAAAGCAGCCTTACCAAGACGGCATTCACTACAACCAACAGCAATCTACACTGAGATGAAGGCGTTTCCCTACAGCACAATCTGGTGGGTGTGTGCCCTGGCTTTTTCCCATCCTCAAATTACTCATAGTTTTCTATTCTATGAGGGGAGAGACAGGGAGGATCAGCAGAGCAGCAGCTCTTCCGAAAATCTGTCCTCCAATGTGGAAACAGCCCAGAGCTCCTTTTTTTAAACTAAGAACCACTTCACCCTCAGTTTGAGCTCTTGAAAAACTGTTCTCATGTTTATGCATCCAAAGACTAGTTACATTTTAATCAGCTTTCAGGAGCCTGCAGAGATTACCTCCTGATGGGCTCCATGTATTCCTGTCACAGTCTGATAAGGGTAAATTTCACACCCGCCTAATCTGGCAAGACTTCACAGCCTACCAAAATCCTAATCATCATTCCGAACAGTAAGCTGCCACTGGTTTTATTGTTACCTCTCCTTAGCTGGGAGGTTTTCGTCGTTCACACTACCACAGAGGCATCTAAACTTTGTTCAGCAGAGGCGATTTACTAAAGCCCTTGGGCAGAGCTGATTTGCATTACACAAAGCAGCTTGAAAGCTGCTTCTTTAATAAATACAGACGTGGGGCTGCAGAGCTCACAAGTCACACCCTACTGATCTGAGCAGTCATGCTGAAATGGATGTTGGCATTAACATTCCCCACAAACTCTACCTCTACGGCAAGTTTGAGAGTACCTTTAAACCACAGCAGGAACCTCACTAGTCTGCTGTTTGGCCAGCCTTAGAAAAAATGTGGTATTACATAGGATTTGCATATTGATGTTGTTTTTTCCTGAAGTATGGCTGCATTTATTTATTTGTTTGTTTGTTTATTAATAATAATGTCTGTTTGTATTAAATAGGTAGAGAAGAGGATAAAATTTAATTAAAAAGCTAAATATGTTTAGCTTAATTCACTGATTTCTGAATCTAATGCTGCATTACTATACAGAAGCAGATGTGATGTAAACTACTCAAGTGTTATTCTAAAGCATGTAGATTACCAAATGAATTAAAGATTTTTGTCTTCTAAGCTATTCTCTCTTTTCTTAAGAAGCTGTACAGGCTTTAACAGTGACAAGGAATAATCTCTTCTCTCTTTCAGTTAGGTAAATAAACTCATGAAATTACATTGGTTTGAAGTCCTGAAAGATACTTAAAAACTTGACCAAATCAAGGAAAAAAAATCAATTCCCTGAGAATGAAATCTAATCATATTTTTTCATTTTTCTATACTGAGCTTACATGCCAGGATTGACATATTCCATCTGCATGTCAAACAGCACAAGTTCATCATGCAGAGGAAGGACACACAAGAAATTTTACAGTAGATGAAAAAAACAAATCTAGGACTTCTGACCCACCTTTTCATGTTCTTTCTTATGGGAAGATATCCTGCACAGCATTTTTCAGTAGATGCTAAGAAATAGTAATTTGTTGCTAGGAACCTATATTTGCAGCATAGAGAATGATATCTCTGCTACAGCAATTAAGCATTTTCATCTGAATTAAAAAATAGCCTTCACTCACAAGGTAAGGAGCCACTCATGACAGAAGACAATGGCTGTGAAAGAGCTCCGGAACGCTGACATGCTCTGATTTCACACTAATTTAATTGCAATTGAATCAAATTTACCTTCTTTATCCTTGAGGGTATTTAAGTAGGAGAGGAGATTTTCATTAGCTTGCACACAGTACACCTCCCTGGTTTGAATGCCACCCCCGCACAGCGCTGTCTGATTTCCTCGCCTCTTGTCCTGTTGGCTGAGGAGAGGATCGACACGGCATTCTGTCCACTCGGTGGTCCGCCAGCCATACCTGGATCCAATTTGGTTAACGGGGTCTTTAGAAATCATGAAGTCATTTTACACAGTATGAAATTATACAAGCTGAAACACCTCAGTAACCTCATTAATTTCCTACAAGGCCTGAGCACAGCAATTTTGTGCATACAGAGGTGCATTAAATTTCATATTTTACATGTGAAAAATTTTATCATATTATTTAATTTTTTAAATCATTACTCTTTAGGAAGATCTTTTCTGTTCAATTCCTGAAACATACCACACATATAAATATTTTATTTGAGGGAAGAACAACTTGATATACAGAGACATATAGTCCACATTCAGGTAAATTAACTTTCAAGAATGTGACTCTCAGCATTTGTTTAGAGCTAGACAATTTACACAAACAAAAGCCAAAATACCAAAGAAATGTGGATGCTGAGAAACATAAGAGCCAAAAACTGAGGGAAAAACCGCACAAACCCACAAACTCCCCCTCCCCCCAAATAACCCAAAAGCCTATTGTTATCTTTGGTAGGAGACACAAAAGTTTCTTCTAGATATCAAGGTGAAACTATAACTGTATTTTTTATTATGACTACAGAAAAAATTTTCAGTAAGTTCTTTGTTTCACAGTTAAGAGAAAGATCGTTCTGCAGTACTGAAGCATCCCAGCTGGGTACTGATGAGTGATGAGAAACTGGAAGCTTCCTAATCAGCGAATACACAGCAAAGAAGGCCTTTGACTCACAGTTAAAACCCCAGTTGGGATTATGAACTGCAAGAAATGCCACAGAATTCCCTACCTTACAAGTACTTTAAGGCTAAATCAAGTAAAGTGCTTCCTAATGTAGCTGGAGATAGGAAAAGATGACATTTCAACTCTTAAATGAAAAATATATACCACAGTCAAAGATGCTTAGCATCAAGTGGTATTTCTCCAGACCTTCTTCTCAGTTGGACAGAGAAAAAGCACAGTTGGGACTTTAATATTAATCTTGATTAGATAAGGATTACAGTAATCTCTGGAATTGTAAAGTGCTCGCTGTCATTTCTCCTAAACTTTATTTACTGTCACTGTTAGCCTCTCCCACTTCCCATTTGGGGCCCAGTACTGCCTTTGTTGTGCTGAATACAAGTCTTGCTGAAATAGTCTGTTAGCTAATCAGATGTTTATCACCCCTTTCCTGTGTTCAGCATTTGGTTCACAACCAGACAAGAAATTCAGAAAACAATGATTCTAGTAGGGAAAAGATCGCTGACAAATCAATACAGTTAATTTATTTTCATCTTGCCTGAACGTGTATATGTGCAAATATTGTCTTCTAAAAACTGAAATAAATTAAAATAAATTATTATTATTCCTGTATTTAGAGAGGGAACTGGTTACACTACAATGGGAGCTATTTCCAGACTTAGGGCTTTCAAGAACACTGAATAAACAAGGATAAAGAAAAAAGGTAAAGTCCTACCTATTATTTCTTCACTAATGGTTTGGTTGCTATTCCATTACCGGCCCTGTGTGCTTAATTGAAATTGTTCCTTTTAGTAACAGAGGACTGGAATGAACCAACTTACGTAATGCAAGGTGCTACGCCATCTCCTTGAGAAACACACTGCTCTGCCTCTTCCAATTGTGGGCACTCGCTTTCACCGCCGACAGGGAGCTGCTTAATGGTCCGTGATCTTGTACGATTGCCTTTAGGGGTTGTCATGTCAAAGCAGGTTTTGGAGCAGGGGGTCCATTCTGACCACTCTGACACCTGGCACTCCTTCGTGATCACACAGGACTGAAATGTGATGGGCAGCTTTTCCTGTTTGCAGAAGCTGTAACAAGAGAGCATTGCAGCTTTTAGCGCACACATCCACAGTCAGTCAGGAACTCGTACGGCAAAAGCGATGTCATTGTAACAAGAAAGTCAGTAAATATTTTTAAAGCTGTTAAGTTTCAGTCCACATGCATTTGATCCCAAAAAGTCAGCCAAGAAGGCTTTTGGCAAAAGCAACTGAAACCAGACAAATAAGATTATCTATAGTAAAAAATTACCAGTATTGCCATATCTGTGATCAAAGTATTGCATTATCTGTGAATAAAATATAAATCTTCCTACATGTATAGAAGTACAATAGAGGAAATACATAAATTTTTCACTTCTTATCTTTTATTTTTAGGTATACTCTTTTTTCCTCTTGGAACTATGTTCCAAGTAAAGGAGGATCAAAAACCAAGATGACTGAAGTTGTTTTTGCAGAGAACAAAGTACTCAGTGTCATCTTCTCCTAATTTCCAGACTACAAATGGTTTAAAAGCACAACAGAAAACATATTGAATGCTGGGTCACTAATTATATTTACTTTGTTAACAGGTGGTATATTGCCACAGTGATGCCTCATGGTCCAAACAGGGAATGATCTCTGCCCTAAAGTGAAGTCTCCCCCGCTACCCATAGTCTTAATTTCCTGTACTTTATGAAGGCCATCATGCAATTTCCATTTTCCATCTGATTGCTTCATTCACATATTACATAAGTTGTCAGCAAGATTTTCTCCCTCTAAATCCCTCTTCATTTTAATGTTATACTCTAAGTAAAAACTAACATTTCTATTTTAAAGTTTGATTCACAATAGAAAAATTAGAAAAAGAGAAGGTAAACTACAGCTAAATTGAACATAACTTTATCTCTTTAATTTTAATTACAACATAGATTTCTTTTTTTATCATGTCTGGTTTGGAATAAAAATCTGGTTTCTGAAGCAGTTAAACAGACAGGAAAAATATTTATTGGCACTGCAAGTAGCACAATGCTCTGTTCAATACCAGTCCTATAAACTATAAAGCAAAGGCTTGGTTTTTTTTCCCTTTAGAAGAGCACAAAATAGTACAGAAAAATGAATATTTATAAGTATTTCATTGCTATACAAAATCTGGCCATACCCATATATCCAACATAACTTTGAACCTTTATTTACAAAATTTTGTAACAGAACTATGGGTCCTTGATGAAACTGAGAGATTTAAAGCACAATAAATGAAAGCATTCTATGCACAAGAAACAGACGTTCTACATCTTGCTAGCACAAGATCCTGGTTGTGGAGACAGACAGTGTCAGCTTGTCCAAAAGAGGCTGACGAATCTGTGACCTATATATGGACACTAAAATGACTAAGCAGTGATAGAGTAGCCATCATCCTAATACATTCACTTTGTATATTGGAGAAACACAAAATGAATGGACTTCAAGAGACAGTCAGGTGACATAGTTTTGATCTTTAAATTGCATCTCCCTCTACCATTGCTGGAGACAATAAGGTGGAGACACTGCTGGGCTTGACAGAGGGACATAGGGGATTACTCAGTAGGAGTTTTCTAATGTTCTTATTAAGTCAAAGGTAGTGGTGATGGGAGAACTCTAACACATGATAGTCAACTTTTATTCTGCTTTAGGACAGAAACTACATCCTATTTGTGGTGAAAGACATTCAGAGTTTTTGAGAAAATTGTTCTTTAATAATGGACTTTTTCATCTACATGTAGCCCCATCTGGCATAGGACTATGGTACTGTCAAAATCAATAGATCAGTTTCTGTACTGCTGACAAAACATATAGACCCATTTAACCCCCAAAGACACATTTTAATGACTGGAGAAAAGATATATTCCTTATGGTTTCTAACATGGGCAGTATTCACAAATTGTTCTGTAGAACCGATGAAGTATCCTCCCCATCCAAGTTCCCATCCAACGTGACACCTCTGAGGGCAGTGTAAACTTCTTCACATGCACTGTAGCTGGGGTTGAGTTTAATTATAGACACATTGCCAGGGAACATGCACAAAATTGCCACCACGAAGTAGCTTTAGTGAGGAGGGAAGAGATTATCTAATGATGTGTAGCAGTCTGTGGGCTTTGCATCTGTTTCGAAACTTATTTGGGAGAAGTGTTACATGAGAAAGGCTAATGTTTGTTACTAATTATTTCCATAGGTGGGCATGAAGAAGACCCAAACAGACTTGTACCATGTTACTAACTCCATTATTTATTATGATCCTTAACAGAAGAAAAGCAATAAAGAATACCTCACTTGAAATACTTATAAAATAAATCAAATTAAAATTAAATATAAAACAAGGATGTTACTAAGCTCTTGTATCCAGAACATAAATATTACTAGGGAGACAAGCAAGAGGCAAAGTGAATTATCCATTTATTTCCTTATTTGCTTATATAAACCATGCACCACTTGCAATGCCACATAAACACCAACGAGAAACTGATACTGTAAGTCACCACTACACAACCTCTTTACTCTTATCCATACTGTCATATTATTTTGTGAGAGGGCAGAGATAATTTGAATTAGCAAAAGAAGAGTTGCACAAGAAAACTAG
Source organism: Oriolus oriolus (assembly GCA_013400235.1). Classification (NCBI taxonomy): domain Eukaryota; kingdom Metazoa; phylum Chordata; class Aves; order Passeriformes; family Corvidae; genus Oriolus; species Oriolus oriolus. The sequence goes on from VXBT01003817.1 coordinate 335,124, forward strand.
CTGCTGCTTTTTCTTTTAACACTTGGTTTTCTTTGAGCAAGTTAGAGAAACAGTGAGAGCTAACTGGAAATGGCCGCTCCCAAGAGTTTTCCTTCATATTGCAGACAGCAGAAGAATATGTGTTGTACTCTAATCAAGTAAGGAAGGGAAAAATCACATATTTCAAACTTTATTTTACCAGAAGAAATAAATATTTCTCATACTTTTCAGTGCAAGTGGCTGCATATAGAAAGACATTAATAATTAAACTTAGTAATACTCTATGGTATAAAAATGCTAACTCTGAAACCTACACACGTCTAAGTATATGCAATACATTAGCTGAGAAGGTTAGCCACATTTCTTTTAAATGTCTTATCCAAGAATTTGATTCTAAATCAAACCTGGGAAAGTGTCTGTTAAACAAAATAGTTCTGTCTGTGTTTGGTACCTAATGCTATAGATTTGATCTCCAAAAATAACTGAAAGCAAAGCTTACTTTCATGTAAAGCTCTCTGCACTTTTTGATGGATTTATGTGTCTTGTTTAGTCATGCAAAGTTTGGGGGAATCTTCTCACAGGATAAAAGGCAAATGGGCAAGTAATACAACTGAAAATAAAAATAGAAAATTAACATTCATTTCATGAGACCACCCAGCTCACTGGAAGTTCTGCATCAATCATCTCCATGCCCTGTGAACTTTGACTAACTAAGTACACATTGTATGCAAAGTTAACCCTTCAAGAAGCACAGAGATGGCACAAATAAGTCCTCACTATCAACCCAGATAATTGTGTCCAGATAATTTCTTGGAAAGCTCAAAGAAAAGCATGACTTGTACAAAAATGCTGTTAAAAGTCAACACAGCAGACTGGATACAAGAGGCAGCATCACAGGGGTAACACAAGTCTGCAGCAAGTGGCTCTCAATCCAGTAAATATATTCAAAGGACAATGCCCTAAGTGTCTGTTTTTTAGCAGCGAACAAGGAATTATACAAATTGAAGTAAGGCTGTGGTTTGAGAAAGTACCATTTCAGGCAACAGTTAAATATAGTGGGGAAATGAAGCTTAAGGTATAGAAGCACTTAAATGACACAGTGGACAGAGAAATCAATCCCAAACAAAACAAAACATCACATGGGATGAATGGTCCCTATTGCTATTAAGTCAACATTAAACCTATTCCTGACCTCAAAGACATAGATTAGACAAAAGAAGTAAAGAAAAAGGCAATGCTGGTTCAACAGACAATGTACAGAACATAATTACTGCTCAACCTCTTCAGAAGATATGTGGTCAAGAATTTGTGTCTACTCACGTTCTGCAACCTTGTTTTTTGCTTCTACAGCAATAAATAAAAACTAAATATCACTTAAGAATTAAAGATAGGAAGGTTACGGCTAGGGATTTCCAAGTAATTTATGGGATAATTAAGGCTAAAGACACGGGGAGAACAGAGGTTGACATGTAAGCCTGGAGCTAATTACACTACAGCACCTGTGTACAAATGAGCAAGTCGTGCAGCTGAAAGAAATCTCTTCAGTCAAAAATAAGCTTTAAAAGGTGTGAAAGAATTAGATTTGTCAAGAGACAAAAAATTCTTTCTGAGGTATCGTAAAGATCTATTAGAGAATAAAAAATACTTTTATAATTTTAAAAAATCAGGAAAACTAGATTTTATATGCCAATGACCTGTATGAGTGTTTATAATCTCAGTCTCAAAAGTTGTCTTTTAAGTTGTATGAAAAAGTCATGGAAGAGACCACTCGAATTTCCTCCTCTACAAATTTGACTAGAAAAGAAATGGGTTTTTCTGATAAATTTTTGCAATGGATAAAGCTGTGCATACTGCATGCATGAAGCCAAATGCATGGCAATGCATGACAGTAGGACTGATCTCTAAATTCATGCAAGATGAATAGAAAAAATAAATTGGTTCTAAACTAGGCAGTAGGACTCTGCTGTAGGAGAATACTCCATACACAACTTGTACAACTAAGAGATTTTCCACTTTTGCTGGTGTTTCCTCCATATCTGACTGGACTGATAATTAGAAAGAAGAGTTAAATGCTAAAAGATGAAGAGCAGCATCGGAATGGCTGAGAGGTTCTAACTAATATACCATGCAGTGGGAAACCTGCCTTGGCAGTAGCAAATAGAGGGCAAAAATGGAAAGACTGCAAGAACTCAGTCACACTATCCCAAGATATGCTCTGGTTTTCCAGCAAGCTATGGTTTACAGACTTTTGGAACACAAGCTGAATCTTTGCACTGGAGAGTTTATAGTGTTCGCCTCCATGAACGAATATAAACGCATCCTAAAACTAGATAAGATTTTGGTACATACCTCATCTTAGAAACAATGCATTATGCAGCTTTTTTACTGACCAGTAACTGTAGATAGTTATTTTTGCATTAAAAGTGCTCAGTTAATTTCATTTTCTGGCTTCGGACCTTGCATAACAGTATTCACTTTCTCTGTGGCATTTCTGAGCTTAGAGACTTCTAGAGGCTCTCTCCTTGACTGTCTCTTTGTCAGGTCCAAGTGTCCTCTTTCACTTAGCCTTGTTTTTTTTGAACACAGTTATACCCTGCAACCTACAGATCCTTTCTACTCTATGTGCAGCTTTGAGATGAAAACTGGTCTGGATTTGAGGGCTGTTCAAAATTCATGCTGAGGACACTCCTAAAGTATCTTAGGAGTACATTACTATGTCTCGACAATCTATAAGTTAATGGAAATAGGAGTCACAAATGCAAGGTATTATGGAGACACCATTTTGAAGTTCGATTTTGTGCTTTTCCTGATATACTGCTTTTCATGCTCAAATGTAATGGAGCAACAGTGTGAGGTTTGTAACCTAAATCTAAAACTGAACATGAAGAACATGTCCTTTACAATAAATCCAATTAATTCACTCAGTACTGATATTTAACAAGAACTGCTATTTATTGTTTTTGACTATACCGTAAGGAGGCAAACTGGCAAGGTTAATGCAAGCTAAGTAATGTCTTCAATAACTTTTTTCTGCATTATTTTGCCTCTGTTCCTTCACAATTATCAATATTCAACTTTGGTTTTTCCATTATCCACGTTCAGCTTTGATTTTCATTAATGAAATTTTCACAGTTAGCATTCCTTACTTTCATTCACTATATTCATTCTCCCAGAATTCTGATATATTTATTTTTTCTCTAGCTGATTTTCCATTTGATTACATACAGAGATTTCCATTATTCTGAAATGAATAACATGGCTACGGTTCAGGAGGTCGATGCCAACAAAAACGCTTGGCACTCAGGAGGAGCAAAAGACAGGGCCTTGACTGGAAAGGACTTAAATGAAATTTTTCAATTTTTAAAATTGAAAACTGTGATTTTTTTAATCCTGGATGACTATTTGATGTGGTAGTGGATTGTGTCCACAGGGTCTTGGCTCCTGTTGCTCTAGACTTCTTTGCATGTACACCTACAGATCTGCCCAGGTGCTCCAGTCCTGGCACGACTGACCCACCCTCGCCGCTGGTGTGGAAAGCAGACGCCCCCATATCAGAGGGCTCAGCGCGGCCAGCGTTACTAACAGACACTCAACAAACATCTATATTGTCAGACACCACACACAAAACCTAGGGAAAAATGCCTTTCTTCCTCCTCTTGACTCTCTCATACTAAATAGTGTCACAGTGATTAGATACCACATGCCCTCCCAGATCAGGAAGAGCTGTGGAGTCAGAATCTGTTCTATCTGCAGGGGATTTCAACCCCAGCACCTTTTGGGAAGGAACTTCATTATTCTTTTTGCAGTTCTGCTTGCATTCTCTAAAGCAAAACCTCAACAACATAATCCAATTATGTTTTGAACAAACAAGACTGACTTACTGAATGAATGAAAAACTTTAGAGGACTGAAGAAGATGCAACCAAAAACTAGGCTATCCGCCTGGAAAAAACACATACTGAATATCGTAACAGGAGGTTCAGCAGTTCAGCAGAAAAAGGGAGCTGCTTCTGAAGGTTTCAGATCAAAGGACAATCAACATGCTAAGGAAATCCAAAATCCTTTAACAGGTTTTTAAAAAGCTTCATCTTAATACTAAGGAAGAAGAGCAAGGACTACCTGGCAGATAAAAAAAAAAAAAAAAGCCCACAGTGGGCTCCCTCAGAGCAGAGTAATTTAACCATTTCCTAGCCTCAAATTCCTGCACACCATCAGGCATCTCCCACAACCAGCTACATCATCATGAACCATGAGATTTTTCTCTTGAATTCTTGCTGATCTCCTGAGACATTACTTCATTGAATACTATTAAAAAATGGTCTTCAACCTTTAATAACAGCCACAAGATGAGACTATGGACACACAAGCTCATTTGACCAAACAGACTCGTCTGCAGAAAGACTTGTAACAGTAACAAATTGCAGAACACCAAAACTGTATGTTAGTTTAGCACTTGAAAACCAAAATTACACGCATACACAAATACATGGAAGCAGGCTTGTAAAGGCTGCCATTTTTGACTGAAGGGCAAACTAAAGCTAGAGGAAGCTTTTGGAAAAGAATCAGAAAGTAAATTTGTGTTTGAAAATAGCGATTGTAAATCCCACTAAAACAAGCCACAAGGCTGGGCAGCATCCTTGCAAGACAACCTACAGGCATGCATGAACACTGGCCCAACTCCCAAAGAATCCTTAAGACAAAAAAAAAAAATTTAAAGCAGGAGCTTAATACAAGCATATTTTACTTTGCCCAGCAGAGAGAACATCAGCAGTTTGCCTAGAATTTCCTTAAGTCTCAAAATTGTTACAAGACTAGAGACTGTAAGGAACAGTTTCCAAAGACCACGTCCGCTTCTCATAACTGTAGTCTTACAGTGAAGGAAGAGGTAAAACCTGTACTCACTAGCATCACATCCTAGAAAAGCTCAGGCTTAAACTGCTGGGGAATCTGACCACCCATGGGCAGACCCACAGTCTAGATGCTCACACCCTTAACAGAACTACCTCGCAGAAATAATCTGGTTAGGTCAGAAGTTCAAATCAGCCTTTGAAATATAATGACCAATGTGTGCAGTTTCCTACTGCAACTTTGAATGATCACGCCCGTGGGCAGGAAGCCTGAGGAAGCACAGCAGTATTCATGCTGAATACTAATCCTTTGTGTTACCTGGAATTAAATCCAGATCTTAATATTTCATGTGGAGGGTCTTCTCCTTGCTCTATATTTGACCAGCATGGAACCTTAAAAGATATTCAGTATGAGTAAGAGGGATTTTGGAGTTCTGGGTACAACAACCAAGCACAATGTCCTAATGTGTTGCAACAAGCTATTTATTTTCCATGCAGTGTTCTCCTCAGAGTTCATACAGCTTGTTGAATGCGTTAACCTCTGAAGCAAAATAAACAAATTAACTCTATGCCATTCTTGGACCACAGGTATAGCTGGATTTTGAGAGAGACTGTGATAAAGTATTTGGCCTAAAGAAAAAAGGGGTTTTTTTAATAAATAAAATCAAATTTTAAAAAATTCTATTTAATGTGCAGGTACATTAAACAGACAGCAGGAAGAGTAGTTAAGTGATTTAAATCCAGAGCTTAGATAACCCCTATGAGCTACTCTGAAGACATAAAATGCCATTTGTAAAGTCTAGTCATCCTTGAGAGATCCAGTTTATGGTTGGTACACGCTTGTTTCTTCAAGAAAGTCAGTGAAAATACAGTGCCTGTACTTTTTCCTAGTAGAAAATGACACAGTCCTCATTCATTTTCCATACAGCTGCACTGTTTTGTATTGGTCATCTTGTACATTGTTCTGAGAAACTGTTAGTACCTCCCGGTATAATGGGTCGTTATAATCACACAAACAATGAGGCCACTTCTATTCATTTACAATTCAAATACTGTCCACCTAAGTGTTTTTCACAAGACTACTTTCCCATGATCCTTTCCCAAGTTTAACTAATTCTGCCAAACAATTTTGAAATAAACAAAACCACTCAGGCTTTCTACACTACAGGAGAAGAAAGAAAGTAGATACAACTAGTGTGTCAAGAGAAAATATGTCGGTTAATACGGCAAAGCAACAAGAGGTGCTACTGTACCCAAACAAATGTGAACAACAGCTGCTGTGGGGCTGTTGCAGATACCATGAATGTCTGCGTGTCTGAGGAGACAAGAAAGCAGGAGTGTTCAGTGAGAGTGCTATCTTTCACAGTCCAGTGATACAGTGACATGCACGCACATCTCATGCTACAGATAATTTTAAAATTGGCAGAGCAGATTATTTGGCAAGAATCTACAGGGATGACTTATTAAAGCTTTAGGGAGGAATTTCCCTTTGTCAGTGGGAATTTTCATTATATAGTATTAGTCAGCATTTACTTTGACTGAAATAACAGCTAGATTCACAGGGCTACCAGCAATGAAAAAATTTTTAAAATGCCAAAATTTGTGAATAAAACTATGCAATATTAAAGTTAAGATATAAAGAAATATATTACTGAAAATTATATTACTACTATTAGTTGTGTTTCAGGCATTGGTTTAGATTTGTTCCCTGTATTGATGCTTAGATTTGCCAGTATCACTGGCTTCATCACAGTGTCCAGCACTTGGAACAAAGTGGTCAATATTAGGAGGTGAGCCACAGATTTTAGTTTCAGTGAGACTGCTGAAAGTTAACACTGAAGTAGCCAGCCCTGCTGTTCTGGGGAGCTGTGACTCCCATCCTGTGCATCTCCACCTTGACAGACAGTATGTCCCAAGAGGATGCTCATTTCATGTGCTCCCATACCATAACTTTATAAAGCTCACTGAGAAAACAAGGGCATACTCTGAGTCCCAGACTATGCTTAGCAGTTTTATAAATAAACCAAACAAAACAAAACCACAAAATAAATCTAAAAAAGTAACACATTCTAGATTGTTCCCAATGGGACTCTTTTCAGATTATGATATAATACCAATATAGGATATCCAAAATTTAGAAAAATAGTGCTTGATTAATATTTATTTATTTTGTCCTACTGAGGTCAATTAACATTATCTGACAATGAGACAGAAAAGATGCATAAAAGTACAGTGTAGGAGAATCTTCATTAAAGATCTCAGTGCCTGATTCAATTTACCACTGTGCAACATAATCTCTTACTAGTTTGCAGCTAAAAATTCAACACTGCATTCATTCATAGAATTCATTTATTCATTCATAGGATTTATGGCCACAGGAGATTATCAGAACATGGACTACAACCCTCATTACATTATAGCCTATTATATTTTGCTAAGGAGGACAATTATATGTATTTGAATAAAAAATATATAGTAGAAAGGCATCCAATCTTGATGCTTTGCACAGAAATATATGAATGTTATATATCTAGATGACAGAACAACTGTTCCCTGTATGAAAGGAGTTAAAATATAGTGTGGAAAAAGGAATTGTTCATTGGTATTTCAATTATTCAGCACGGTGTGTACGTTTCCATCTTAAATCTAGATTTGGGCATGGCATGTCAAATGTGTAGCAATACTGACAAGACACTGTCAAAACAGCAGCCTCAGTAAGATGATGGAGCAGGTACTTGAATAGAAAGGAACACCCGTTGGATAATTGTTGGGATAGATGAAATAGGAAAACCTTATAAATATGACTGCCTGGCAAAAGATGCTGAGAATATCGAAACTGTAAGCAAGATTGAAATGAAAGCCAGCTTTGAGATACCAAGCCTTAGTTACTGAACAACTGAAAAACAATAGCATGGCCACTGAAACTAATCCCCCTATGACTGAACAATGCCCTCGGCCTGCAGACTGGTCCAAAGGTCAGAGCAGACCCCTGCCAGCCTGGCAGAAGGGGTCCAAAGAGTAGTTTTAGGGTTTAAAGTGTAACACAGTATGGTAATGTAATGATTCTTATAGGCTATATGTAAATGCTATAGGATTTGTATCTTGTATTAGATTGGTTAATGAAAATTAGAATATTCAGCACAGAAGATGATTTATAGCATTGTAAATGAGAACCTCAGACACTCTTGTACTCACTCTTACTCTCTCTTGTACTCTCTTACCTGCACTCTTACACTCTTGCACACTCTCTCACACTCATGCTCTCTCTCTCTCTCTCTCACTTGCACCCACTGCTTTTCCTGCTCTGCTGTGAGCTGCAATAGCAGCTCCTAGCAGGGCCCCTACACCCACGCCCTTTGAAATAAACCTCATGTTCTAAGACCATTCACCAGAGATCTCTGTCTTCAGTCCCGACCGTCCAGACCGGCAACAGGACCGCACAGAACTTTCTACAGATAATATCATGCATATCCATGGAAATTACTGTCTCCACCAAAATCACATTTTAAAACTACAGGATGGTTCTACTTTCAAATTCATGGAAATTCTAAAGGCACAGTGGAAAATGACAGGAAAGCAATATGTTTGCATCCTGTTTCTCTAATAATACTTTACATTTTTATTATCCCAACGCACCTGAAAATTAACCCTGTAGTTTTTAGTTATCAAGAGGTTTTTCATCCAAAATTACTTTCTTCTTCCCTGTTCTTCATTTGTTAACAGAACGTGCTCTAAATAATTCCAAAATAACGAATCAAGATGAGTGCATATAGCTCATTATCCAAATTTGTGATATTTACAGGTGCTCTGTAAGTGAACCACTTATGGCTTTTACACCCTCGCAGTATGGTGAGCTTGGAGGCTTCCTCTAAAACACAGCAGAAGAGCCGCCTTTGCAGTAATACAGACAGCAAGTGCAGACATACATGCTTTCATCTGGTCCTCAGTGAACAAACAAAAGGTTGTTTATGCTCCTTCATCTCTACAACCCATCCTCTCTGCACTGCTATTCCCTCACCTTTCTGCAGCCCATCTCCTTGAAGTTACTGCACCTTAACCACTGCCTCACGCACACCCCCCTTTCTGCCTGTTGCCTCAGGGAGGGGCTCAGAGAAGTACAGACAATCTCTTAAGATTTTTTCTAAGCAAGGGATACATTACAGGGTCCAACAAACTGCGCTGCTGTATTGTATGTCTGAATATTTTTTCTGTTTGCTGCCTGACAGCATATACCTCTGGGTGACTTGTCTGCTTTCCAAATCAGTGGCATAAATAAAGCAGCAGGCTTAGGCTGGTTTGGCTTGGTTTTTTATTTTCCTCCTTCACACAGTTTATAATTTATAAGAGTGAAAGTCCATAAACTGAATGCAGACATTTGTTTTATGATTTGGAAGGGGAGTATTGAGTTAATAGGTTTCAGGACTTGGAAAGGAAAACAAAGCGAAAATGCCATTCTAGAGGAGGAGATTCTCTGTCCTTGTTTTTCCCTGCCAGTATCATGAGTATTACTCACTCCTGAGTCTAAATACTCAATTGGTCATTCCCAAATTCCTTTGTTTCTGGCTATTCAGCTTAACACCTGTGGCCACTAGTGAATGTCATGACTCTGCTTGAAGCAGATACAGGTCTTTGTGAAGTAAGACGAAAAATGAAACATTACATATGCCCAACATCAGCAAGGCAATTCAGTAATTTTGGTCCTACTGCCATCTCTCATGTCTCAGCTATAGTATTTGAATAAATAAAAGCTCAGACTCTCCAAAACCTGACATTTAGTAATGCAGTGCAATGAGACCATTATGAAAACTTCCAAAAGAGTTAAATTTCTTACAAGATGTGGATATAGCTGTCTAGATATTTAATGAATGCACAGAATCAGTGAGGAAGATGAAAATAATTTAAAAATAATTACTTTCTCAGATGAACAGAGGTGAAACAAATCAAAGATGATCACATGATCAAATGCATTGAGGCTAAGACAATCTGCTAAATAATTGGTTGGCATGTCTTAAATTTTGGATTATTTTCTGCCCCAGCATTTTGTTCCATGATTGTAATTGCATATGGTTATATTCCAACAAAGAAATAAAAGCTCTGAATAGTTATAAAATTTTACTATTTTTTCTTGAATTCTCACTTCAGGTCATTTAGGTCACCAGTGATGTTCAGCTTCACATACAGGTCTCTTCCACAGTGGTGCTGCCAAGAGAATATTAACCAGTTATGGGGACTGCAACCAGAGCTGCTGGGGATTCTTTCCTATGAGGTCCCCTCCATTCTTCCCCCCATTCAGAAGTGTTTTGGTCCCAGACTAAGCAAGATAACAAGCCATATCCAAATTATTTAGAAAAAGAAAGGAAATAGTGAAGAAATTCCTGGGATTTTTTTTTTTTTTAAGAGGCAATTATATCCATGAAGAACTGCTTTAACTACAGCCCCTTTCCCAGCCATTTGAACTAAGTGACTCTTAGCAGTGACAGGCTGTCCCCACACTTATGGACCAGCTGCTTCAGGGAAACATGATGTGCTTTGTCACTGGACTTCAAAATCTTTGCTGAAGTGCAAAAATATACAGTTCAAGAAGATATTCTAGCTCTGTTCCATGTTCTTACAGTTATAAATGTCTGTGCTCAAGTCCTTCCAAATTCCCCAGTCTAGTGAGCTCCCAAGAAAGCATTTCAGTGAAAAGGCTGTATGAATTAAAAAACAGTTAAAAAAAAAATCTTTTCTTAGATTTGTACAAACCAGCCAAACATTTTTGCTAAACTTTCCCACAAAAGTCTGCTCAGGAAGAAAATTATGACAAAATGTTTGAGACACAACAGTAACAGAGTCTAAATTAGAACAGAAAATTATAGGCTTAACAGAAGGCATAATCATCACACCTTGTAACAGGGCAAACAGATTTGCAGCTCAAAATGAACTTTTACATACATTTTATGTTTCTCTACACTGCCAGTTTGTTGCCTAACAGCTCTCTTTGGCAAACCCCAATCTCACCAAAGAGGAAACATTTCAGAGGATCAGTATTGTCCTCTACACTAACAGCAGCACTGTCCAGATTTTGTTAGCTATCCAGAGAAGTCATTTTATAAGCCACGTTTAATTACTGAATTTGTTTTTTCCTTCAACATTTCTATTTTTCAAACACTTTCAGTGCACCAGAATTTCAGACTAAGAGGAACATAAAGTAAACACAGGCCATGTAACACACACATTATTGCAGAACGAGCAATACAAAATCCAATATTTCATCCTTCACGGGAGACTATCTATTGTTCACTCGGCAATAAAGTGTATAAATTAAACTTTGATTTTCTTGTTTCACTTCTCTTTACCATGCCTGGTGTGCTGATGTGTCAAGAGAATTTTGCCTTTTTGAAGTTTTGCTGACAGCGTTACAGAACCATTTTCTCTGGAGCACCCTTCTGTAAGTAGTTCTTTTTTAAAACCCTTTTTATAATATATCAATTTTGCTATCTCTGCAAAAAATATTACTCGCCTGAGGGTTTTTATTCTTCTTTCAGTCATGCTGCCAGGGGGCTGATTGTTTCTGATTGCTAAAGTCAAAACTCACAGAAAATGGACTATTTAAGCTGAAGAGCATTTCACATCAGAACGGCAGGTTTCTCCAGTCACCTTACTTGTCTATATTATTTAGCAACACTATGTGATGGAGATTATAAAATCATTTGAGCTGGCTGCATTGATACCCTGGGCAGAAAAATAATTCTTTTGTTTCATATTCTGGAATGGAAGTCATAGAATAAAGCATCTGATTGCTTAGTGAAGGGTGCAGCACAAATGATGCAAATGGAAATACAGGTGACATACACAGGTCTCTAAAAGCTAAGTTATCAGCACCAGAATTTCTCACATGAGTCATTTCACCAAATTTTCTTGTTTATACTATGCAACTGGAAGAAACATTTCTATATTAAAATTGATGCGAAGACTACTAGAAATCCTTTGTGCAATTAAAACATAAAATCTTATCCATTAGACATAAAAATGCCCACTGCATCATTTGTATAATTTTCTCCTCTTTGACGAATTGATCCTACATTGTATTATCTATTGTTCCACTGCCTCAGGCAAGAGGGTTTCATTCATTTCCCTGCACCAGCCTGAAATATGCACAATACACTGAGTTATCTGAACTTAAGACAGCATTGCTGATCTAAGTGAATTCGAGAGTGAGTGTAAAGATGATGAGTAAAGTTTGCCACTGACTTCCAACTACACTTTTACTTTCCTCTACCATTTATCAGCGCTTTGGCACGACTGTGTCATTCCTCCCCCTTTTCTTTTTCTCAATAATTTTATTAACCTTTCAAAACTTAGGGACTTTCAAAAAGAGTGGCTGGCTGCTATCTGATAGCAACTGATGTATAATAAATTATTCCTTGTATTTAAAGCATAATGATGTTCCTGTCCTAGGCACAGTGATGGCCCTGGCCTGGGCTGCGTGACATGAGGCTGGAAAAGGAAGAAGTAAAGGCAATTTTTTCTGTACCAAAAACTACATTGTGCTGCAGCCAACACCTGGGACTGCCTGAGCACGCTGATTTTGAGATTTCTTGTGCAGACATTCATCCAAGTGTGGATCAAAATCTTAAAGAACTGAAGAAAACCAGGCATAGAAGAGACTGCAAAAAGACTATGCAGTCAGCCCCTCTTCCCTAATCAAGAGCTGCTCCAGGTGTGTCGTCACTGACACATGCATTTTTCCAGCCTTTTCTTATAAACCTCCGAAGATGGAGGTGCCACACATGGCCCAGACAATTTTCTCTAGAGTCTCACTATTCCCAGTATTGAGAAGCCTAGCCTCACTCAGCACTGCTGTGATTTGCCCATTATTGCTTTTCCAGTACATCCATAATAGAGAGAGAATAGATTGTTCCCTTCTTCCTTGTGATGGGTTGTTACATACTCACAGGCACTTCACATCTTCACCCATATGTCCCTCCTACAGCTAAACAGCCCAAACCTTTCAGTTCTTCCCTTAAGCCAGGGGACTTACCATTTTCCTGTTTCACTGCTGGATCATCTCTTGAAAGGAATTATACTCAAAAAATGTTTTCTGCGGTTGAAAAAAACTGTATTATTTGGTTTCTGATGGAAAAGGTGAAAGTGATTACATGTTCTGTGACACAATGTTTAACTGGCACAACAAAAACTCTTCAGTAAAATGCCTTGAAAAAAGTTCCTAAACACTAACATAGCAGCAATGGCTGTCAGCCTCATTCAGCAAGGTATCTTAGTCATTTCACAGTTCAAGTAAAATTGATTAATCAGGCATTGAACTAGAGGGCAGGAAATAGAATCACATCAAAGACAGGAAGCCTAGACTGAAAGAAGAATTTAGAGTTGAATAAAAACATTCTAGGGGACAAGAAAGAATACATGAACTAGCAAGAGAATGCCAGATAAAACAAATCAAAGATGATATGGTTTTAGAAATGCATCCAGAAGCCTGTGGAAAGAATTTTCAAAACATCTGTGACTCAGAGAACTCTTGAAAAGCAAAATAATAAATAAAGAAATAAAAAAATAAATATCAGAAAAAAACCCTGGGCAGACAGCATAAAGATGCAGATGAGAAAGAAACAGAGGAGGTAAATGGAATAAACAAAGTGGTTTTACATTCCCCCTTTCAGAAATTTTGCCACAGGGATCAAGAAGGACAAACAATATTTCATGCTCATCTATTTCAAAAAAATATCCTGGAATGGGTAGGAGGTGCCTTTTCATGCAGCATCTTTCTCTCTTGTTTTATACTTTTACTGTAAGTCTGACACAGTCCAGTTTCCTGTTAGTCTTTGTGTCCAGAGCCTTAAAAGCAGTAACATCATGTCTTTCAAATATGCACAACTTGTTAGAGAGCAAACGCCTGTCTGAACCCACAGAAACAGAGTAGGCATTTGACAGACATCCTCAAGCTTTTGGGGAAAATCTATTTAAACAGAGGCTAGGGACTAGCACAGTTTAACAGTCCACATGTATGTGATGCTTAGTATGATCACCAGCCCAGTTTGCATGTTTCATGTCATGGAAAAGACTTGAGCTTGATGATGGATGTTCAAGCGGAAATAGAGTGAGCCCCATTTTGAGATTTGGGCTTGTGTAAAAGAACCCACTTATGCATGTTTTACTTTAAACAGATAAAAATTAAAATATGCAAATTCATAAACAGTGATTACCTCAGAGCAGCAGTTTTGCCATTTCTGTGAGTACATGTGACCTGTCTCGTTTGGTACCCAATTTGTATGTCCCAATATTTGTTCTCCTGTCTATTCTGTCTGTTACGATTCCTCTTCTTCTTAATTAACTCGCGAGCCTCAGGATCTCGAACTGCCTTTTCTCTGTCCTTTTCCTTGTCTTTGTTCTTCCCTCGTTTCCTTGCTTGCCTTATTTGTCTTGAATGGGGCACTGAGCACGCGCTCCATGGCCCCACGTTCAGGCTGTACAGGCTTTCTTCAGCAGCGCACGGGCTGGACTGGCAGATCTGGAACTCGGTGAGGTTAGGGCAGGCCGACCCACCGAACTGCGGCGGAGCCACCACGTGCCGAGTTCGATGCTGAAGCCCATTGCCACAGGTCTTTGAGCACTCGGACCAGGCGGAGAACTCGGCCACGATGCAGTCCTGCCGGCATGGGATGAGGCACGCCTGCTCCTGCCGTGGCTTCGGCTCGAAGTACTCGCAGATGACATCCTCGGCTGGAACCCCATTGGATTTCTGTATACAGGTGATGTCCCTTGTCTGGATCCCTTCCTCCCCTCTGAGGCACTCCAGGGGCTTCTCGTGGCTGCGGGAGAGGACAGGCCGGCACTGGTTCCAGCTGCCGATCTGCCAGTCGTACAGCTCCTTGTGCCAGTCGCAGACCCGGAAACAGCTCTGCTGGTTGTCCGGCCGCTCTGGCTGCTTGCAGTTCGTGGGCAGCGTGGTCCAGCCCTCCACGTGGGCGCACCACACCGCTCGCGTCTGGATGCCTCCTGGACCGCATTCATCTCCCATGCATCTCCCCCATGGACCTGGAAAACAAGAGGAGATGCTAGCATTGCACACTTAAGTTATTTCTCTGCCATACTGCAAAAGCAAGCTCACAGGATTTCCTGTTTGCCTAAGAATTTCATCCTTGGAGAAACTTAAACTTTGAAAACACAAGCATGGGATTACTCTTCATCTGCTGTTTTTTATGATTACAGATACATTTCACTTTTTATCCCAGACAAACGGAATATTTAATATTGAGTAATTATTAATATTGAATAATTCCTGAATAGAGAACTATGAACTAAGCAATCACATTCACAACTTAGTTTTTGCTGCCAAGGTAGGAGCCAAAGCTCTTCCCTTGAAGGCATGAATTGGATCTCTCTTATCCACGTGAATAACCTTTCCCGGACTGTTTACTTTTTTTCTTCACATTTCTACTGCACTACACTTTATAACTTGATGCCAATTAAGGTATATATATTAAGGTTCTCTTACTTCCACATTGCATACAAAAATTTGAAAAATAGTGGTGATTTCAAGTAGGCCACTTCTAGTCTTTCCTTTACTATAACTAAAATAAAAATTAAAATCCAGTTAAAAAATGGCCGTTCCACACAATCTGTGATATTAAAGCTCTTGAAGACAGAGACATACCAGCTAGCAACTCTCCAAAGAACAGAAGCCATTGAATCACAGAATCATAGAATACTGGGTTGGAAGGGACCTCAAGGATCATCTGATCCAAACTTTCTTGGCAAAAGCACAGTCTAGACAAGACAGCTCAGCAGCCTGTCCAACTGGGTCTTAACATTGCCCAGTGTTGAGGAATCTATTACTTCCCTGGGGAGATTATTCCAATTTCTTGTTATTCTCCTTGTAATAGTTTCCTCTTGTGTCCAATCAGGATGTCCCTAGGAGTAACTAACGCCTAGGAGTAACTTGTTCCTACCATTTTCTTAAATATCCAAGGTGTATGGTAAATATTTGACATGCAATATGCTGTTAAAATAAATGTCAACAAAAATAAATAAAAGGCTATATCCTTGAAAGATAATGTAGTTGCTTTTTCCATCATTAAAAACTGTAATATTCACCCAATTCAACTAATGAAATCCATAAATCAGAGGTTAAAAAATCCTAAATTTGTCAGGTTTTTTAAGATCTCCCCTCATACACACTGTGAATTGACTTACTACATAAGAGCAAAAGAACAGGCAATTCAGAAAAAAACCCTGTAACTATTTATCAAAGAAAATCTATTTGCAGACACTTGATCACACAGAAGACATTTTCTCCGACTAAGGAGTGCTCTGTCCTATGAAGAAATTGGGGCCACGTAATCCTCATTCACCTGAATGACCCCAGTTCAAGACTATTTGTGTGAGTAAAGCTGTTGAAGAAGCCAGGCTGAGCCTTTGCTATTTTCAAAGCCGGTTACCAGCATAATTTTGGTACTGCACAGGAATAAGTGAAATGAAGTATGGCAGATACAAATTATTTACAACATCTTCTTATTGAATGACTAGAAGGAATATGTGGCCACATCTTATTACTGATTCCCATGAGCTTTAAAACTCTCATTGGCTTCAACACAATTTTCATCTGTTCATCCAACATTAACTTCAGTACCAGTTTGGGAATGGGCTGCTGACTCTGCTCCTCACTGTTTCTTTTTTAAGTGAACACTGTGGCTGAACAGTTCAGTTGTAGTTCTAAAACCCTGAGAATTAATACTAAATAGGAATCCCAGCGGGCAGATTCAGCCCATGGAAACTCCCCCACATTTTTTTTGCAAATTAAATTTGAATTACAGTTTCCCATATCTATCTAGCTATCCAGAAAAATGAATGTATATTAAATATAAATACACTTCGATTTCCATTTCAGCAAGACTGCACTACTTTATGTCTAACCAGCCTTCCACAAGTGACATAATCATTGCTGCATTTAATTTGGGTGTATTTACACTGAGTTGAGAGATACTGTTTCCTCAAAACACCACTTTAAACACCTGCCATTTTTAAAAAAATAAAGACTACAGAAAATCTCTAACTAGAGCAGAGATACAAAAAACAATTGTGATTGAAATAAAGCTAAATTGTTCATCTTGCAAACTACAAATTTCTACCTTATCATGTCATTATACCTTGTGTATAATTTATGTGTTCAATGAAGAAATCCCTCTTTTTAAAGATCAGGTCTTTTCTGTACCCCAGATAAAAATTTTGCCCACTTGGGATTCTATCACATCTCCATTCATCAATAATAAAAAAAATCACATTATACCTAAAAAACGGTGCTTGTCACCAAAGAATCTTCAATCCAATTCTAAGGCAGTTTTACAATACTGAAAATGATAAAAATCTCAGCCTTGAAGCAATAAATACTGCCTTTGGAAATGTAAATATGAACAAAAACTCCATTATGTGACTGTGGTAACTGGACAAAAATTAGCTTTTTCATTAGATTACAAATACATTTTTTTTAGAACTGAATAGAAAACAGTGATGAGATGCACAGATAGACTCAAGTAGTAAATTGCATTATTTTGCTTGTCCTGTGAAGTAGTAAGACATTTTACAAAATCATTACAGGTGAGTACCAACAAACCATGTTTACACGACCCTCTGAGCAGACTACTGCTCAGAAATTCTATGTTCATGTACATGTTGACACAGAGTTCTCAGTGATGTATCTGACCCTCCCTGTTATCTACATTAGGCTGATTTTTAGGTTTAAAGACAAAATAACCCACTTAGAGAGCAAGACTGCAAGTACAATAAAAGCTTAGACTTTCACTCTACTGCGCACTTCTCCATATGACTATGACAGGGTCTAAAAGGGAACCACAGCTTTGGGGCAAGGATCTGGTCAGGCTTTGTCCTAAGTGGGCTTCTTCAAAAAACTAAAGTGCTTCCACATTTGACCAAACCAAATCTCATTTGCACAGAAAGTTAAAATTTGTGGAAGGGGGCAGGTGTTAAAGAAAAAAAGGTCAAAGAAAAAGCAGAAAACAAAAAAACCCCAAAACAATTATGCATAATTCTTCCCTGCCCTCTAAGCCTCTGTGAATCCCTACAATACAGTGATTTTAAATGGCAGAAAATTGTCCTGTGCTGCCTGGCTTCCAGAAATCCCTCTGCCCCTGCAGTCCTGGCCACCTGCTCCATGACCCTCTCTCCTCTCACTCAAATGTTTTCTGTTTTCTGTGCTCAGGATCACAGGATATTCTTAGTTGGAAGGGACCCACAAGGATCATCAAGCCCAGCTCTTCAGTGAATGGTCTGTCTGGGGATCAAGCCCACAACCTTGGCATTATCAGCATCATGCTCTAACCAACTGCTTGTTTGTGTTGCTTTTAACCTGGAAAGCTTTAATCACAAACCAGAAGAACTTTTTTTTATGTCTATGTGATAGAATC
This sequence comes from Oriolus oriolus, assembly GCA_013400235.1. Lineage (NCBI taxonomy): Eukaryota > Metazoa > Chordata > Aves > Passeriformes > Corvidae > Oriolus > Oriolus oriolus. The sequence continues at coordinate 353,370 of VXBT01003817.1, forward strand.
AGGGATGGATGTTTGTTTTTTAATGCATGCTTTATATCTACAGGAACAAAAAACCAACTGGTACCGTTCATCACAACTAGCAACATTTCCCTTTGGGGTTATGGAATATATAGAAAAATAAAAACATAAAGGAAAAAGACCCCAACGCTAACATTTCCATACTCATTGTTCATTAAGAACAAAAGTATCAAGCAAATTTCCAATGAATTAATTTCATAACACCTACGACTATCCAAGCAATTTCAACAGCTTAATTAATTCATCTTATTTAGGGTGAAGAAGAGGAATCAACATTTTGTTTCTTTCTTTAGTTTTTAAAGAATTAAAAAAATATGATTTTATGTATTCCTAGCTGTATTAACAGGAACTTGCTTTGACCAAAATTATTCTGAGAAATACCTATTTTTTTCCTTTTGAAAACAATTTCTGCCATCCACATTAACCAATATTACTGTTATTTTTCAGTTGCACACTTTGAAATCTTCACTTATGTTACCCACATTTCCCTGTACCCACAAGTCACTGTAGTTAACCTCAAGCTGAGGAATACACATTTGTTATCCACATTGTTATATATTTGTATGTCTATGGCACAAAAAGACACAGAGATGTTTCTCTCCGATTTTCCTTACAACTACCCATCTCTCTCTCCCGATTATCAAGAGCCTACAATAATTCACTTCTAACTTAAGTGGCCCCAAACATATTGCAAGCTTCAAGGTGAGACATCGCTGTCTTTTGAAATTAATCATGGGAAAACAGGAAAAGAAATACCTCTGAAATGAGTAAAGGGCCTTTGTGACCTTTTCAAAAAAAGCAAAAAATTAATCCTAAAATATTGCTAATCTGCTGTAAAGTTTTGAATGATCTTCAGAAGTATGAGAAAATCACATACAGGTTACCTGCAACATGTTTATTGTATTATATCCTTATTAGGGGTAGGACATTTACCACTGTATTTGTAAATATGAAATTTTGGGATAAAATTAGTTTCACAGAAACTAATGTAGCATACATATGCAACTCAGAGTGAAAGAGATCAGCGGAACACAGTGCAGAGCCTCACCCACCATTACTTAAAGGCTGCAGGAGGTGGGAGGTGGCTGCCCTTTCATAAATCTTCAGCCGATAAGCACTAGTAACAACAAGAATGTCTTTAGGAAACCTGTCAAGCCTAATCAAGGCTTCATATGATGTTTTAATTTGGTCTTTATGAATATTCTTTAGGTTCTCTCTTTCCCAGTGAAGCAGTCTTCACACAGACATTCTGTGGCCCCTGCTGTGTGCTGATCTGGACACGCCTCGCCGATGGGATGTACGTGCACTCAGACCATTTCACACTGGGGAAACAAGGCTACTGCTGTGAATGCAAAACAGCTTTTCTTTGGATTTGCTCTAAACACACTTAGATGAACAAATCATAGTTTGCCTGTAGTGCGCTGAACTTGTTTCATGAAAATACTGTACTTTATCCACTCTTTATTTAAACAGTGTTTTACAAACGGCAGCTACAGAAATAAATAGGAAGTTTGCTTCTTTTTGTTCTGGGAGTTGTCACCGAAGTCTTAGTGAGTATAAAATGTCATTTGTAACTCTTTGTCTTCTAAAGAGATTACTGTAAAATACAATATTAAGATTCCCTCTAAGCTTCTGAAGGATTAACATTTATTTTTTCAGAGAGCAGGAACATAAGTGAATTAACCATTCCTGCAAGTTTATTCTGAAATTTCAGGGTCTGATCACAATGGAGTCAAAAACTGAAAACTAAACCTCCACTAAAGCACTGACAGTTTTGCAGGTGAGAACAAAGTAAGCTATCATTGCATTTAATACAGTGTATTTAATATAGTATCTTTTAATATTGTTTCAGGTATTAAAATTCTCTCTGTTTGAAAAAGAACTTACTTTGAACTTTGATCCAGGACAAATCAGGCTATGTGAAAATCCCTTGAGCTTTTCTCCTCATACAAATACAAAGAAATACATAAAAATCCCCCAGCTATCCTCAAAAATAAAACTCCAAGCACATCTTAAAGCATTGAGCAGACATTACTCGCGTTTTTAACAAATGAGGGTTGCACCACTGATTTCAACTGAATTTTGCTGTACTTTCCGTGAAAATTGGTTTTGACCCATTTTGTGTTATTGGTTTGGTGTCTGTAAGTAGCATTAACAGTTTAATGCCAGGGAGAGAGACTCAGAGTGCATGAGAAAATGAGCAGCTTAGTTTTCAGTATTTTGAGAGGATTGTATTTAATGGGACTATTGAGAGACTGATTAGCAAAAATCTACTTTTTGTAAGTTCAGAAACAAGCTAACCTTATCTAATATTGGAGACCTCAAATTTCTTTGTATCATGAAAAGGTTCTGAAGAGGGTAGAGAAGGTTAACTGGGTGATACAGGGCTGAGTCAGAAGGACACAAGCATTACAAGACAGAGTTCAAGCCTAAGCAGTAAATCTCAAGAGAGGTCAAAAAGACACAGATCAAGAAGTATTTGAAGGACTCAGAAAATGACATTGAGTGCAAACTGCAGCTCCTGATAGTGGAGCTGGCCAAGAAGCTGGGTGAACACCAGGTCACTAAGAATACAGCAGACTCAGAGCTTTGCCAAAATCACTTGCAGATCCGCTTGGCTAAATTAAAATATGATAAGCATGTCTGTAACTTGGTACAGTATACCTGTGTTATCTATATTTGCTTTACACAATTACAGTGACAAAAGAAAAACAACCGCTGCTGCAACAAAGTATTTTTATCACAGGGAGCAGCTAATTGTAGAAGCCTAAACAGGGAACAGAGTCTCACTGATACAGACCCATGGCCTATTACACTGGTAAAAAGTAATACAGCAAAATGCTGTAATTCTAGATAAATTATTGATAACTTGTTGGGTTTTTTTTTGGTTTTTTTTTTTAATACAGAGCCTGATATGCTGCCAACACCGCATGCTGGCTGCATTTGGACAGATTGTAAAATTTATACTACTGGGGATGCCAAGAGAGTAGAAGAGCACTGATAGACAAAACCTTTATTTCATTTTCACATCTTTCCCACCCGTGGCAGGACTCCCTGGGTGCTGTATGACTTGCTGCCTGCTCTGTTTGCCAGCAAATTCTCCCCTCCAGGAGTGCCATGGATCACCTTGACTGTCGTTTCTATTTAATGCTTTTGTCTTTCTTGGCTCCTCTTTCAGAGGTTGAAAAGAACACACAAGGCAGTGTCTGCATCAAAGAAAATGGATTCTGGATATAGAAGAGAGATAAAAACAGAAAGGATTCTCAACATAATAAAATACAACACCTGTGATTCAGAGGAATATAATGAAGTATCAAATATGTCTACAAATTATTTGACTCTTAGATCAAATTTTTATTTTCTAATAGCAAAAGGGAGAGTGCAAGCCACAGTGCAATTCAAGAATTACAGAATCTGAAGAATAAGTTGTTGAAATTTCTCAAATTAACAATGAAATATTAAAAAAAAAAACATTAAAAGGTAATGCAAATGAAACTAATTTATAAATGGCACATTGTTTCCCCAGCTTTCCAGAGCACTTCAAACAGTAGAATAAAGGCAAATCAAAGCATATAAAAAGCAGCCTCTTAGTTATCTTTCTAGGTGTGCACATTAAGGCCCTTAATAAAATGTGGTCCCTTTTATTCTTTTCCTCTATTAATATCCATTGGGAAAATACATTCACCCATGCTCCTGATACTATTCATGGTATGGTAATTAACATCATCCATCTTTTTTCAAATTTCTCTAAAAATCATGAATGTAACACACGATACAAACCTAGGAACAACCATATCATTTTAAATTCTGATATCAACATGAAAAAAAGCAGAAAACTTAGTGTTTCCCTAACAGCATTGTCCTATCACAACCTCACAATTACTAGAATAAAATATTCATTTTCCTCCAGCAAAGAGGAAAGGATATCTTATATATTAGAAAACTGGTGAGTCTAAGTCAAGGTTGTGTACTCCATAAGAAAAGTTGAATGTAACATCCTTTCCCAGTGTTGATGTGGTTTCTTGTGCTGTAATTCACAGCAGTTTTAACACCACATTTCACTTGGTAGAGAGGTTATTTGGCTTCTCTGTGCTTTTTTCTGTGCCTTAATATTCTGTGCCTTAATAACAATTATTGACTATTTTTTCCCATTTGTTATAAACATAGAGAGGGTAAAAACTATCTATTTCTACAGTACAAAAAATAAAAAAGAAAATAAAAGGAAAACAAACATAAAGAAATTAAATGGTCTCAAGATTTTTCTCCTCTTTTTAATATAATGCTAACTCTTCATCTGCCCTAGACAGCCAGGGCTGAGAACCAAATTCAATACTTATATTAAAAAACCCTCAACCACCTTCTTATATTTGTCACTGTTTAATATTTATTTTGTTGCTCTGGCTGTACACATTCAATTTTTTAATTAAACTGCATCAGGATCCACACTTTTCATAACCCATTTCTGCTCAAAGTAATTTGACTGTACAGTGGTGTAACACCCTGAAAATTGCTATCTGCACCAAAGCTATCAAGAGCCTTCAGGTTGCAGTAGTGCAACATGTTTATCTGAAGTATATGCTGGCACATACACAAACATGAAAGGCTGACATCTCACAGTGCAGAACTATTTGTCTTTGTGCTGTTGTTATCACCTGGAAAGAAATCCTTTCCTTTAGGCTTATTATAAACTTAAGCTAATTCCCAAACATTATTCAGTTTTAAAACAGTTCTTCCTCCAAAATTTTTTTAGCATAAATTCCTCTCACTGTTCATTTTCCCTTTACAGAGTATAGCAGCAGCAGACAAAATGAATATTCAATGAATACGCAAAAGGAATATTTAATCGAAACAGCATGCTTTAAAGGCAAATAGAGCTTCTATGTTCTACAAAGCAATTACATTGCTTTGAGCTTCTAGTCATGTTGGAATAAATACTTCTGATATTGCATACAGTTTCTTCCAGCCAAAAGTCTGTTTACATATAAAGCTGGTTCATGAATGTTTCTTAGTTTCATTAGAGGTGGTGTTAAACCATCCCAACATATTCCTCACAGTGCTCTCCTTATGTTGCCTCTCTAGTCGCACTGCTGGCTGAAAAGCCAGATAACGCTCTTCTGACAAAATGATGATTCTCATACATAGCAAACACTCCTGCAGGCTTTGTAAGTTGGATGAAAGGTTTTATTAACCTCCGCTTGTATCTCTGCCACACGCCTGTTTTGGTTTTCTTCTGATTACCCTTAGCTGAAAGCTGCTTTGCCTCTCCCCTGTGAGACAGCTGTACCGAGTCAGGCCAAAGACCTACCTACCCCAGCAACGAGGAGCAGGAGCTCGGAGAAGCTATAGAAATATGGTGAGCATATATGATGTTCTCCTGGTACCCTCTCAGCTTCTCACCAGTTCCAATTCCCCCTCCCCACCAGACATGTTGGTACAAACTTTCTCATATAAATAATACTTATACATGGACATCAGATAAGGAAAATCCACGTGTTCTTCAACCACATTCTAAGAAAGATCAGTTTTAGAACTCTTATTAGAAACACCTAAATTTACTGTTCTTTTTTCTATGCTACCAGAATGTAATGACAGAAATGTATAGAAATACCAGAAATGTAATGACAGAAAACACATGGCAGGAACCTACTTTTTCTTATGCAGCAGACAAAGAAAAACAAAACAAAAACCAATCCCACGAACAACAGAGCCAATTACAAGTAAATCTGTTAAATCAGCAGTTACTCCCAATTATTATTCAGACTATAATCATGAGTAAATATTATCATTTTACAATGAAAGCCCTATAGGTGGGCTTTACAAAAAACATCACCATGAATTATTCTTATCTGTGTCCCTGTAGACTTTTACAGCTTTGTCTCTGTCAGAGTCTGATTTTAAGAGATAGGTTATTGAGAAAATCAATTCAGAATCCAACACCTGTTAAAGAGGAGGATTTGATTTGTATAGATTAAGATGAAGTTTTCTCCTTGGTTTTGAACACAGATTCACTGTTTTCTTCCAACTGGCATTTTATATTCAATTTACCCACAAATCTCAAAGCCAATTTTAACCAAAACACTGCTGAAATAACATCTCACATAACCTGAAAATCTCACTCACAGGAAGTGTTCTCACAGACCATATGTGGAAATGCAGATTTTTGCACTAATATAACCAACAGCGGTTTGCCTCCACTTTTCATCAGAGTGAATCCCAATCCCAACAAGATCTATTTAAAAAACATTACTAGTCCTTGTCATGACATTTGGGCATCAACATGTGTTGCAGCACCAGTTTCTTAGTAAAGTTAGGAGAGTTTATTTCTGTGCAGTCTCATGTAATCTAATGGCAATTTGTCATATTGAACAGGTAACAGAGACTTTAAATCAGGTTTAATTTCTATCATAAATAATTCTGCAATTCAGTTTTGTTAAATGCAGTTTTCTTTAGTACACATAGACTGATGCCTTAAAAAAAAACCTGACAGAGTATTTCTGTTTCAGTTTTCATCAAGACCAAGTGAATGATTTTAATTTTCTGCCTCTATTTCATTTTCTGCCCTTTGATTTCTTTCCCTTGTTCATCATAGCCTCCTGCTGTGGTGCTGATGGCCAGAAGTGCTAGTTGTGAGGCTGCTGCAACCACAGGGTACGTCCATCAACACAGGCCATCACACTTGTGCCAGCCCAGTGGTTTGCAATCCCAGGCTCTGCTTACATTAGCCAAGGGCAAACAAGTCAAAAACCTTCTTCACTAAGAAATGAAGAATTTCACTTCTACAGCTTTTCAGAAAATGGCTACAGCTTTTCAACTAAGCTACTAGAACCTGAAATCAGAAATTAAATGTAGTATCTTTGCACACTGACTTGTTTAAAAGGTCAGACTTCCTGCAAGGTATGATGTCAGACAAGGGACCCAGAAGCTGGTTATAAGAAAACACTACAGTTCAGCTGCATGAAGTCAGAAAGTGATGTGGGTTGTACTCAGCCCCAGTGCTAGCCTGCAGGATGATCTATGTACGCCACTTCCGTCACCTTGCACTTCAGCTTCTTCAGCATATGGCAACGACAACAAAATTAATTTTTAAAGCCCATTAGAGGTATTAACAAAAAACAGTGTGCAATAAGTAAATAGCAGTAAGAATATATATTCTGTCATTTTCTCTCTGGAAGCACACAGTTTACTCAGTATGTTTCCCTTGAGTTTTGCTCTAAATCCCAGTTGTGTTGAACGGTGTGTTTTAATAAAAAAGCAAGAAGCCCAGATGATAAATAGACACTTTTTCTTACTCTTGACAGGAATCTTATTCATAGAGCACAGCATGCATACTTCTCATCTGTGTCTTCCCTCTGACTCCTTGGCCACAATAGAGGTAATACAGATTTTCAAAGATCAAATAAGAAGGTTTCTCATATCTCTGGATTTTTTATAGTATTCTTTGCCACTAACAGAATGAAATAAAATAGCAGATCTGAACTTAATGAATATCACTTAAATAATGTAATGGACCTGTCATCCTTTTGGCTTTCTTCTAATTCATTGGAGCAAAGAAAGTTTAACTAAATTGCATCTACAGAACATTAGGCAAAGGGTCAAATGTATATAATTATCTTTATTTACCTCTAAATATTTCACTATTTAAATTGCCTCAGTGTTGGGTTGAAACAACAATCCAGTCATAACTCGTTTGAAGTGCACTAAGACTTTATGTCTTGCTGAGATACATTCTCCCAAGCATATCCTCTGTTCATTTATTATTCATTATCATCTGCATTTTGCCAAATTCCTTTGAAACCCATTTTAAATGGCAACTTTCCCCTAAAACTGTGGCACATTCATTATACAGACATTATACTTAAAACTCTGTGAAAGCAAGGCAACTAAGTCTTGTGGATATGCTCAAAATACAGGTGCTACTGTGCATCAGGCAAAAATAGATCTGTATTAGTTTTGAAGAAATCTTATCAGGACCATATGATAACTGTCACTGCAATGTATGCAAAATAAGCAATGTCTTCATCTGAGTGCCCTGTAATCAATCATTTTCATTCAGACACAACTGGGAGAAATAATTAGTTCAAGAAAGTGACTATTACTTAGTCACTTACTTCCATCTGGCAAATGTGTTGCAAAATTGTATTAAATAAGAGGTTTTGCCTATTTTTGTGATGCTGGAAATACATCCACAAAACCCTTTTGTGTAAGTACTTTTCTCAATTTTTGTTTTAAAAATAAGTACTATGAAATATTAGTGTAGGCAGTCATTTCAGTACCTTAGACTATATCATAACTCCCCATTAATCACAGCAGGGACTTCCGCATAAAAATACATGAACTTGAGCTGGTATTATCATACTGATCTATCACAAGAACCCAAGATGTCCTATTTAAAATGCAATGAATCCGTATAACAGAAAAATTAAATGTACACAAGTATTTTAAGGACTGCATCAGAAGAATACTCTCGGAAGTGTCTAGAAGATACCTTAAAATTCCTCTCACCCATCAAAGAAACAGAGACAGAAACACAGAGACCAACCTTTGCTTTAGTCTTCTCTCCTAGCACAAAACCCACTTACCTTTCCACTGCTAGTACTACCTTTGATTTTTAGAGTTACTTCGCAGAGGTTATTTTATAAGTAAAAGCAGAGTCTTTTAGCAGATATTAAAAGATTTTTTTGCCCTTTCTCTTGACAGATAACTTTCTTTCTTTAGCATCACCTTAAACCTTCTGTAGACTTGTAAGGATTTATTTGATTACTACATTGGGAAACCTCCAATTTAGTAATTACTAAATTTATCAATTTAATAATCCAAGTTAAGAGAAGGTGAGAGGAAAAGAATGTATTAGGAGACTTCACACATGCAAAGCTACACAGTATCAGGGCAAACTGCATGTTTTTCTCCAGAAAGGCAAAACCAAGAAATTAATTTTGTATTAGAATTCTGAATTCTAATAATCTGCTGCTTCCAATGTGCTAAAGCATGGAAGTTTAACAGTGAGGAATGTCACTGATAGCTCCTCCAGTACCCATTTCTTTCTGCTATTACCAAGATCCTCATTCAGCCTTCAAGAAACCTGCAAACCTTAGATTTTCATCAGACATTGTTAAAGTCTCTAGAAAGTAAAATTTGACAGAATATGTACCATGTGATACTAATCTGATATTTACCAAGGCAATTTTTTCAGGTTTAATTTCTGAAAGAAAAAGAAGAAATTTTACTTTAAAAATTCTGACAACATGTAGGTCAAGCAGAATTCTTGTGGAGATTAAAAAAAAATCTACAAGAAAGAGAAATTCTTCCAGAGAATTTCGCATGAAGTAAAACATATTAGGCAGGTGGCAGTTTTAACTGCTATTAAAATAAGTAGAGAGAGGTAGGAAGGAAATAATTCTTTAGTTTCTGCTCTTCCAGAAAGCCAGCCACAATTCTAAAAGCTCATCCAGTAAAGATAATAAACCACACAGTATTTCCTCTACCAAGCATACCTCTGCAAAAGGCATGAAAATGTAAAGCAAGTAAAATTCACATTACTGCAGGATTTTTAAAGGTGCCCATTATACTTAAAAAAGAATGTTTTAAATCTGATCTTGACTGTTGCCAAATTCTCACGGTCAGCAGAAACTTAGGGACCACTTCATCAACTGCTGAGATAAAACTTGGCAATATTTAACGTTCCACAAAATATGAAGACCTGAAGGAAAGGTGGTGCCAGACTCTTTTCAGTGGTGCCCAGTGACAGGACCAGAGGCAACAGGCACCACCTGAAACTCGGGAGGCTCCCCCTGAACATGAGACAGCAGGTTTTGGCTGGAACAGAGCTGATTTCCTTCATTGTTCATAGTAGTTCACATGGGTTATGTTTTGGATTTGTGCTGAAAACATTGTTGATCATCCAAAGATGTTTTCATTACTACTGAATGTTTTTTATACAGAGTCAAAGGCTTTTCTGCTCATTACACCACCCCACCAGCAAAGAGACTGGAAGTGCACAAGTTGTTGGGTCGGAAGACAGCTGGGACATCTGAACCTAACAGATCCAAGGGACATTCCAAGGGACACCGTATAGCATCATGCTCAGCATTAGGAGTTGGACTTTGAACAACTTCCTACCCATGGGAAGAAGTGAATGAATGAATTTCTTGCTTACTCTGCTTGTGCACGTGACTTTTGCTTTACCTATTAATCTGTCTTTATCTCAACCCGCAAGTGTGCTCACTTTTCTCCTTCCAGCTCTCTCCCCCACCTCAACAGGAAAGTGAGTGAGCTGCTGTGTGGGGCTTAGTTTCCAGCTGGGGTTAAAGCATGACACTCAAGAAACTCTTTTTTGTGAGGGTGACCGAGCACTAGAACCGGTTGTCCAGAGAAGACAGAGAGTCTCCATCCTTAGAGGTATTCAAAAGCTGTCCTGGGCAACTGACTCTAGGTAGCCCTGCTTGAGGATATTTGGACAAGGTGACCTCCACTGCTCCTTTCCAACTTCATCTGTTCTGTGATTCTGTGAAATACACACATCAATTTGAAACTCAAAAGTCACAAAGGCAGTATCTGCTTATGTATTTTCCAGAATCTCCTAAATTTTCTAACTTCACTATGCCAAAGTTTAAAGCACTATATGAAGACTTAAAGGCATTATGCATTTATGAGTAGATACAGCCAGAAAGAAGACAGCAAGAAAATGCTCTCTGTTAAGGTTTGGAATCCATGAATCATAGAACTTCTTATAAAGTCTGTACCTTTCTAGAAATAGCTACTTAATTCCATGCCACAGATTCTGTATCAGAAAACTGGCAGGAAGAACAATTTATTATGAAAACCATCTACAGAATTTTAAAATTTAACTAATAGACAATTACCATAAATTTAAATGCGTAACATGAATCCACACTTCATTAAATATTAACAACATTAGAAATGAATTCCTAAATATTTTTATAATTATTACATCCAGTTCAATATAGAAAGAAATGTGACAGATATAAAATGGCAGAAAAAATTTAAAATTATACTTTGAGAAATTTTTATAACGCACTTTTTATGGATTACCACAAGAGCTAAATCTCATTGTTTAAGCTTCACTGAACAGTGTATACTTATAGTCATTCTTAAAACTCTTCCTCCCAGAACTTCAAAGTATTAGACAAATACAAATTCATTTTCTAAATGGTGAAGTAACAATACTTTTGCAAGTTTGATTTAAGGGAGAAAATTATTGAGATAATAATTTTCTACAGAATACAGGTCATCAAACCTGCTGAAATGATGCTATGCTGAGATCAATTGAATTTCTAGTCAGCTAAATAGCTTACTTCACATTCATTAATTTTGCTAATGATTGATTATACCTGAATTCCTTGTGTAACTTAAAACAGAACTTCAAGAAAGACAGAAAGTCCAAGAGTGTCTTTTTATGACATAATAATTTTCAATTAAAGGCCATTCCAGAAGGCAACTGTACCTTAGTGGGAAGCTATTGTTGCACACCCCAAGAAGTCTCACTAAGCTAAATAACAAGTCTTAACCTTTTAAAATACTGAGATAACATTATATCACTTTAACACAGCTCCTTTGGCTACATCACTTAGGAAATTAGAAATGTCATCCTCTCTTTTAATTCACCTTCAGGAAAGAAGGTTAACTCATTGGCAAGGAAATTTTAACAGGTCAGATCTTTCAAAATCAATAATGAACTGCACTGGAGATATCTTTCCAAAGGGATAACTTCAATTAAAACAACCCTCACCAGAGATAATGAGTAGAGAAGGAACATTACTGTTGGACAAAGAAACACTGGCCCCCTTGCCAAGTATGTGATGCAAAGATACTTATCAGCCTGAATTATGCTGAAAAATCTTCAAAAGGCTCTGAAAAACAGAAAGGTCATTTTGTCTCAAGGAGACTCTCTACAAAGGGGTAAGAGTGACTGAGAATATTTCCTAATAATTTTTTAAAACTCATCAACATCAAAATGTTCACTGGGCTAAGAAACAAAGAAAAAAACCTGTTATGGGAATTTCAATGTCGCAAAGGACATTGACAGTGATCATATGGCCACTGTTTATTTTTCTGGAGGACGTACAATAGGCAATTATCCATCAAGGCTACATTAGCAGTCATAAAATCTCTCTCACCTTCTTTAGATGCACTATGGAAGAAGCAACGTGTCCAAGCAGGGACACACAAGCATTTGGCCTAAGTCTCCATCATAATGTAAAATTTGACTCAATTCCAGTTTTACTGGAGAATTGAAGAAGCTCTTGCTTCCTTTTAAAATATAAAATTTATGATTGGATAACAACAATTGCCTCATGGGGAAGTATAATAAAACAATTATAAATCAAATGCTGGAGCCTAAATTTGTCTACCTTGACCTCATTACTGAATTGTCAATCTCAATGCCTTTTTGTCCCTCTTCTTACCTTTTAACAGTACTATTTAAAATTCTTATTTTCCTTGCAGTGAAAAATAATAATCTAGAGAACGGTCACACTTTAAGAAAGGCACATTTATTTGTTCAACAGCAGGTTAATGTAAGCAAAGGAAAGCTCAACCCAGTATGGCACCACTGAAAAAAACAAAAGCCAGCTGGGTAGCAAAGAGAATAAAATATACTCCCAACAACATGCATCTCCTTATTATATGCAAATCACAGCACTCTGTTTAATTAGTAAGCTCTGCATTTTTCCTTCCAGTTTAGAATTTTAAAGGCAATAAGGATATTCTAGAGTAGGAGGTTATAGCAATAAGAAACCTGACTTCATGCCAGTCAACCAGAATTTCAGTTGTATAGCATAGGACCATGTATATCTATCAGGCAGGATATTGTAAAACAGAAAAGGAACTCAAATCAGAAAGGAGACTTCTTTCTTTCAATCCGATGCCTTAGGATTTTAGCTTTTATATTTTTCATATCCTGTAATTCTTCAGTGTATAATTCTAACCTCCCTATAGCCTGTTAGCTCCTGTTCTCCCATTCTGGTTAGACATAACAAATCCTCTCTAGGTCCGAAACTCAAGGACACCTTACTGTCTCAGGCCCTGAGAAATGTCAACAACAGTGGGTCAGGGGGGAGCAAGCTTGGGGTAAGTGACTTCATTACCTGAAGCTGTAACTGGAGGATTAACCCCTGATATGCAAATAGACCAGCTTATAAAACTATGAAAGCCTGTGACCCCATCATCCATTTTTGGGTGTAGTCCCTGGGGGCTTTGACTGCCCTAATGTACCTGAAGGCCCTTCAATAAATATAACCACTTTTATTCTCTTAATTTTGTCTAGCCTCCTTTTTTATGTAGCCCCATCAAGGCATTCAAACAAATCACCAGGAAGACAGAATTCTCTCCCTATAAATCTTGAGATTGAAACTATGCTTTTCTGGAGGATGCACTCAATTACTTATATTCATTTTATTGTTCTAAGATCCAAACACACCTGACCTTACTGTGCCGGACATTGTGTGACTTGAGAGACCTCGAGTGTCCAGGTGCTACTCCACAGAGCTCACAAGCTGGGTCGGGCTCAGGGGCGGTATGTACAATGCACACACAGCATAAACAACTGGATGACTATAAGCATGTTAGTCGGACTAATGTTTTTCTTCAATTGCTTCCTTTGCTGGGTTTTCCTGGGAATGTTTATGTCAAACAGAAAAAGGGAAAACTGTAGAGAAGAGCCAGTAAGAAGTGTGAGCGGAACTTAGGAACGGCAACAATGAGGAAGGCAAGAAGAAATGTCTCAACAGTCAACCAGAAAAGAACAAGAGCTAAAAACAGTGGCTTTCACAAACAAAACCCCTCCTAATTTAGCTTTTTCTGAAGCTGCTACTGCTGGTAGCAGGTCTTCACCTGTCTCAAAACCTACTTGCTTCAGTTAGGCAGGAATTTTTAATCATTTTCAAAACCAATAATAATTGTGCAATCCACACAAATTAGTGCAATGTTTTGTTGCAGAACACCTAAAGACATCCACACAAGTAATTGCTCACTTATGCCTGACACCCTGCTTGCAGACACCCCACCCTGACAGTGCTGGCAGTGCCGGCAGACTGCCCACACCCTGCCTGGCAGCAGCAGCAGCGTGGGTGGAATGCTGCTCACACTACTGATGAGAAATTGGATTTCCCCCAGTCACACTGGCATTGCCAGAGCCAAGGAGCATCCCAACCCTGACTCACAGGCAAAAGGAATTTGCAGAAGTGGCTGTTGCTGCCACATGACCCATACTCCAAGCATCCCATGGCCATGGCATCACATATGACCCCGTGTTAGCTACCGGTGATTAAGTGAGCGGCCATATGGGTGCCATGCTGCTCATCTTTCCTACTGTTTCCTCAAAGCTGTGATTTATAAGGTCTTGTCAGATCCCATTACTGTTTGGACCACAGCACCCGACCATGCATTAAAATGAAGACACCTGTTGCAAATCCAGAATTAAATTTAAGTTAGATGTTTACTCAAAGTAAAAATACCATTAATGGACCAGGAAGCATTTTTCCAGCATAAATTCATTTGAAGCACTCCAATAATATTACCCAAACAATCTATTATGATTCTATGTTAACAGAGTAAAATATGACACAAAAACCTGTTCGAAACATGCTAGTGGGTAAATTTGCTTTCTTGCCTTTTAAGGGAAGGTAAAATACAACATATGCTGTCTATAAATCATTATTAATTTCAAGCTGCAGAGAACACCATTTAATGATGTAACTGAATATAGTTATACTGTAAGTTATAGTTATAAATCTGAATTAAATTTATTTAAAGCAGGAGCTTTTATTGAATGTATATTTTGGTTTCTAAATAAGGAGATACACATTACAGTGAGAGATTTGAAAAAACCTCAGCTATTTTAGTGCTTTGCTTTTTCAATAATTCAAACACTAATAGCTAAAATCCAACCATAGAAGTTCAGACAGTCATTCTACTACTCCCTTGGTGGCCTTTAAGACCTTGGTTTCAGTCACTAATCAAGACACTAACAGACCTTTCTCTATTATTAGGAACAATATCAGCTTTCATAATTTCTCTGTAAGAAATGGAACACTTATCCAAGAAAATGTAGTATTAATCGCATGTTTCACTTCAAACACTCTTTACAGCCAACAGGATTTTCACTATTGACTTCTACATGAGTCAACTCTATTACACAACTTCAGACCAAAAATAAGAAAAAATCTCACAGGCAATTGCAAGAGTTTTTCTATAAAATTACCCTATGTTTTCTTTAGATAATACAAATTATCTGGAATGGCTTGTAATAAAATGATGTCTTCTAATTATTCTTCAGCTTTTTTTTTTTTTGTTTCTCTGAAACCTTCCAAACACAAAGGCCTGAAAACAAAAGAATAATTAAAGCTGTTTCTCTAACAGGGAATGTCCGTATTTCTGTCATGCTGCAAAAACCATCGGGCTCATGTCTTGATTCTGGTTTGCAAGAAACATTTGCCAAGCATAAAAGACTTGCAAAGCATAGAAAGACGGACCCATTGTCATCACATAAAACCGTTTGTTTCAAGAACAAAATTAAGGACATTTCCCTCCCCACCCCATTATTCAAGTATCTGCTCTTTTATCAGATGGCACAAAGCATTCCCAATAAATGTACTGCATGATTTAAAAGAAATCTAAAAAGAATAACTCAGTCCTAACCGAAGCCTTACATCAACATTTCAATATAAATTACATATATATCCCCTGTTTTGGACATTAAAGGGTGGATTTCTATCATATGTATAACAGTAGCAAGGGAGGAAGGCTATTTCTGTTACTTTGTGGTACCCATCTGTTCAATACATGCAGTCTACTTCTACCCAATGATGCTTACTTATTCCTGGTATTACTCTAGCCTTTAATGAGGTTTTAATACATATGGACCTCCTAGGGTTTGAGCTGAAAACATGGTGAACACTACAGGGAATTATTTAAAAAATGGGAATGAAAATGTTTTGGGACTACAGTGTTTGAAAACACTGAGATTGCAGCTTGGCAATCTTGGTGGGGAGCAAAGAAAATGACTTGCCCAGAGACAACTATGTCGTCCTGAAGAACACAAGATTATTTTTCCCTTGCTCCTACCAACATCAACTAGAAGCAATGGAAAAAGGTACAATTGTACACTAAAAAATCTATATTCTGCAACAATACCGTGAACTAAGAGTTTATTACCTCTAACAGCACAACACAGAACTGGACCCTGAAAATTTGCTTCAACATACAGAATTCAAAAAATCAGTGACAAAACCAACAGCTTTCACATAACAGCTCAGTGCATTTTTGGTTCATGGGAAATACAAACTGCATATGTGTCAGAACTACTTTCAAAGTCGAGATAATACAATAAAAGTTTCCATGATACATAACAATTGAGAATAAACATTTCAAAAGATGTTTCATTTTCTTTAATGGCATTTTCAATTGGTTAAAAAGATCATTTTCTCAAAGAGAATTCTGTTCATATATTTCAGAAGAGGCACAAGACCACAGCTACAAAGCATTGGTTGCAAGCATCAGAGCCTCACAGGAGCACACATATGTATGTGTGTGTGTATATATATATAACAATTTTACAGTCTATTTTTCTTTTGTCTGTCTATTTCAAGAGGTCCAAGATGCTGGATGATTAGCACCCACACACGGAATGTTTTCTCGATCTGAATTCACATGCTTGCAGAGTGCTAGAAACCAACTACAAAATGCATTTTATTTTCCAGTAGTTCATGGAAGAGGTGGACAAAATAGACAGGTCAATCATGCTCTCAGAAGTTAATCCCAAGCCAATAACTACACCCCTATCTTAAACACACAACTGCGTTCACAGTGTGACCAAAATGGAATCTCTTGAGACTGTCCAAGGTGAAAAATGACCCAACAAGCCTTTGCCTCCTCTATACACATTCCTATACCACCTCATGCTATCAAAAGACCAGGGTCTTCAGTGTCCACATAATTTTTCTACTGAGGCATCTTGTGACAGACTAACATTCATAAAATGCATGGCAGGAGTGGAACGGGAGGCTTTGCAGAGAGAGGTGATGCCATTCAATGAGTTTAGCTTTAGAGACATTATGCTAGAGGCAGCAAATACAAGTCAGTGTGAGCTGCTCTCTGGTGACTGAAAATTTCGTACCTGTACAAGCTCTGGGCCCTTGATTTACAACAGGCTGTTAAAGGCACTGAGCCACATCTCAAAGATGCACACCCTCCCTGAAATCCCTACCCAGAAAACATGCTTCTAAAGACACATCTCAGAGAAAACAGGCCATGCTGTTCTCATGCATACGGGACCTCGACAACTTTATTTTCCTTCATTCTTTAACATCCCAAACAATCCCCTTTTCAGTAGCCAACATTTCATTGCAGATCTTAGATTGAATGAGAAAGCTTCCTTCAACGTCCAGTAAAGAGCTAAGTAAGTGGCTGAGCTGAATGTATGCATCCCAGGATTTCCCTCCACTCTTCTGACTCCTTAGGGTTCACTGTCACATCACCATTTAAAAGTTTGGCTCAAAACAGGCAGATCTCCAACACCCACTGACTAAGGAAGTTAGCAGTTGGGAAGCTCATCATCCAAACTAGCCTTATCACATTAGTGGTGATACCAGCTTTTGAACTGCTCGCAGAAAATGTCCCAGATGAAGTCCAAATTTGCAGTCCAGACAAGCTGAGCCCCAAAAGACAGCAGCAGGTGGCTGGACAGTAACAAACCACGGCTAAGCAGTAACTCCTGGTAGAGGTTTCCCTGTATGTTCTGCTGATGTCCTCCAGAGACACAAGCAGGACTGCATGCTCCTCCACCCTTGTTATTTTAGAAATGCTCTGATGATCATGCCAAGGTCAGAATTTTGACCTAGGGAAATCCTCCAACACCAGTCCAACAAGCACAGTAGGAGCACAGCTAGTAAATCAATCTGCTTCACAACTGTAAATTGTATCATTGTCTTGGAAGCTGTGAGCTAAATAAAAACACAAAAGCTGCAGAAAAAAAGCCCAAAAAAACTTAAAACCAAAACCATACCAAAACCAAAAAAAAAAAAAGAAAACAAGAAAAAAACCAAAAAACCTTGGGGACAAGAGACAATGTGCATGCTCAAACTGTCCCTGTCAGGGTGCTGTGTACTTCCTGAGGTCTGTTCTCAGTGAAGGGCTGGATTACTAGCTGGGTTATCACCATTTACGCTCTAACTTTTGATCAGCCCTGAAGTGGTCAGGCAGTTAGAACAGATGATCTTTTAAGTCCTTTATAACAGAATGCTTCTATTCTATTCTATGTGACCATATTTTACCCATGATTGATTACCTTAATACCTATTTATATAAATATAAATACCTATTTCTGTGAAATATGCTAAGCTTTTGACATCAACAACTTTATCATTCTCTAACTATCTGCTATTTCAGAAGAGCTAATAAAGCCTAAAGAAAGGAACTTTAAAAGCATTTATTTATTTATTTTACAAGTTTAATAATTGCACAATATTCCTGTGAAAAACTGCGTAGATCTGAGGTGTTGGATAGCCACACTGGGATTAGCATTTACACTTTTGCATACAAATAAGGTGGTGGGGATCCATGATGCTAAGATTTGGACTAGCCTTGTTTTTCATGAGCTATTTACAACATTTTCTAATAAACGAAGGAGAATTTTCAAACATAAGTAGACCAACATTGCAATTAAAATCAAAACAAAACAGGATGTTTCTCACAAAACATGTAAAATCATCTTGGAAACTTCTTGTCGTAGATGGGTGTGTGCAAAGAGCAGCAAGACATGGCTACAGAGGAAAAAAATCACAGTAGTTATTACACAGGAAGGGATCACCATTGGTTTAGAAAGACACAATTTGCTGGAGGCAAGGATAGTATTAAGAGGTGGTATCTGTACATAATTGTCCTCATTTCATACTCTGACCCCAGAAACAGGCAGGGTTACAGAAAATGACTGTTAAATTCTTTTAAATTCACCTTTTTTTTTATTTGATATGAATGCTCTCTTTTTTAATCAGCGTGTATAAACATCCACACTGATAGAATTCTTCCTTCTATCCCCAAATTATCATGTATGCTTTCATCAAATCCAGCAAAGTCCATGCTGTCCTGTGTGCCCCAAAGTTCACCACACTTAACACAGGGAACGCCATAAAAAACATATTCTTACTGAACTGTGAGGTGTAAGAGATACATCTTATGAAGAAAGTATTGGTTTAGAGGAAAAACAGTTGCATATAGAAACCCTAAAGAAAGCATAAAAGAAAAAGGGAAACTTCCTAAAAGTTGTTATTTGTTCAAAGGGAAAACAGCCAGAGCTACTCCAGGCTTTCTTCTCCTGTAGTTCTGGATATTTCAGTAAATCATAAGCAAGATCAATACTTGAAGAACAGTTTTCTTCATTATTATGCAGAATTAGATTAAATGTTTTTCTATGATGTAGAAACAGACGGCATTTCCAGGGCTGCTGCTTCCTATTTTTTTTTAAATACATTAACATATGTGTGTATATGCACCTATCAAGTAATTATGTGCTCAATTGGGAAGACATATATATGCTATCAAGTTTTGCTAAAATTTAGTTTACTTTTAGTGTTGCATACACAAAACACCAAGTGGTTTTATACACCCAGTTAATTAAGGGAGGGAGAGGCAAAAGAATTAAAATAATAGAGGAAGAAGGCAAAAATTCCCTCAGACCTAAATACCAGAATGGTTTACTATTATAAACAACTCTAATCAAGAAATATGAAAATAAACCACACATAGCTCTATCTAGAATCAGAATCTTAAGGCTTTATAACATGACAACATTTTGCCTAATTGTTCCCTACTCAGAAAAGATAAAGCAGCTCTCAAGAAGAAAATCTCTAAGGAGCCTGAATATTTTTCTGTTTGAAGGAAATAAACCTCTCATCCCATGACAGCAAGACCCCATTACCGAATGTGCTAATTGGCAGCACCCTTTGGGAGCTCAGCACACTCCACCTTTTATTTCAAGGCTGACACTGCACCTTAGTGTGAGTTTATCACATTAGTCAGTCCCTCTTGTGAAACACCATGTGTGAAACTAGAATGTAAGTGCAAAACGACCGAGATTCACTCTGACTTCAGTGTCAGCACAAGGCTCCTGTCATACGCCACTGAGTGCGTGTGATGTGCCTTCGCTCACCTTGCTTATACAAGTATCATCAAAACTTTTCAGTTTGGGTGCTGCTGTCACTTTATGAATGCTTGTTGTTACCTCTTTCATGCTAAAAAGTGACTACCTCTTAGAACAAAACAAGTTATCATCTGTTTGTATTGGAATTTTCTTTATCAGCTTTAGGAAGGCAAAAAACCCTGAAACAGATCGTAATTTTCACATAGCCTGCATATTTAAGTACACTGAATAACATGGTGATAAACATGCATTTGAAAGGTATTCCTGTGCTAACAGAGGCTGCACAAGCTGTCATTTTGAAAGATGCGAAAAAAGATGGATGGAGAATATCAGGAAGGCCACAATTTTGTTGTCCATCTACAAACTATTGTAGAATGACTAGGGTAAACAACAATGAACCTTGAGATTCTTCACTGTAACAGCTTAATGAGACAGAACTAAATTATACACACATCCAAAAACTCCTAAAACAATGAAAAACCACTGTTCCTACTCCCTCAGCATACAAAATGCGAGCCAACTCCATGTGTGAAGCCTGAGCATAAGCTGAACAGCATCAGTTCTACATGCACTGAATCACCCAGCTGGTGCAATGAGATGTCTCATTCTCGATTCATAATATTGTATCAGGAATCCCAAATACATGAATTAATTATATACAACCTGTCTGAAAAACATCTAATAGATGTTTTTTGTCAGATACTGAAGCATTCTTTCTTTCTTTAGCTACATAGTCTGACATATGCACACACATTCCCATTTCATCAAACAAACAAAAATAGTTGGGGCAAAATGCTATTTTTTAACACCTAGGCGATCTCCCTAAGAGTATAAAAGCTGTACACATAGAAAGAAACCAAACCAAGCCAAATCCCTAAAATGTGAATTTGCATCTCACATTCTTAGTCAGTTCTGCTATCATATTATAAGCCCCAAATATTTCTGTTGTTTCTTCTCAGTTCAGGATGCTGAAAAAAAACCCAATCTACATAACCAGTGTTAGAAGCCAGACTAAATGCCCACTCATTGTTCCCTCTTCCTCAGGCTTCTGAAATTCCAAAACATTGAAATCTGGCACAGAAGTAAACTTTTGCTCTGAATCATAGGAAGTAAAATTATATAATTAAAATAATGGAAAAAATTAACATCGACAAAATCTTTTATGACATCTGATTTCTTAAGAATTGATTAGTACCCACTGTGATTGAAAATTTGGCTACCTCTAATGAACACCTTGTCCAATACTTGCACAATGCCACTGCATGGGTGGCATTTATGAAAAAACCCCAGATATCAATCAGAGCATTAACATCAGAAATTGTTGCAGCCATGGAAATATTTTAGATTTTTATTTTTCAAACTACCTCTTCATTCCATAAGGAGAGGTTTTTAAAACTTCAGATACTGTATTGTATTAAGACAGAGAGAGGAATGTAAATAAATATATATATATCAGCCACCGTCTTGGAAATGAGACAGCTGAACACATTCTCAGGTCAGTGGATATGTCAGGCACTACCAGGCCTTAGATCTTGGTTCAGTTCAAAACAACTCAGAGCTTCTACTTCCTAAGTCATAATGACACTTCTGATAATTTTCTCCAAATTGTCCTTCTGAATTCAGGGTTCACTACTTTTTATGAAAAAGTAGAACTCTATTTACTTTTTTAGAAAAAAGTGCCTGCATTAAAAATCCCACTTCAGACTGCTTATGTGCTTATGTTTGTGCAAAATATCTTTATGGACTAACATCATGCATAGCTTTTATTGTGCTACTTCATTTCTCAACTTTTTTTATTTTTTACAGAAACTTTTTTAACAACCAAAATTTTATCACTTTCATGAGTGAAAGTGATTTTTTCAACCTGGAAATGAAACTCGAGATAATTTTAGTAAGGAGGTAATATAAAAGTGGATCTTCATTTGGAGGCCTCCAGGGGTACTTAAGAGAAGGTCCACAAAAGTCCCCCCCCACGGGGGTGCACACAGATTTATAAGTTTGGTAAATTAGCGCAATTGAAAAAAAGCACAAATGATGATGCAATTCCCCCCCGGGTCAAGCCCCTTCTAAGTCCTCCCCTCCTCGGATGGGACTGTACTTTGTTGATGAAAATGTGTCTGAAGAGCTGTTTTTCAACCTTGGTGGCCAGGGAGAACCTAGATAGGATAGGGGCCCTTGGAATATGTTTTGTCTTTCTCCCTAGGGAAAGGGCATGGACAAGTACTGGGAAAACCAGCTAGAATACAATAATAGGCTACAGGGCTCCAAATATATGTACAAAGAATACAGAAAATATGCAAAAGAAAAAAGACAAACATCAAAACTGCATCAAGGGTATTTAATCTACTCTGATTTTGTATTATAAGTATTTCACCTAATACTTCCTTCTTTTTTCATTATCCTTCTACAAATTCAAAAGTTATTTTCAGGATTAGAGTTATTTTGGAGATTATTCTAAGTGATTACATCGATGTGCATTCCCTTTCTCAGAATAATGATTATTTGCTAGACTTGACTGCAAGCCTGTAACAATATTTGATTTTTCATGATCTCATAAAATTTATAGTGAATTTTGCCTATAGCTTCTATTTAAAAGCATTAATAAATATATTTGTAAATCCCAGATGAGCCATTTTCTTTTTGTATTTAAGAAGGCTATTTCTTTCACTGAATGTTTCTTTTTTTCTGAGTGAACTTGGAAACATAAAAGTTGAAAAAAAGGTGAGAAGAAAACAGTTACTAAATTAGTCTCTAAAAAGAATGAATAAATAGACTGAACAAATTAACAGATTGTTATATCTGAAGAAGAGTTTCTTCTATGGATTAAACAGGAAGTTTATAGTTTTGTCTATAAATCTATATTTTTTCATTAAGTTGCAATGTCAGAGAATAATATGTGGGGCAAAAGGGGGAAATTATTAACAGTTCTGATGTATTTGGTTCCTGAAAGAAAAAGAAAATCAACCCAAATGAGATTACTACTACAGAAAAAATATTAGCCATATTAAGAAGAAACACTTCATGAACATGTTTTGACAGTAAAATAGGGACTAATGAGATTGTAATTAGCAACAGCCAGACTGTTGGAGCAACAGAATAGATTTCTGAAGTTATTAGTGTATTACTTAATTAGTGGCTTCTATGAACCATAAAAAATGTTGATACTTAATCTACACAAGAAGAACTTAAAGGATAAGTCTAAGTGAATCTGCTGATTTTTTTACAGCATTACTTAAGCCTATTTACAAAAGAACTTTGTACAACTGTAGTGAGGAAACCATAAAAAAACCCAGGTGTGCTTCACTGACATTTCACGCCCATTACACAGCCTTGAAGACAAAATATAAATCCAAGATTTCAAAAACTCATCAGCTGAAGCAAAATGTATCATAAGATACATAAAGGAAAACCATGACAGAAAACAGTCATGATAACATTTGTTACAGTGAAAATGCCACGGATCAAAAATAATCCTTTTCTATGGATTTCATCTATTTCTTGACATTTATGAAAGATTTGGGAACTTTGTGTAATGGGGTAATGCTTATACTGCTACAGTTTTTAGAGAGTTTGTTCAGAAGACACAGAAAGGAATAAGAACCTTTATGGGCTACTTTGAAGGTAAGGAGGATGAGCTACTACTCCTCACGTCTGCACTATGAGCAGTAGCAGAGGATTGTGGTTAAACTGCAGCATCAACCAGCTTAGACTTTAGGAAAAAAAAAAAATCTTGTAAAAAAGCTAAAGAAGTACTGAAATACTTCATCTCATGATGTTGCAAGATTCCTAACTCTGGAATTCCTTAAAAACAAGGGAAGACAAACAACCTTCCAGATGCCCATGGCCAGATTAGAGCACAAACTCACTCTCAACATCATGATTCTGTGTCTATGTAGTGTAAAATTTCTGTGCAAAATGTAATTCCTGTCATCATTAGATTCAATGAGTTTAAATAAAACTCATAAGGGGAGCGATACCGGGAAGGCAAGTAGCTAAGGCAATACTGATACAAGCATGGGGATCGAGGCAGGGATCAGAAACACACAGTTGAAATAGCAGTGGATGAGTTAGTTCACCAAGGAATGGAGCTTAAATTATTCTGAGAAATAAATGAGCAAATGCAAAAGGCACTGAGAAAGTGCCAGAGTGAGAAGGGCCAGAAGCGAGAGGTGCTTTCAGCACAGCTGTGATGGATGATGCTGAAGCTGTTGGCCAGATGAAAACACAGAGAGGAACAAAGAGAGAACGTGTCAGAGAACTGCCTTGTGACAAATACACTGCACTGAATCAGCCTCTTCAATACTCTCTAATTCCTAATGTCATCTTCCTTTCAAAAAGGGCTCTCTCATTTGATAAGCTGGGCGGTGATATCCTGATGTGCAGAGACTCTCTAGGCCTTTGCACAACAGGAAGGAGACAGGCACACAACAGAGCAGAGAGTAAGTGCAGATATATTTGCCAAGAGATTTCTTTGTGGTGCTATGGCTTAGCCTATATGGAAGATGTAAGAAGAGGCAAATGAAGTTATTTGGAAAAAGTGCTGCTGACAGTCATACTGGGATTCTTGTCATCTCAGTGGGTAGGGTAGCACTCAGCAAAGCAGTGACAGAAGATGTAGTGGGGAGCACAGTTTGTGTCTAAAAGCAGTTATAGAAGCTGAGAGCCTCTCTAACCTGACAATCCCCTTGAAATCCACAAAATATGAAATCTGATGTATTTATGCAACATTTAAATGACAATCTGTTGCTTCTAGTTAAGGTAGGCACAGATTTGCTTGGCATCCAAAATAATTCTTTTTTCAATCTGTAATAAGGGGGTAAGAGAGCTGAAAACAAGCTTATTTGTGTCATCATTTTAACTCTCTTTTGCTTCTTCCATTTTGCAATCAATACAGTTATTTCAGCAACACACACACAAGGATGCAACGGCCTCACAGCTCAGATGCTATTAGGGATCAGCAGACTGCATGTGCAACGTGAAGCTCACCAAAAAAAAAGGCAAACAAATAAGACTGGCCCAAAGGACAGAACAGGTCTCTCCTAGATAACCTGCCATTACAATCACATCTCCTATAGGTATGCACATCCGAGTCAGAGAGACAATTGAATTTACTTTTTTTTACAGAGCAGTTTGGACAGCACTGCAATATAGATACAATTTTCTGCCTTTTTATTTTTTTGGCAATGACCTTCTAAAATAGGAATGCAATAATTCCAGCAAATACAAACCTCTGCTGCTTTAGGTAAATACTTCACGTATTCTCTTAAAGAAATGCCTTTCATTTGTTCTAAAAGATTTCTGAAATTCACAATGTTTTCATAAAAGAATTAGGCTTTTTTCCTTAACTGCTTCTGCTGGTATGAAAACTGGAAACTTGTTTCCAAGTCTTCCTCTCCACTGCTGTTTGTTACCGTACATACACATATATTTATACACACATATATATATATGTATTTTTCCATCTTCAATCTATCTGTTCATGCACTATTAACTGTTTCTTTTTGCACAGATTGTTCTGATCTTTTTCTTTTTAAATGTGTTCAAAGACAACATGAAACACATTTGCTTTAAAGTTTCACTTTCTGATTGAGCAAAGTAGCCTCATTCAAGCCCTTCCTGCATGGCAGGCTGAACATCTCCTTGATCAGATGGAAAACATAACACAAGTACACGTTTTATGCACAAGTCTTAGATATTGAATAGTTTCTCTTGGTTTCCTTTATGAAGAAAGAGCCTGATAAATACAACTACACTGCCACCCAGCATAGAAACATTTTAACCACCATTTTAATGTCACATTTTCAATGGCTACAGGGAACCTCCAAAGCGGATTCCTAACATTTTGCTCCTCCAGCCATGATCCTGAATTTGGCAGCAATGAGACAAAATTCCAGCTACATAATGTATTCAGTAACTATTAAATGTATAGGAAATTTTTAATATGAATTTTTTACTACACTTTAAATTTTTCGTTTCTTGAATAGCCAAAACCTCAATCATTATTCTTTTGCAGTTGCAGCATTTAATTCTATCAACTTTTTTCTTTTTTTTTCCCAAACATCAGAATATTGATGGTGAAATCAATCTAAGTATCAGATACGATATCTGATTAGATGTTAAAATGTCATAGCTGTGCTATGTACATTTTTATTTTAAGAGCTTCACAATTTACTCATTTTGTATTGGAAAAAAAATTTAAATCACTAGATATGCCATCATTTTTCAAATCTTACGGTGACCTACTCAATTCAAAACCAGACACTCTATCAGGCACATCACAACACCATCGTATCCAGAAGGCTAAATAAAGGAAAAGCAAAAATGCTTCTTTACACGTAACATTCTTTTCTGGCATTTCTGTACTGATTAGATATTGTTGCCTCCATCTACTGCTAGTTTTTTGGGATCCAAACTTAAATCTTTGAGAAAAATATTCTGTGATTCATGTGGCAATCAAAATGCAGACCTTTGATGGTTTACAAGCACTACCAAAAATGTGGAAAACTATGCTTGTATCATAGTTAAAAATGCTGAATTTGGGAGCAAAGAAGGGTAAACAAGGGAGTGAGTCATAAATCAGATAACAGTGTTTGTGCAGCTTTCACATAAACAGTAGTGCTGTGATCACTCTTGAGCTGTGCATGTGTAAGCCTTATGTTCAGAAAGCATATATGCATTTTTTCTAACCAAAGAAAAACCTAAACTCAACAACAGCGTTCATGGATTTTTTATATTAAACAATATTTCAGAGCTCTAGGACAGTACTGAATCTACACAAGAGGCTATGCTGAATGTCTGTAATCTAGAGAGACTTCTATTACCAGAAAATACAATCCACAATATGACTGTCACATTTTGATTTGACAATCTGACTCTATCCCAAAGGCTATGCTTACTGCACTTGCAACACAAGTCCAATCAAATCTGTACCAAGCTAAAAAGTAATCACCTTCTGTGAAGACCATTAGCAGATTAAGCCTCGGATAAAAAAGAAAAAAAAGTTACATGCATTTATCAAAGGGCAGAAAACCAATAGCTTGTGCATAAGCCATCATTTCAATTGTATTTAGGTAAGTGATTAGTCTTCCTCTTATCACTATCATTTGATTATTTGACTTCATCGTGGCCATACTGTGACCCAGATACAGTAGATACATCAACAACCAGATCAAGTCTGATTCCAGCTGCAGGCTTTTTATGTCTACTGATATATTAGGCATGACTGATGGTAGCTCTCTTGGTTTTACTTACAAATGACTTTATTGAAATTAAGTGCATCTATGAGAAAAGTAAACCAAATTCCAGAAATCATTTTGTTCTACCAACTTTAAAGATCAAAAGGAAAATGTATTGTGTGAGTGAACATTAATAGTAAGGATTCAAACACATATTGTTAGCATACTTTCAAAGGCTGCAGCATTATGAAATTACATATTTCAGGACTGGGTTAGGAACAAAAAAATGTTAAGTTACTAATAACTTGATACCAAATTCAGATATTCTGGAATGAGCAACACTTGCAGGGCAAATGAAGGGGGTGAACATTGCAGGGTTTCCCTGAAGATTTCCACTGTCATTTTGTTCAAGAGAAGCAATGAGGATTTTCCAAATGAAGTAGGCAGTGATTCAGTGCCTAAATCTCTTGATCCTGTGAACTCTTTGAAACCTGAGGCCATCTGCCACAGAAACTTTGCTTCCGCCACTTGCAGTATACACCCATTGCTAACCATGCCCAACATCATGCTATCACAGCTTTTCCCTGCCATTACTATGAAAATCAGAAAGATACAGTTCTTGATTAATTAACTTGAAACCATGAAGTAAGAGAATATCCTTCTTTCTCTTTCTCTATTTTTATAGTTGCATTATACTCCTTGGAAGTCTTCTTTCACCCTCTAGTGTGTACGGTAAACCTTCATTTATTTAATTCTTTTCAAGATCATCATTGCTCTCCAGCGAGATTGTTGATCAGAGAAACCTTTTCTTTTACATGCCTTTTTCTTTTGGCACCTGGCAAAAAAGTTGGCTTTGACTTTGCCTTTTTTTTTTTTCTTGGTACAGTCAGTATACTTACTCCAAAGGCAACCAAAACCTATTTATGCTTTCTTCTAGGGCAGATACTGTTACTGACTTCCACCTCCCCCAGTCTTGTAAAATAAGTATCCTTTAATATTTTCACTGGTAAGAGCCTCAGAACCTTGCTCATGCCCATTGACTTTGACTGCTACAGGACAATAATAGTCAGCAGATAGAAAGGTATTAATTTCTGTACTTTTTCTAGACTCTATCAACTAGTCTAATTAAGTCTAATTGATATGGATGATGGGTTTGGAGTCCATTTTATGGGTTTGTACCATTTTTTAGAGTGCTAAGGTTATGAACCTTTAAATGCTTTCCACCCATTCATATCTTCAGCCTTCATTATGGATCTGGCTGTGTCCCAGTCTCTAGATGTGTAAGTCATAGACTTACAGGGCTGGTGAAGTCTATCACACGAACTGTGTATTTGTTTTGTACTGTCATTACATCTGGGACACCTAAGTTAGGCTGTGTTTGGATAGCCATTTAGCATGTGGAAAAAAATGGACATTATGCCACCTCAGAACAAGAACTGTACAGACCAGTTTATTCAGGAGCTGTAGCCAGTCAAGCCCTTCACCCTGCCAAGTAGTTCAGACACAGCTACATTTCTGCCAGGAGTATCCTTGTCTCATGATTCAGATCTCCAGTTTGGGTAACAGCTGAAGCACACATATATGCCCACAGGCAGCTATAATTAATACTTAACATAGGAGATACTGAAATTCAAAGAAATGTCAACACTTAACACTTGCCTTTGTCTCTGATCCATTATTTCTCTAAAGCACTTTCCACAATGAACTCAGGAACCCCAGACGCTCTCTTTGGTTAACAATTGGAGCCACCCATGTCAAAACCACTATTCCCTTGGTGTATTAAAGGATCTGTCTGATCCTTCTCTGAGCCTACTGCACTCCTTTGCTGACCTGAGTGTTTGCTCCTCTCACAATTCCTTCTTAAAAGATAACTTCGATGCTTTCATCCTATTTTCCAGATTATACAATTGCAGCTCACCACGGAAAAGTCAGGATAAGCAGGCTTTGGAATGGAGTTGTGTCACAAATGACACCTGAATGGATAACCTACTAGTATCTGACAGAGACACAACAACACTTTTATTAATTCCTGCCAGGCTTTCTACAAATTAAAATTTTAGTCCGGAAGCAAGATGTACCACATATTACAAATCATTTACTTCAAATCTTTAACAGAAAGAACAATCAGTAAATCCAATGCAAGGAAAAGGTCCAAGCCCTCAGAAAAGCAGCTTGGTTGTAGGACATAAATAAGATCAGAAATTAAATTTAGAAAACCAAACAAAACCCATCACAAAATAAACAAAAAAACCAGACCCCATACCCATGGTTCAGGTTGAATGTTCAAGATACAAAAATCTCAAATTCTGCAGTGGGCTGACGCAGCAGAGAACTGGCCATTACATCATCCAAGTGACATATATGAGGTCTAGAGCCAGCTTCTGGAACTGTCAATAACAAGGAGCAGGCTTTAACAAAGAAGGCTGAGGACTACCTTTTTCATTGGAATCATCCTAAGGACTCATAAAATCACCCAGTAACCCATTATCTCTTCCTATTCTTGGGGTATCTCCATCCTTCAAGGTATGAAACACATCTTTCAGCTCTCTGCTGCACAGACATTCTCATTTACTTTGTACAGAGCCAAAATTATTGTTCACTGTTGCTCACAGTTCTTATTCTTAATATTGAGAAGATGCTTAGATTGAAAAGTTCATGGCAATCATGTAGATGCACACATAAACTGATACATCAGTGTTTAATTGCTACTTCAATACTCATTATCAATGTGGAGAGCTCCAGCCTTGACATTGCTAGTTTTCAGATGCCTAAGTGTGGCTTATAATTAGGGATCACATTCCATGTATATGTAGTTCTTAAGGAAAAGGTTGCACAGTCTCATTGTTACTCTCTGCAATTCACTAAAACATTGAGATAAGAATTCTACTTAGTCTAAGATGAAACAGTTGACAGTCAACAAAGTTCTTGCCTGAACATCACCAAAGTGTTTCCTTGGTCCTCAAAGGACATCAGTTGTTTCTACGAAATTTTCTAACTTAAAAGATCACTTTTAGATTGGTGAGATGGAAAAAACACAACTGTAGCTAAGGAAAAACCAATGATAGCCAGAGAAGCACGTTCACTTGTATCTTTACTTATATCCCATATATATATGCAGCACTTCTAGACTGCCTGATCACACAACATTGCCACCCACAAAGTCACCAAATGTTTGATGAAAAGGAACATTTTATACCTGCACATACATGCAGCTCTGAGACCAGGGATGAATATGCGAAACATGCCTCTATAATTATTTTTTAATTATTACTTTCCTATCACAGCTTGAGCTATGAAATAGATCATTCATGACTCAATCATGATGCCACTTGGATTTGTGCCAAGTTAAAGTTGCATGACAGACGTTAAAACTAGAAAAGCTGAAGGTTTAATTATTAGAAACAACAGAAAGTAGTGGTTATTAATGGAGAAACATATAATATATACACTTTATGGACAACAAATATTAGATAACTCTATCCATCTTATACCCCATCTGCTAGTAAATCTTCCAAACCTCTGATAAAGAGTTGCTCTCAAATACAGAGTTTTTCCTCCTCTCACGCTCCTACAAAAATTAGATGACCCAAGGTCAATTATGGGTGTTAGTCAGTACTGAGCCAAAGTCCTATTTATAGTACAATGTATCATAATTTTTCAGTGTCAAAAAGTCGGTACTGTCATTTGATTAACTGAATCCATTCCAATCTGAAAATGCCTCTGGCTTAAATATTCTGACAACATTGTCATCTCACTGAACTCTAAACAATACAAGCAACGACCCCTGAAAGAAAAAGTTTAAGTTGTGTGTGTGATTGAAGGGAGAACAAAACCAGGCAGGTAAAATATACACAGAACTAAAATCACCAGACTATCTTTGCATGCATGTCAACAAACACCAAAGCTTTCAGACCCTAGGTATCAGAAACACAAGTCTCTTAGCAGGAATGTATTTGTGATACATTATGCTGCAACACATCATTTATTTCACAGCAAGGAATCTGTCTCAGTGACTTTCATGTATACAGCTCAATTAAAATTCAGGTTTAGGACCATTCCCAGGGCATGCCAGAAAGGAGGTGTACAGGCTTGAGCTCTCACTCTAAGTCACAGCAGTGGACACAAAGGTAGCTACCTTCAGAAATGGGTTCACCACCACCATACCCTTGCCTTCCAAGCCTGTTTGCTTACCTTTTGTGGCCTTCCCTTCTCTGGGATTGCAAAGGAAGGCCCACCTACCTAATGTGACAGTTGTATCTAAACAATAGCCACATAACTCAGCTTTTCCACCAGTAGGATCAAAACAAGTTTGTTTAGTACATTGATAAATAGCAATGGTATTCGGACTGAAATCAAATAGCAGCAGATCTGGCATGTGTTAATCCATAGTTTTTCTGAAACTCAGATGCCTGTTTCAAAGCATCTCACATAAACTTTAATCTAGCACTGATTTTTAGTTCAGTTTTCAACTATTTTGGTCTTTAGCCAAAATAATGAGGGAGAAAGGCTGAATTTCTTTTCTTAGAGCAAATATAGTGATGAGGCACTCTCTCAGATACGCGGCATCTCACAACACTTGCAAGTTATACACTACAAGAACTGGTGAGCATTTGTCAGCCTTCAGAAATTCCCAAGAATCTGATCCACGCATATTTGAATAACTTCTGGAGTCCTGCCAGACTGACAGCTACAGTTAAAAGAGGCCAAGATTGATATGTTAAATAGCACCATGATTGCTTTTATCATCTCTATTTGGGATAGACGCAGAATCAGCCCAGCTGCAAGCGAAGCATGACTTTTAAGTCACTGACCAGAAAAAGAACATGCTTGAGTTTGCTCTTTCTTTTCAACTTGAAAGATTTTAAGCTTCTATCCCAAACATTATCAATAGCAACTAGGAAGAGAATTCATCAATTATTTTTTTCAGTTAGCTGAAAATAGCAACAGTCACACAGACATAATTTTTCCTGAAGCATTAATGGAATATTAGTGGATTTTATAACAGTGGCCTAACATTTCAAATCAACAGCAGCCCCTTTGTCAAAAAACCCAACACAATTTTAAAAAGTGAATACTTAACAGCATGTATGTGGTGGCTGCACAGATTGCACTATCATAAATGGAATGGCAAAGATGATTCTCTAACTGAGACAGGACACTGGATCTTCCTTAAAAACTGCACTAACTGTAGCATATACAGTGAGGTTTATGCCCATTGTCCTCCAAGTGAAAACCTTAAGTTTGAAATCAGTGTGAAAGTGTGTAGAGCAGTCTAGTCTTTTCATTTTTTACAAGACAGATTTATACTGCATTGCGTTTTTAAATCAAAGCTACAGCAGACTCTGTCACTTTCCCCCATATATAAAAACAACCATCCTTTGTCTTTTATTCACATTGTGTTGCAAAATACAGCTTTGTTTCGGTGCTGGGAGATTGGAAGGTGAAATGGAGGTCACCCAGTTCCCCGAGGTCAGCCGGCACTAATAACACCAGCCTCTGGAGAACACCAGCAGTGTCCTGTTTCTCTCAAGGTCAAGCAACTGCTGTAATCATCCAATGAGAGACTAATAAGACAATTCAAGTCTTTTTTCTTCAGGGGTAAAGGACACACATCTGTACTGCTCCAATGGTTTTAAAATCTTGCGAACAAATTTTTGTTCACAGAAAGAGATTTTAAAAAAATGGAAAATATGTGCAGTAACTTCAGTAACAACCACTTGGAAGCAGTACTTTTTGGTTTTCAATAGAGATAACTAATAATTATTAAGTACAGAAAACATATAACAAAATCTGTGCACCTGGGCCTTAATTCAACGCGAGGGAGTAAAAAAGAAAATCAATGAAATATGTTAATTCATTTATTAGAACTATGCATATGATCCTGCCCTATCCAGATTCTTGGTTACCTGCACACATGCAGACTTTGGCCCTGCACATCACACAGCCTATCCTTCCTCATCTCTCTTGCAGATCCACTTGAGCCAGCCTCTTCCTTCCCAGGGTTTTTCCCAGCTCTGTTTTCCCAAATCTTAGTGCAACATCCAGACCTAAACTGCAGACTCCCTTACTCCTCCCAACACATTTTACCTTCAGCCTGACCCTAATCTCATCCCATATGTGCCTCCCTATGCACGTGATATTCAGATACAGACTTGTCTTTCCAAACAGCCATGCACAGACAGCTAAACAAACAAAAATGGGGTGTGTCCATGAAGGAAATAGGCAAATGGTAGCCTGAACTTTGGACACCAGTAAATCCTGCACCCACTGAAGCCATTCAGTAGAAGTGGGATCAATCAAAATATCAGCACAAATGCATTCTTATCCAAAAGTTTACAAAATTCAGAAAAATGCCCAAGTTAGCATCAGTATCACCGGATCTAGAAGTTTGTGCAACTAAAATTAGAAAAGCTTAAACAAAACGAAGCTATCTTCCTGCCTGTTTGATAAAGGTACCAAAGTATTTATTTTGTTAGTGATATTTTACCTCTGTTTTACAGTACAGTACCTCTAGTATGACTACTGCTGAATATGATGTTGGACAATTACTAAAACACCCACACTTAGATATGAGAATATTGCCAAATTACTTTGCTATATTTTAGTTTAATGTACCTACATATCAGTATGGAATGTACCATCCTGTTACACAAAAATATCCTGCAGTGCCAAAATCTGGCAACAGTACTCTGAAGCAATGCTACAGGAATCCTGAGCAGAGCCTTGTATATTGTATGAATTGCAATAAAACTCCCAAGTTT
The DNA here is from genome assembly GCA_013400235.1 of Oriolus oriolus. NCBI lineage: Eukaryota > Metazoa > Chordata > Aves > Passeriformes > Corvidae > Oriolus > Oriolus oriolus. Next base: position 387,476 of record VXBT01003817.1, read on the forward strand.
CATTACATCCTTTTATGACAGAGGTGTCACAAATCACCAGGAGTTATAAGCAGCTGTATGTCAAAACAAGATGCTGGTATTATAGCAAGATGACTTTCAAATTTGGAGCAAAATTGCTTAATTTTCTTTCTCTCCTGTAAAGTATTTTTCTTCTTATTTCACCACTTTACTTGAAGCCTGTGGAGAGATTTCTGAGGATCTCTGCCAGAAGACAATGACTACATTTCTGCTCTGAAGAAATTTATTGCATGGTAGAAAGAATTATTCCAGTCAATATATGATTGTTTGCTCTGTGACAGTGCAACCTTGCAAAGAAGAGGTTGTCTTCATCTTTTATTTTTTCTGTTCCACAGTAGATAGCAATTCACATTTTTACACTTTCACTCTTTTTAGTGCAATGCACTTGTCTGAAGAGCAGCAAAGAAAGCTCACATCAATATGCTAACATATATCCAAGATCTGCAGATAAAGTGTTTTTGCTCTTCTATCTCAGATACCTCCTTTGAATTTTTTTGTAAAGATGGATATAACAACAGTAGTTTGGGTGTTTTTCAAACAAAATGGTCAGCTCAACAGAGAAAATTAATCATAAAGCTTTTGTTTTTTAAAGGAAATTCTGAAAGGACTAAACCGTGTTAAATGTGGATAGAATTAACTATATATGTTAATTAATTAAATATTTAAAAAAAGAAAAAAAAATAAAAAAGGAGGGAGTTAAGAATTGTTTCCACAACATTAAAGATTTTTCAAAAGGAAATGTTATTATTAACACTGTTCTACGTTATGTCCACATAACCAGAAAGCACAAATTCTCTCTGAGACAATACATGCCACAAGGGGACAACATATTATCTACAGCTGGAGTTCCTATGAGATGCTCACTTAACACGTTAAAAACATGTCAAAAACATGCTTTTCAATGTTGTGCATCCATATTAGGATATCTCATTCTGACCCCCCATGACCATTCTCTCCAGGGCAAGGTAACAGGCCAGATACTCTGCTACTTAAACTCAGCCCGTTAGGACTGACTTTCATGAAGCTAAGGTGATACACAACATCAGCACCTGACCTGCATATTTGCTGATTTTAAATCTTAAATTGCTGTTTGTCTGTGTACTTCTGATTGAATAAGGACAACCAAAAAAAAAGAGTTAGTGGTATGGTAGGTTGGTATTTTGGAGCTTGAAACTGGGGGCAGGAAGGTGTTGAATATGAGGAACGAACAATTATTTCATTGCTTGGAAATAACTGAAAACTTTTTTGTTGGTTTTTTTTAACCTTTGGAATGGAAAGTAGGGGAGCAGAATGGTACTATAGAAATATCCATCCTCTAAAATATTAACTAAAATGTTCAAAAGATATGCTTTCTTCTTACAGAAGAAAGTTGAAAAAACCTCTCATCAATATATTCTATTATTAAAATTGGGCAATATAGCTACAGAAAACAATACAATAAAATTGAAATATTTGGGCACTATTAGGTCATAAGACTAGATAAGAACTCGCTTTTCATCTCACCATCACTAGCAGTTAACTACATTTTAAAATGCTGGGACATCAAGCAAAATGAAACAACACTGAAGCAAAACAGATTAATAATTGTCACTACTAGAAACAGTTACCATGGGAAAAAGAGCACTTAACATATATTAATTTTATCATTTTCCATAATGCAAAGTCAATGCTTAACTACAAAGCTTGAGCTATAGCTCCTGTAAATGTCTGATTAAAAATCACTCCTTGTCAGTTTCACTGACAATTTGTTAGTAAATTACATACTTCTACATATTTTTGAAATTCTTTCATAATTAGATGAACTGGACAAAATCAGAATTTACATTTAAAGCCCAAATATTTCAGAGAATAATTTCTATCAGATGGCTGAAAGCTGGAGCTATTCTTATTTTACTGCTGGCTTTGGATCAAGATTAACCATCCAGTTTTGAAAACTTGTTTCTGTTTCTCTGTACTTGGAACTAAAATAATATTTACACTCATAGTGAACATTTCACACTTGCTTCTCAGTCTAAACCATCTCTGATTATCAAAACCATGTATAATTGTGACTCAGACATCAAGCTGCAACTGTAAACACGTTAATCCCCAATTAAAGGTTCATTACTCACATAATAGAAGACAAGTTGAAGCATTTCATAATGACACAGAATTTCCCTTTTGTCTATTTTTGATCTTCAATCTATTTTGGCCTGAGGTCAGCTGGCAAACAGATACCATAGATTGATTTCTGTGTATGTGTGTTAATGATTCTCCATTCCATCCTTTGGCTCCAAATTGTCCTAAATTAGCATTGACTATGATGATATTCAGAAAACAGACTTCATAGAATTGTCCCAGTGCTGGTTATAAATAAAATTTAAGGTTCAAAAGAAAAGAGTTCTTTACACTCCAAGGGATTACTGAAATTGATCCTAATACTATTTAAATATGCATAGTTTAACTGCGTTCATCACCTTTCATTCACTGCATTCCCCTCTTGTAAGCATAGAGAAACTTACTGTTCTAGCAAATCCAGATTTTTCTATAAATACTGGATTATATTTCCCTTGCAAAACCAAACACATTTCACTCTGAAAGACACCAGCCTAGGAAATTTGAACCTGAAAAGGCTGGCCCCTTTCTCTCTTAGGATCAGGCAGTAGCACACAGTCAGAATGTTTATTCATGCAAGAGATGCTTAAATGACTCCTTAAATTCTGAAAGCGTTTTTCCCTCTTGCAATGTTAACTCAAAAATCACCACCACAGAAATGACAGGTCTCTAGCAATTAGTGTGACAGAAGGTCTGTAAGGGAGTGCATACACAGACCTCGCCAGAATAAAGTTTACTCTTTCCACCAGTTATGAAGAGTTTACTCTACAGAACTGCAGAATAATACCAACAGAAGCATGTGGCCTGTGCCCAGATACCATAAATCTACATGAACCAAATTACAATCCCAGGGTGAATCCTTCCCTCAAGCAAAGAACTGCTGGGCTTCGCCACAAGTAGTACAGGTGCCTGGCTGCTGGTGGCCAGAGAGCTGTGCCTCTTTTCAATATTGCTTTTGCAGCATTTGAAACAAACAAAAAAATGGACTACCTGACTGTCTGGATGAATAAGCAGCAAAACATGTGTGTTCCTCTTACACCAGCAGGTAATTCCTTCATGTTACTGCAACCTGGGCTGTGCTTTGGAGATTTCTGAGATGTAGGAAGGCAGATTTGATAGGAAATTACCCCTCTGAACATAAAGCTTCTTAAACAGCCAACTCGTGCAATGTTTTCCAGAAGCCAATTCTCCTGTACGGTAAGTGAAATAGCAAACAAATTGAACAGAATACTTAAACAGTTGTGATTTAAATCTTGGGCTCCCCTTCAGACTTAATCAGCTACCTTTTCTCATTTTATATTGAAGGGCACAATCTTCACTCTCCCTATATGTATCATAACATATTTAGGCATTCTAATTTCCAGATTCAATCAGCTCAGGCATATTTACATATTTATTAGGAGAAAGGTTAATACAAATCATTCTGTTTGGATTCTGTTGCAAGCTTTTTGGGTAGGAGCAATATAAGTCAAGTGCAACCATCGCTAAATCACTAATAACCCCCTGAAAGCTTGGTTTTAACTGTTCCAGTTTCATATGCTGAAATAATTACAATGATAAAATGAAATGGAACTTTATAAATGGCCTCATTATTCTGATTTACAAATGAATAGAAAACCTTTGAATTCATTGTTATACAGACTGTAACAATAAAGGATTTTTACTATCATTACTCAAAATCTGAGCAACTTCATTCATTTCTTGAATATAAACCCTGCTCATCCATTTTCATGGACTTGTCAAGAAAACAGAATTACGCAACTGTCACTCAAATTAAATGAAATTAATATATTACTGTCTACAAGAAAGGCAAATGTTTACCCAGGAAGCTTTTCCTTTTGTAAAGAGACAATACGAGACCTTCATGACATTCAAAATATTATTGGAATGATAAGAGAAGGAATAAAGTATAAAAATATTAATATACCTTTCAAAGGAGGTATACAAGAGAAATATTGCCCTAATAATCAAGTGAAATATTACCCTAATATTCAAGTTCAGTTTAGTGCTGAGTGCTGGATATAGATGCTATATATTGTAGAATTGGCTGAATATACTGAAAAACATTCAAAAATTTCCAAAACAAGATGTGCTCTATACAAAGTACAGCCCCACATGTGTAGGCTGTGTACATCACATCTTTGAAATGCACTCATTTAAATACATTGTCAGCAGCAGCAGCAAGATCAGAGAACTGGGTGGGCTGGACGTGGGCTGGTTAGTGAAGGATGATATGGCAACGACTGCCATGATTCAACAACTGCATTGCCTTATTCTTCACAGACCATAACAGCAAGGTTTGGGAGGTTTGATAGCCCAAAATGGAGAGTAACAAGCTAGAAATTACTTAAAGAAACTGGACATGTGAAAACCCATAGAAGTAGAGATTATTTAGGTATGGGTGCTGAACACAGGCTGCTGTGCCTTCAAGGCCACTGCCTATGATTAAAAAAAACTGGAAGAGGATAAGGGGAGAAGTGGTAACAGCTGGGCAGATCCAGGGACCAGCCCCAGCCAAGGTCATGAAGCACATCCTCTGAGAAATTACTCACAACAGGAAGGGTAATAAGGCAGTATCATGAATGTTCAAAATAGATTTACTAAGGGAAGATTATTCCCGTACATGAGGAGAAAACAGTGCAATAAAAACTTGATTTCAAGAAGACTTATGTTCACTCCAAGAAGACTTTTTACATTGATTCCTGTAGTATCCTCATTAACAAGATGAGAATTGGACAGATTTCCAGATGGTTTGAAAACCGGACTGCTGGGCTCAGAGTCTGGCAAACAGTAGCTCAAGTTGTAGCTGGTGTTCACTATAAAGCACAGCACCCCTGGGACAGATGCTGGGGCTCATACTGTTCATGCTGTTCACTATATTTGCCATGATATTAAATGAAGAAGATTGCTTGACACACTGAATTGCAGTTTCAACTCACAGGCACCTTTAGAAACTTGAGGACCATTCAGTGTGATGCCCACCCTTTCTAATTTACCTAAGTGTGCTCAGGTGAGTAACAACATTCTGTACCTGCAAGTTTCTTTTTTTTTTTCGAAAAGGAATTTAATACAAACTAAATACTCTTTGTGTTTATGCACAGAGAATAACTGTGCTCATGTTTACATCATTATCTGATACTACAGAAATGACAAGATTAGATTCCCAGCAACTCAGAATTTTGTTATTTCTACCAAAGTTTTCAGCCAATAAAACCTGTTTCCCAGAGCTGCCCCTGATTTATGTATGCTTTCAAGTCAACTAAAAGGACATATTTCTAGTGAGTGAATTGTTTTATTAGAAAAGCTGGTCCTTTCCCATTCCAAAGAGGCAGCTAAATTCAAACTTGTAATAGAAATAGCCTTCCCTTGTGGTTGTTAACCACACTTGAGTTCCACATTGGAAAGGAAGAAAATGATCATAAGTCTATAAACTGTGGTGGCATCCTTTCGCAATCACAGATGAACAATCACACAATGAAGACAAGAAACCAACTGGAGAAGGAAGTAACATGTTCCCCAGTAAGCACAACTAGATATTTTATGTATTCTACGTAGTAGGCACCCAAAATTTTGCAAGAAGTGACAAGAAACATCACAGAAACTGAAGAAGTCTACTATGATCACAGAATTCCTTATTCCAGTCTTGTATATGCTACTTTTATACTATCACAGTGGAACTGAGGTTCCCAAGTAAGGGGTATCAATGTAGCATGGAAATCCATGTTTTCAAGGACTAGCTCTGGTTTGGTTCCATGGACCAAATTCCAGTTAGGAGTAGGAGACAAATCAACTGCACTCTCAAACAGCACAGCTCAGCTTAGTTTCACCCAAAGGAATCTAATATGCACCCAGTGATTTCCAGCATGAAGGCAAGCACGGCAAATGGAGATCAATGCATAACTCCGTGCAAAAACCACATTCCTGTCCCAAATTAAAACACTAATGCAGATGTGCCTCGGGCATCCTGTAGTACCAGGCCTGGCTTACAGGTATTCCTCTCAAGAAACAGAGATATCCCAAGCTACCGCCCTCAAAAAGAAAAGGTTAGGAAATGTTTACAAGAAGACATAGGTAAAATCAAAATGGCTTATAAATTTCTCAGAAAAGCTAAATTTATCCTGTTTAGGTATCTTCTGCCCATTTCACAGAAGAGAAGTCCATTGCTTGGACTTCTCACTGCAGATGTTGGTGTTTTTCAGAAAAATAAAAAATCAGTGCCAACAAAAACTAGGGCTCTTAAGGAAAAAACGAACCTTGCACAAACCAAAAACCAAACCCACATTTTCTTTTATTTTGTCTATGAAATACAAGGGCCAGATCATTAACTCAAAGTTCAATCACAATTAATTCTCATCACAAAATTAGTCTCACATTCCCTTTTCTTCCTATGTCCATCCAGAAGTGTATACAACATGCCTGTAATCAAAACCCACACCACTCCCAAAGCCAAACCAGAAGATCTAACACCTGAAAGTTCCCTTCAATCTAGGCAAATTTCCTAGATAGCAGGAAATGCAAATTTCAGATTTTTAAAAAATCTACAATTCTACAGTGTCATTTGCATTCAGAATGATTGCAAAGAGTGCTGAAGTTTAGTATTAATAAGGAGTTGTTTTACTCAGTGATTTATCACCTTCACATCTAAGAAGGAGGAGGCCAGGCTGCAGAAAGGAAACAATTCATTCAAAGCGGCATTTCTCCTTCCATTGTCAGCTGCTGAAAAAGAATTAGCAATTTCTTCTTACTTAATGACTAGGTAAAATGGCAGCATGATCCTGTTCATTCAGGTCCACAATAAAACGTGCTGCCCAAAACACATTATTCAGAGAATACAACTTTCTAACAGGACTGATCATTCTTCCTCAGTCAAATCTCCAATATACACCAGTAAATAATACTTCATGTCTTTTATTTTATAATTGGTACAGAATTACGGAATTTCACAATTCATATTACTACTGGAGATGTTTTACTGCTAGATTACTGCTAGTCATATGTTCTGTGACTTGAAGCACTAGGATAGCTGAATTTATTTACTAGTTCTGGTCTGATAATTGCTGTGAAAGCTGACCAATATTTTTATGATGCTGATGGATACAACAGTCAGTAATCAATCATAATGCTAACTGTATAAAGCAATTGAAAGATTAAATTTTATAGCATTAAAATACAATGCTGAATTGACAAGTAGTACATTGCCTATTTTTCTAATGAAGTGGAAATAATTAACCCCTCAAAGCATAGCACACGCATCATCCTATTCCTCTTCAAAACATTTTTCATAAATCTCACAAGTTTTTCACTTAATACCAGTCAAATTTGCAAAACTCTCCCTGACAAGTTTTTTGTTCTCTGCAAATGGTGGCCAACAAAGGGGAAGCTCCTCATAGTCATCTAACTGTAATTTGCTCCATTTTTTCCAGCCATAGACCTTATTTGCCTGTTAGGATTATGGGGCATTCCCACAGAAGGCGGATGACAAAGTGAAACACAAGATACTGAAAAGTCTGATCTTCTAGAAGCAAACAAGGAGAATGGTTTCTATTTCCCGTTTATGTCACTCCAATCCCCTTGCCAGCAACATCATCCAGAGCAGGTACTGGTCTCTCTCCCAACTCTAGTTTTATTTTCCACTCTGTTGTGCTTTGTTGGAGTTAGTTGTCTGCAGTAAGAGAAGATCATCTTGGGCTGTTACACAGCATTACCCACAAGACTCTCAGTTCTGACAAAAAGACTTTGCTCATTTTTATGTGTACATTCAGAATATGAAACCACATTAATGATTTTGTTTTGAAATTTCTCAGAATTATGTCTTTGATTTCTGTACAGAGTTATTTCATCAGGTACCACTAGAAATATAAATCAAATAACGTCATGCAAGTAAAGCTTATTTAGGACTTCTTTCTACCAGAGTTATTGTACAGAATCAAGAGAACAAGGATGACAAGGGCAATACCAAACAAAACCTACTGTAAAGACTGAAAAAGAATAAAAGGCTATCTTTGGTTTAAAAAAAGAGATAATTATGGCAAAACACACTTCACAGAGGAAAAAGTCTGCTCCATGGAGAAAATTTTAAAAAGTGTCCATGGGAAATAGCACAAATAATTAAGTTCATTTGCTTTCCAGAAACTTAGTTTAGACATTAGGAAGTGAAAACATTATAAAATTAAAAAGTCATGTAAAAGAACGACAGTTGGCATAATATCAGATTGCCCAGGAACATCATGAAACCTCTACTAACATAGGTTTAAAACAAAGTAATCTTTCCAAGGCTGAACTAAATGTTCCTTCTAATTCAATTTTCTACAGCGCTTTGACTTTGCTCCCTAGAACTGCATGTTCAGAGATTAAAAAAGAATACATTCCAAATGTCAGAATTGCCATCACAATATATTTTTAATGAGCTGGAAATTAAAATACTGAGCTTTGTGAAGCAAAAAAGTCACACCAGCTGAGCTTTCACTGTAGTCTGATAAGACAGCTCCTGTTAAGAAGTATTGTAGAGAAGGGTTTGACAATAATAGGGATTCCTATCTGTTCAGCACAATACAAGAGTGATGGCTGATACAAGCCAAACTTCAGACAACCAGGATAAAAGATGTGTTGTCACAGTACAGAAGGATATTGAAGGAAGTGGAAGACAGAACTGACACCTGCACATATCTCATTAGAAAGAAAAATTTGATTGAATACTTTACTAAATGTAACAGATCTTTCAAACCACAAAGCTTGCAATTTAATTAGTCCTATCTCAAACAAACAAATGAGAAAGATTTATAACCATACAGAAGAATTATAACACTGACAGCTGATGGCTTAGAAGGAAAACCAAATGTACTGGTCAGGAAACCAAAATGTATTAAGTGTTGCCATGTGTGGCCACGTATGTATATATGTGCTATACATAAGGTGTCTAACATATTAGGTATTTTTCATATTAAAAATTTTATATAGTATTATAATAGCATGTTGTCTATAAAATATATTTATTGTATTGGTAATATATAAAATAGTATTGTGTTATATACCATGTTATATTGATGCTATAAAACTCATTCTTAATATATTATTTCTATGCATACATATATACGCGCACACATATTTTTGTAATGTGCATCAGAAAGATCTCAGATCCAGAAGAAAACACTTCACTAGATGCATGAAACTCGCTTAGATCAGCTACAGCTTGTATTGAGAATGAATCCTTTGTTTTCAACTCACAAGACTACAGCAGGTAAGGCAGGTAAGACAGGGACTTGAGCATGTATTTGCCATATCTCCAATGCACTCTACGCATCTGAGGTGACGTCAATACTTCAAATATTCATACTCCTTATTTGTAGTTATGTCTGCTTTTAATAGTGAAGTAACTTTTTAACTTTATTAACATATTGCTAAGACTCGGATCTAGAAGTAGTCCTGCTGTGCTACCTATAAATGGGGAATGTGCTTGCCTTCTTTTAGTTTGCAGTCGGGGAGGTTTATGTCATTTCTTGTATGAAATGTATGTATTTGAGCACCTGAAAAAATAGCACTTGGGCTTCTTGAAGATGATAAGAGACCAGTAAATTTGGATGCAAGCTGGTTACAGCAAATTAGAAGTAAAATCTAACAGCAAAACCTTAACCTCTGAACTGGAGTACAAATGCAACTTGCAGTTATACTCTTTTTAAATATAAATGTACACACACTTACGTAAAGCTACATAGCACTCATCTACAGAGAATACATAAACTATGTTTGTCTTCTTTAAAATCAGTTTAAAATCAGCAGTTAATAGACTATGGACTTAAGGAAGACTTTGTGGTTGACAATAACAATGTTTTTCTATTCATATTTTCTCAGCTATAGTAAACAGATTTTTGAGCATTCTTACATACATTACTTTGTAGGTACGTAAGATATATTACTTTGTAAGATACACTACTTTGAAAAAGCGTCTTTCTAAATTACAAAATAAGATAGTTACTTTATTATTCTCTGAATTTCAACACTGAAAAAAATTAACAGAAACTCCTTGAAAACAAGGAACGGATTACATTTAAATTTAGTGTATTCATTTTTTTCCAAGGCAGTCCTTCTGAGCTGCACAAAATCCCTTTCAACAAGCATTCAGTTTCTCACTGAAAAGCATCAGAAATCAAAGCACAAATCAACAAACAGCAAACACTCTTTTGAGGATTTTCCTACTGACATATTTTTTGCAAGAAACACAGACATGCAGTATGTAGCAAAATAGGAGATGCATGCATTAAGGAAGTTTCTCACAGAGGAGATGCTGCAGACACTTAATCATCTTTGTGACAAGAACTGGACACAGCACTCCAGGTGAGACCTCACTGGTGCTGAGTAAAGCAGAAGGATCCCGCTCTTCAGCATGCTGCCAGCACTCTTCCTGATGCATCTCAGGGCACTATTGACCTCCTTTGTCACAGGGGAACATTGCTGGCTTGTGTTCATCTTGGTGCCACCAGGACCCCCAGCTCCTTTTCTGATGAGGTGCTTTGCAGCTGGGTAGCCTCACGGTATTGGTGCCTGAGGTTGTTCCTCCCCAGATGCAGGACTTAGCACTTGTCCTTGCTGAACTTTGGGAGGCTCCTGACAGCACTTTTCTCCAGCTTGTCAAGGTCCTCTGGATGACAGTGTGACCCTCTGGCATACCAGTCACTCTTCCATGTTAGGTGTAATCAAAAAACTTGGTGAGAGTGCAGTCTGACCCATCACTCAGATCATTAATGAGCAAGTCTGCACCCAGAGTTATCCCTGTGGTACACTGCTAGTTACTGGCCTCCAATTACAGGCCACAGGTTGTAATCAGGATAGTACAGGATAGTATAATCAGGATAGTATAATGCTCCTTCTGCATTATCTTTGCAGTTGCACCACAGAATGCTATAGATGTTGTGACATGCCAACAGTGCTATTCCTGTATTACATGACAACACAAAGAAAATTAATTTATCCATACTACAGTAGAATAAGGCACATCATATGAGTATAATTTCTATCTAAGAGTAATCTAATTTAAGTCAGTATCTCCATGAAGCGAGCTTAAAAGAATTTGCCTTATCCACATCAAAAATCCAAACACATTGGAATCGAGAATTCATCCCTTTCTCTGTACCTATCAGAGCAAAGCAGCTCTAGCAGCCTAAGGGGTCAATAGACTGAATAGTAAATTTTTCATTAGATTTTTTTAACTCTCCTCATTCTCTCTCTGCTCTTCTTTTTGTATCTCCAAATTCCTGTTTTCCTTTGTATCTAGCATTTATCTTTCAGCAATCAAATCCTTTCTTTTGTCCCACTTCTGATTCTCTCTCATTGCACTCTCATATTTCCCATCTCCTAGATCTGCATATATTAAACATCTTACTGACTTCATGTTACATTCAAATATTTGGATATCTGATTCGGGTCATCCTGTGAATAAAATTCTGTAGCATAAAAAATTCTGAAGCCAAAACCATTGCATTAAATAACACATTCAGTATTAAGAAGTATTTTATATGTTACTCAGGATTTAAAGTAAAATGTCTTCTCACCTCTTTTTCTCTTCTACATGTTTCATTAGCAGGACCAGTTTTTGACGGCATTTTTCTCACATTCTGTACATTGCTGTATATTTTTAGAAACGTAGGATGCCAAAAACTGCTGTTTATAGTCAATGAATTGCATCTTAAAATCAGAAAGGAAGACACAACTTGTTCAAGCATCCCAAATGTCTAACAAAGCAGATCACTTGCCACTACCGTCATTGGTCCCCTTCACTACCTGTGGTCCCCTAAGTAGAGTTTAGATTTTGGTAAGGTGGGGTAGAGGAAGATGTCATGCCACTACTGCCAGAAGTCTCATAGCAGTTATTTGCCATGTCTCAACAAAACCTATGATTTCTGTAAGCTGTTATTGGAGTTGTGGGCAAAAAGTTGAGCACGGAGGAAGCTTTTCTTCCAGAGCAGCAGCAATTTACCAGTAACGCCAAAGCACACAACATGCCCTGAGAGGCCTCTCCCACTCTGTTCACAGATTGTTGAGTGCCCACTAAAACTATTTAAATGCTTGGCTTGCACCAGATTCTTAACAGAGCCTGAAAATCTAGCAGACAATTATGTAATGGCGCAGGGAGGGAGGAAGAGGGATGCTCTGCCCAGTGTAGCCAGCACAGGTCCCACAGCTACTGACAGAATTTCTTATGAGTAATTTCTTAGCCCAAATGACACTGATGAATTAGAGTTCATGGTGCAAGGACAAGACTCCTCTCTGAATTACTGTTTTGCAGCATCACAGATTGTGTGGGTCAGGACTGGACCCAAAACACTGGGTTAATCTTGAACCCGGTCATACACTGAAAAGAAATATTAAAAAGTATTAGATATAAACTGTGAATTTAGGGTAAATTCTTTATTCCAGCTGTAGGAAGGAATTTAGAGACTGATACAAAAGTGTGATTGGTTTTGATTGAAAAATGCAGAAGAACTGATGTACAACTGAAAAAGAATGCTGAAGTGTGGTCAGTATATTAAGCAGCCATTTACTTGATTACCCTCAGTGGGGTAATCAGGGGGGACAGTAGTTTGTGGGTTTCCCTCCTGGATAGTCCCATTTACACATTTTTTAGGAATATTTTAGTCTCTGAAGTGTCCTCCAGATTTAAATTTTGCATTTGATTATTTAATGGAATCAGGTCCAAAACTGGGGAAATGGATGACAACAGAAGAAACACATGCTACAAGAAGCACTGGATTGAGGAAGGAAAGAGAAATGCTGAGGAAATAAGAGTAGAACCACAGGGCATGGCAAACCCATTTGGTTGTTCCATTCAAGGGCTTCTCTTTCCTAGCACTTTCTCATGACAATAGAAATGTGCCAAAATACTGGTTTGAGATCCAGCATGCAAACACAACCCACAATGGAGCTGTGATTTTATATTTGTCTAAGGATTCACTTAATATATATTTTAAGTTCTTTAGCCTTGGATATTTAACTCCAACATGACCAAAAAAATTAAAGCTTACCAAATATTGTTACATGAGGAGCCGTGTAAGGGATGGACAAGTTTAAAACCACATCATGGCAACATTTGCAACCAATATTTAAAGTAAGTTTTAGTAAGAAATAGTAAGTTCTGTGTATTATTACTATACCTATGTGCTAAATTTTACAGCACATGCTATTTCCTCCAGTACCACTCATTATTGGAGTAATCTATTACCAAACTCATGGTAAAGCCTGCCTGTAAGAAAAAGAGCAATTCCAAAGATTTGTGTTTCCACAAGGGCTGGATGCAGACTGGTATGTTAGCAGTCCTGTAGTTCTATTCTGTATCACCAATACCCAGACATTTCTTATTTACTACATTTTTTCATTTATACAATAAGCAATTAGATGGATGTGAGGAAGACACACTTACTCAAGAAGGTACACTTACTAAAAATAATTCCAGACGCCCTTTGACACATGGCACAAAACTTTGCCCTTCAAGAGACCTTGGCTTCAATTCCTAGCACTAAGAGGTGAAAAAAACCCAACATATAACCCAGGAACGATACCCATTTTCCATTAAACACTAAGCTGCTCCCTAACAAAGTAATGAAGCTTTACAGAGTGGAAAGAAGCACCAGCAGCACAGGACCTTGAAGGTGAAAGCTGCAGAGTTCACCTTCAGCGCTGTGATAAGGGGGACAAAGAAAAGCAAGGTCAAGAAGCAGGGCAGCACAAGCCTGTGTCAGAGAGCAGATCATGCCAGCTCAAAGACAATAGGACTATATAAGCATAAGACATTAGCACTAGAAGGCAAAGACTCCTAAGTAACGCATTCATATACTCCAGACCAGTCAAGGAAAACATCTGCAGAGCAATTAAGGAAACACAATTTGAAATAAAACCATTCTAATTTAGATGCTGTTAATGTTACACTAGAAGTTGCTAACACTGCTGCAAGACTGTGGCAAATTTGTGATAAATGGGGAAGGAAAAAATCCCTAGAGTGTTACAATTATACACTGGGACTAGAAAACCATCAGAAAATATAAAATTTAAAAGATTTAGATAACTGGGAGAAATAATAATGTGTGAATATCTAAAGATGATTGTTTCTTTCTCCTTTTTTTTTAAAGCCATAAACATGTTTTGAGAGGAAAACATGAGAATATAGCACTGTCATTGGAACATTTGGCTTCAGATTACAAAAGCAATTCAAAGAGCATCAAGACAATCATTATTTTTCTATTATTTTTAATGTGACTTTTTAAGTCTAATAAAAAAATACCACTCATGAATGCAAACCAACAACACAAAGCACAGCAAAGACTGCTGGCTGATGCAGAGAAAAGGACAGAGAAAAGTTTTTTCTGAAGAACGTTTATTTTTAACAAAGCAAAAAAATGTGTATGAAATTGAACAGGTAACAGCATCGTTTTCTGTTTAAACATCATCATATGTGGGTTCATCACCTATGAAGTTTAACTCATTATAAACCAAACTTAAATGGTTGTGGATCCGTGGTTAATTTAAACAGAGAGTATGATTTTTCAAAAGATGTTCTACTTTATCTTTTACAAACTCCTAGTATGTCAAAAATAGTTTCAAATTGCCACATTGCTCTGCTATTGGTAGATCAAAAAGAAGCTTTTATTGACACTTACCTGGAAAACAGTACCAATTGATTTGTCTTATTCACCCACTTTTTAAGAAAATGATAAAAAACAAACTAAAAGAAATCTGAATTGTATGTAATTGTATTAAAAGTGACATAAAACAAAGAACAGAGGGATAAAGCAAAATATACATAAATATTCTTCTGAAGGAAGTAATAGTAAAGGTAATAAAAATTCTCAGTTTTCAGACAACAGTGATGTTGCTTTGATATACAGACATTGGGAATTCTCAACTGGCAGCAGTACAAGTTTGGATGTTGGAACATCTTAAAATTTCTAGTCTACAGTAATAAACAGAAGAAAGGCAGACAGGTTCATAGGAACCATATTTTCATAAATATTTTCACTGCATTATTTTCAACATTGGAAGAAATACTGATAATTTCTTTTGTAATGAATCAGTAGACTCAAAGTTCAAAAAAATAGTGTATTTTCAACAGGGAGGTATTTGCTTGAGTTACCCATTTGCACCTACCATATGCTTTTGCTTTCCACAAAGATATTATCAACAATATTTTCTGGCATGCATGTTGGCTCACATTTTCTTTCCCTCCTGGAAACAAAACCATACCTTTATGTTTCATTTTATTACAGAAGATGCCCAAATTTTCTCCTGTGAGTATACATGTAATTCTCAATAAGAAAACAACCTTGAAGGAAAGAATGTATTATGTGTTACAGGGGTTCTCCTTTGGAGCTGAGCTGGATATTCTTCTCACAGTTCTGGGAGAATTATTGGCAGAAGTAGTTCTTCCCAGATGGAGCAATACTACAGCTGTTCCTTACAAAACAGGAAAGCTTTTGATCCACTTCTAAGATACCAACTGTCCCCAGTCTCATTTCCCTGCTGTCCTATTACTCTTAGGTGAACTGCATAAACAGACATTTTAAAGGCACATCAGTAGGATTGTTTCTCAGTCTTGTCAACTTTCTTTGCCAAACACACTTCAGCATTAAAGATGCCCTGTACAGGTTCAGAACAGAGAAGTATATACATGTGCAAAATAATAGATTATTTCCATTTGAATTAACTATGAACAAAAATTTATGAGCAAATTCAGACAGATTAGCTAACTGGAGAGCAACTTCTAATATTTTGACTGTTAACTCCTACCTCCTGTGATGGGATCCTTATTGGAGCTATATTTTCAAAGTAAAAACATCCCAATTCACACATCTCTTATGGTGGTGATTCATCACGCAAGCTGCTGCCTCATGCTTGAACGTTAGTATTGACAGTGGCCGATACTCCAGACTGTCAGCAAAAACCTTAAAAAAAAGTGCTACTGCTAATGTTCAGCATGTAATGCTATCAGTGACAGAGGAGCAACTCTACATCACGAGCTTGGCAGCACCACTGGCCCTGACCCTGCGCTCCTCAGGCCCAAGCCATCGCAGTTTTTATGACTGGATTGGTCTCTGACCCAGATACTGTACTGATTATTGAAGCTTCCACTTGGCAGGAGTAACTCTGACCTACTGTGCTAATAATTTTGCTGATGGGAACTAATTAACTACCACACAGTCTACACACTCTCTGTAACCTAGCTGTTAACAAGCTTGTAATAGAACTTCAATCAAGTCACACTGTGCCCTGGGTATATAAGCTTGTACACATGCATGCATGCACATGTGTCTACACACTGGAATGATGACTACAGTCCTATGGAATGAGTGAAGATAAAATGAAAACAGGGTAAAACGCAGACTAAAGTGCCCTGTGTTTACATATGTCTCATTATTGACCAAGACAAGGATGAGAAATGAAAGCAGCTGCATTTTTACCTCTAGGGGACTTCATACAGGTCAATTTAGAACAACCCCAAGGAGACCTGAATGTCACAACTACGAAAGGATAGCCCTTCTCTGCATTACTGCACCAGTGCTATGAGAAATGCACACTGAACTTTACCTAATTAAGTACAAAAAAAAAGTTTATTACACAACCTCAATTTGAAGTACTTTGATATCCCTACTTACTGTTCAAAGAGAGTAACTTCTAAAGACATTAGAAAAGTGGGTGCCTAGCATGAAGAGTTGCGCTTACACTCATGTTAGAAGAGACTTGGTCGCTTAGATGATTCTGAAACAATGTTTGCATCTATTAAAACGTTGCTGTCACTGTGCTAATCCCCAGGATTCACAACAGCCATGGCTAAGACTTATAACGGAACTAAATAAAACAAAGTAAAAATTATCTCCAAATGCTTCAGGTTTAAATATAAAAATAAAATTTAAAAAAAAATGGAGTGAGGGGGGATTATGATACATAGCAAAAAATCCTGAAATACTATATAATATTCTAAGTAGGCAAGAAATTCCTGCACACTCTGTATGCACACATCACAAGTAATGCACCAATGTGACCAGATTAACAGAGAAAGCAGGAGGTAACAAAATCACTGTGTCGATCTCCTCCTGGTAAAACACTCCGAGATTCAGAATAATCAAATAGAAAATAATCTTTGTGAATTAGATCAATATATGTTGAAGAAAAGCATGCAGACTGATTATTTTTCATTTCTCTTTGACGATTTTGAGCTTCATCATAGAAGGGGTAGTTAATGCCATTTGAATGAGGCATGTTCTGAAACAGCAGAAACTCTTCAGAAAATAGCCTGTATAAATTAACCTAGATATCACATTGTAATTGATCAATACCTACCAGTTTTCACTAAAGATAAGTATTTGTGTCTGGTTCTATGAAATATTAGCTACATATACACAAACTTTATGATATAACTAAAAAATTAGACGTCTTCCATTAAAATTGAAGAGAAGTCTAAAACTTGTATTTTGTTCTGTCTAACACTTAAAAACTGACAGCCTGGGTGACACTTCATAAAGTCTTCTACTGGTTTGCCTCCACCAGACTCACCTACACAGGATTTAGACACTTGGCTGCATCATGTACTTTTACCTCAGAAAAAGAGCACTAAAATCAAACAATCTTAAATCAGGCTCTTTGACCTTTTCTGATCACTACTGTCCACTCAACCTTTTCAGGATGAATGGGAGACATCTTTGTCCAAGACAGTTTATGAAGCAATCACAGTACTTCCTCTAAGTTAGATAAATTAGGTGGTCACTTAACAGGGAGAAAGGCCAACATCAATTGCAGCAAAGGTCACTCAGTTCAGTTATCATGTACTGTATTAAATTGTCATCACATCTGAGCGGCAATTTCATCAATAACCCATCCAGCTAGAATGACTGTGAATGTTTGAAACTATCCACCCCCTCTATGGGGGACAGAGAGCAGTCAGAAAGCTCACACATATCTATAAGGCAGTGATACCAAAGGCCACGAAATAAACACCTGAAGGGAACAAAGGTTCTCATCCACCAGTTTGGGGCAAAAGAAGATGGAACAGACACCAATAAGCTAATGATGTAAAGTATAGTCTTTCCCACAGGACTACGAATACCATCTTATCTGCTACTACTTAAGAGTACAAATTCTTTCCTTGAATCTTTGCCTCTCAAGATTTTTTGGGTGTCCTAACAGTCACTCCGGGAATACCGTGCTCTTTCCAGCATTCCAAAGTCCCTGCTTAGTTCTGCTGAGTCTGCTTTCACCAGGAAAATGCAATAGAGGAAATACTTACTGGAAACTTTAAATAAATAAATACAAATGCTATCCAACCTCTGACACAGCAAACTACTTTGTTATTTTGATCCAGTTACTAACGAACTTCTAAATGTCAATAAAAGCCTTTATATTGGTAAGAAAAGCATTATTTCATTATTTTAATGAAATTAAAATAGTTCAGTAACTCTCAAATCCCAATAAATGTGAAGCACTCAAGCATGAACATTTTATGCAATGTAGCATTTATGCATTGTATGCATTCATATTACAAGGAAATGCAATACACATAGCCTGACTCCATACAGAGGTTAGACTTTGCTTTACTTTTTTTAAAGAAATACAATTGATTACTTCTACTTCTGCAACTTTGCAAAAATAACAGCAGTCTATGCATTACAAAAATGCCAGACAATACTGTGCTTTTATTTCGCACATAAAGTTTCAAACTGCTAACTGAAAATATTCTTACTTTTAAACAATACCCATATTTGGATGTGTTTCATATTTTAAAATTAATCATAATGTAATTTGCAGACAATCCATCCTGAAAACAAACATGAAAGTGAACGCCTGAGCACTTACAGATGAAATCTATACAGTCTACTCAGGAATCTGTAAAGTAACAGCTGGTGCTACAGCTGTTACATTCAATCAGGGAAGACAAGCAATACCATATGGCGTGTTTTTCTAAAGCAGTTCTAGACACTGCATATCCAAGATACTATACTTAGGGGGAAGAAAGAGGGAGTTGAAATGCATCCATTACTAATAATTAGTCCAATCCATCACAAATAATTACCAAGATGATTTATCATTAATAAATCCTTACTTAGGTTGCCCAAAACCACAGAAAGAAAGACTCATGTAAGCTTTTTATTTTTCATTTAAGAATCACTTTATTATTTTTCGTTATGTAAAATAGTGTTATTTCTAAACACCAAGCGTAAATCTAGAAAGTATCAAGTTGCACTTTCAAGCAGGAATAGCATCAAGAGCTTTGAAGAAAGACAGGTTACTTCAGGAATCAAAATCTATGAGGATAAAGTTAAGGCTCACACCTGAAGGCATCCAGGTATTAAGAGGGAAACACAGTATAAAAATACAGGTTTAATCAGGAAAATGTTTGTTTTGTTGCTGTTACCTAACAAAGCTTTTCTTCCTGTTTCTAACAAAGAACAAAATCCAAACTTCTAAAAAACTGTCAGGAAGAAAATTTTCTCTACACTTTGCGAGAAGAAGCTAGTTCTGGTTGACAGAGATATGTATTTATAGAGATCGTGATTTTATCCCTATATTCTGCAATGCAATTATAACAACCTGTCACCAAATCCACTGAACTGATGTCAGAATACTCTGACACAAAGAGAACACGTTGTATGAAAACAACATGCTGATAAAGTAGTATTAATAGTGCTCTGAGTTTTACTCATAACCAACCATTGTATTGACAGCTTTAACATATGTGCTTCTCAAAAAAAAAAAAAAAAAGTCCCACAAATCTCTTTTGCAAGAACTTGGCATATATAAACAAATATTTTTAAGATATACTTCTGTGATAATGTAAACTCTTCAAAAATATGTATTTTAGACAGTTTGTTTTAAATGTTCAGAAAAAGTTTAATACAAGCAATAAAAATATTACAGAATATGTAACTAAGTTGAAAACCCACATAAAGAATTTCCTTATTTAATATATTTATTGCAAAATCCAGGTATCTGTTTCCTTATTTGTGCTCAGGTGCTCATTTTTTCTTACACGAGGTTAATTAGTTGACCTGCCTTTGAAAATTGTAAAGGGCTTTTTAAAAAGTGGAATAAAATTGTCTTTTTCATAAATGAGGATTTTAAAGACATCAAAACTCAAGTACAGCAATCCAAAATGTCAGCAGCACTTGCAGTATTTCACAGCAACATTTACTGTTCCAAAGAGCACTCTTTATGGCACCTTCACTGAACAGGGTGAATCCATCTGCCCCACTATTTGCCCATAGCTAAGAACGAAGCAGATAAACACCAAACTTTCAGTGTGAGTTTACTGATTAAAGATCAAGTCTAAGACCACCTGCTGAGCTACAATAATCTGTCAGGATGTCAGAAATCCTGACACTAAGAAACAGACAGCAAAGATCTTTCTGCAACGAAAACTACATTAAGTAATTCTTCAGCATCACTGCAATGATAGAGTCATTTCCAAGAAGCTACTTAGAATAACCACAAAATATTCGGAAATATTCTAAAAACACAGAAGCATCACATTGTGCTTGTGAAATATGTTCTTACAAGCACATGAGTAATAAGGCTAATAATATTCAAAGAAACTCTTAATTGCACTAGTCAGAGAATAAATATTACATTTCAAAATGCCTTACCCAATTTCCTGTTTGTAAACAAACTACAAAATTATCTTGTTAGCTAGTGTGAATAGCTGGACGGCATTGAAACTGCAGGCAGTCTTAGAGCTGGAAGAATGCTTACACACTCATTACATCCCTGAAGTAGAAAGACTGTTCACCTTCCCAAATTGTACTGAAAAGCTACGTAAGGACACTAAATAGGAAAAATGAAATCATCTTAATACTTCACAAAAACAAAGGCTAACCAAAATTATCAAAAAATAATGACTTAATTACTAATTCATCAAAAGGCATTGCACAAGAATGACCTTTGAAACTAAAATGGGCATTGCTTCTGTGCTGCTGGGATCAATTTCTGTGTCTTTATCAGCACTGCAGATTGATGCATTGTTATCAAGGCAGATAAAAGCAGTAGCTTGGAATCATACTGAACTGCCTGTCACATAAATGGCTACCATGAAGTAAATTTCAATTTGAAAGCTTTTCCATTACAAATGTTTTTAAACAACATGTTCTCATTTTGAAACTCTTCTTGAAACCAGTTATTTTTAAACACACAACATTCCCTGCTTTGAAAATGTAATAGCTATGAGAAGCTTATTCAGATACAAAATCACTGCCAACAGCCAAGCCAAGGGTACTCATTTACCAGATTCCAAAATGACAGGTATTAATACTTGAAAAATTTAATTTGCAGGGACTTCTTGGCTGTTGCAAAGAGTAAATTCCTTTCTACCTATACTGCATTGAAATTTGATTTTTTTTAAATTACTATTTTTATTTCCCCCACAAAACCAAAGCACCTCAGAGGGGGTAAGAACCACAAGAACAAGTAGCATTTTTCATTACTTCAATTCCATGGAACATTTTTCTTGGTAGAAGCAAAAAGAAGACAGAAATGGGCTGTGCACATAAATCAGAAGAACTAAATAAGATCTTGAACTATCAACTACAAATGTACAGTAACTATCAGAATTACCAAAATTACTTATTACCCAAAAATATGTCCTTCATTACAACTGAAAAATTAAAGGATGCTAGAATATCTTATGTTAATCTAAAACTCATATATTTGTTTTCTTACCAGGTCTGCTTGATAAACCTACATTGGCATTTTGCTCAGAATAAGTTCTAACAGGCACCCATATTTCTGAAGGATAAGGGAGTAACTTTTTCTAAAAATTCTTCCAAACTAAGAGGAAACAAAGTGTCACATAACACAATTTCATCTTCTGCTTCCCACTCCTTCTGATTCAAGCATTAAGTATTATTCCTTAACTAAAGCATATAGGCTAATCTACCTAATAGCCAAGAATCTTCTGAAAAGGAAATAAAACCAAGACACACCTTACAGCTTTTGTTTTTAAGTAGATTTTAACATGGTTGTTTAAACACAAGACAATTGGCACTGGGCATTTTGTTTGAATGGATATTGTGTCAGCAACAGCAACTAAGACATATTCCTTTAAAATTGAAAAGGAAATGAAAGTAAAGTGCACGAGCTTCTGAAAAGTTAGGTGTAATTCCAACAAGACAGAAGGAAAGAAAGTTTAAGGATGCCTCCATGGTGGGGAAAGCCCCATCACTGCCATCTATATTAAAATTTAAAGGATTTAACAAAGGAAGTCTCAGTGTATTGAGGTGCACAGAGAGACTCTACAACATGCATAGTAAAGAAGAAACATGATTTTTTATTTAAAAAATATAAATTAAAATGCAAAAAACCCACCTAGGAACATCTCATGGAGACTATTTCCTCCTTTAGCATCCAATTAAAATCTTGAGCACTTGCACTGTTACCTTGAGACATGACATTAAATTCACAGGAGCTAAATGCATATAAGGTTGGACCCCGAAATTTTATCTTCCCAGTGGTAAAATCAAACAGAAGTACACTGTTATTACAACAGTTAATTAGCTGAACTAAACTTCCTGCTAGAAAGATTCAAATTTACCTCTCCCTTGACCATGATGAAAAGAAAAAAAAATCACAGAGTTGTTGAATGAAATGTTATTAGGTAAAAAGCAAAAATTCCTGTTAAGAGGTTGTATAGATATGTGTCATATTTTGTTTATTTAGCTTACACTAGAAGTTTCTCACTTTCTTAGGAAGTGAGGAAAAAGTTGTGATATCTCAATGTCATCTACTGGATGATATCATGAGTATTCTGTGTGACAAGGTGGCTTACAGCCTGGGAAGTAAAGCACAGCAAACCACTGACAGCTTTATCAATTTCCTTATCTGGCATTCCAGGTTATCTTTGAGGCTGCAGGCTCTGAAGAACAGCAGCCTTCTGAAGCATCAAATGTCTCTACGGAGTGTAGCTGAACATTAAAATCCAGTTTTGCACTGCCATCATGATGTGCCTGATATTCAGGGCTTGTAACTTACACAGATCTAGAATATCATTAACAAAAGCGCCCAACTGGCTCAGCCTTTGTCTTCTGACTTCAATTCATCTTTGATAAAAATTTTTAGATGTTGACAGCATGAGACAAATAAGACCACCTTCGTAGATCACCCTTCCCTTTGGAAGTGCATTAACACAACCTGACAAAAAGGATGAACCACTATTTCTTGATGCAGGTAGAGGTCTATGGCAGTAAGATCATGTTTCCCCTCCAGAATACTGAGCAATTATTGAAGAGGCAGGTAAAATAGACCCAGGTCACAGGGTAAACATCTCATACAGCATCCATTAGCCCACTGAAACAAAAGAGGGGTCAGATATGGAAGTGCTACTACAAGCCATGTGAAAAACTGGGATGAAGACCTAAAAACTATCATATGTACCTAAAAAAAAGGAAAAACAGTAGTCGTAGATGATCAATTTGAAAACTCAGTAAAACTTCTGTAGCATACAAAAGCTCACTGTGTTTTACAGAACTAGTCTGTATGTTTCACTTCTTGTCTTACTATCTGTACTTCTCATATAATTCAATATATTTAAGAAAATAATGCATCTCTTATCAAACTGATGAAAACTCAGGTATCAGAAGAAAATGTCCATAATGTGGCTTTGCATCTTTTCTGTTTGTGTGTGTTGTTTTGTTCTGCTTGGTTGTTATGCTGCTTTTTTTTTTTAATAAATAGGTTCTTCATGAAGAAACTCCCATGTGCTTCATAACTTTATTAAATTAAGTGATTAGGAGCCAACTCAGTGACTGGAAAGTGTATGTATTTGGGCAAAGATCACATTTCAGAAGGAAGTCATTCTCAACCTGAGGTTAGAAGTCACATTAACCCAATTAGAGCAACCATTATGCAAATGACAGAGCCTGTGCTGCTTGGTGCAACATGAGACAGTGGATTTATCAGGAAAGATTAGACTTCATGAAGTACAGTTCAGCTAAGTCATAGCTGAGGGGCATGACAACTGACAAATAGTCTGCTTGAGTAATCCAGCCATGAAGGTAAAAGGGATTACAAAAAAACCAGCAAACTAGCTAGAGTGTGACATACAGACAATAGTGTAGTCTTTCTATTGCAGTGATAGAAACTCTACTGCTTAAAATATTTACAATAAATGTAAAGCAGAAACTGGGAAAGATATGGCAGTTTGGGAAGAAAGAAAGAGAAGGGGTTAATTATTCAGCCTCATTAAATTTTTCATCAGAAGCAGAAAACTATCATAGCTTGAGCATTTTCTTTTTCATTAGAGTGCTTTTTAATATTGACATCCAACCAATTATGTTCAAACTAATTCCCAGAATGCTGTGAGACTGTAGCTACTTTCAGAAGTTTTTCCACATTAATGAACTGTATTATTTTTTCATTAGAAGCTCCAGTGTGCTTTGAGACATACAAAGTGGGGAACAGAAAACCACCCTGAACAGAACATACTCTCCAAGAAGACTTTGGCTTTCTTAATGAATTTCTATCTTCAGGGAGCCTTCTTCATCTTTACTTTAAAAATTCAAAACCAAAAGCAGCACTTCTACTTCAAGTGGACTCCTCCTTTATAACCAATTGCAGCAAAATATGTGAACTCTGTGCCTCTTAGCTCCAGACACAGGTGAAGTGATGGAACACAGAAAATGTATATATTTTTTATTTGACATGCTATCTCTTATGGTCTACATTCCAATTTTTATATTTGGGGTTGTTTCATTGTTTTTTCCAGATATGTCAGACTAGATTAAACTACTTTAATAACATTCTGAAGATTTAATACGCCTTAGCTAATGATAGCTTGTTTCTCTTTTGCATAGTCTCAGTGAAAAAAAAACAGTTAGCAAAAAAGGCATTTTATTACCTGATTCATTATACAGAAAGCAGGGCATCTTTTTTTATGGCTTCCTAATATATTTTGTCTCTTCTTTCCTAAATAACTCTCTCTGGTAACATTTGCATAAAATGTGATGAATGTCTGTCCTAAAAGGAAGAGAAATTGCAACACTGAATTGCATTAGCAACTAATATAGGCATGACAAGACTGAAAACTAATTCTTTGCTCTTCCTTTTAATATTTTCTCTTTAATTAAGTTGCACCTTTTATTCATCTCAACTTCTCCTTAAATCTATATTTTGTTAATAAACACCTGCCTCTAGTAGTGCTACTCAGCACTCTCATGGGATTATATACAGACTGTATCCCATACATAGAATAATTAATACTACTACTAATAATAATAACAAACAACTTTCTGGATAACAGTGCGTTACTGTCTGAGGAACAACACACTTTGAAAGTATGCTGGGCTTGTGTACTGAAGAGTGCCTTTAATTTACTAAAACAGCAAGTTCAGAAGGCACGTATACAACCTTTTAAGATGCATAAGCTACTTTATAAGCAAATTATCTACCATCTTTCTTAAAATGGCTTACACCAGATAATAGCACCTATATGTGAAGGGCAACAACACATCATTTCCCCGAGACACGCGCTCACTGGTTTGTCTCTTTCTAGTCTCATAACAACACTTTTATCGATAGGAGGAAACCTATTTCTTAAATGAAAGTGATGAAGACATTATGCAAGCAACAGATTGTTATTCTGAGAGATTTTTTTCTGCATGCATGGCAGTAATTTTTAGTTCACTGAATTGTCATTCCATCTCTAATCATCAATTTCCTTTTATATGTGAGGCTTCAGCAAAACACACCTATTTTAAATACCTACTTCTGCATCCAAAAAGTAAAATCTTTACTACCTAATTTTGGCTTCTGTGGACCCTGACCATTAAAGACCATTACTTTCCTGTTAAGAGAAAAACTAAGCAGTATGCTGTTCAGAAAAAACTATGAAGCACGTAATCTAGAAAATTCAGTGATTTCAAGAGAAGGCATTCACTGCATCACATCCTCAGAGCCATAAATGAATGTCTTGCAGAGTTAAGATAAGAAAAAGACAAAAGTGATACTATCTCAAAAAACAAGTTGTACAACAGTTATACAACTAACTCACAATTTTAGAGTTACTTCCATCACATGTAATTGGCAGTATACCTGGTAGAACAGCTCAAATCTGTAACTGAGACAAAGGAATCAAGACTCAGTCATAATCAGTACATATACTCATCATCTGGATTACCTCCATAAAGCTTTTAAAGTATACTTTACACAGAGGGTGAGAAAACAAAGTGTTTATTATTAGTAAATATATAAATCACCTATACAAATCTGTTGTGAGATGCACTTTGTGGAGTTTCAGAGAACTCACACTTTTACAGCACAGACCGTAACATTCTCCTGCAGCTCCCTACAAAGATGTGAAGTACAGCACAGAAAATAACCTGAATTTCCTGACTTTATGGTTCAGGTACTAGAACTACTCCCAAGGTGTTGACATTCATATATCAAGTTGAAATATGGAGAGCTGTAAGTCATTCATCCACGTCAAGTTAAAGACTACAAATCTTCCTTGCGTGTTCTGTCACTTTATCGCTGTTCCTCCTCTTCCTTTCATTATCACCTGCATGGCACCAAGCACATCTTACAGGAACAGGTCAGTCTTTCCAATGCTGCCATCTAAAAAGCAATGCTGACTGTGAACTTCATTTAGGATTACAAAAACAAACAAATAAACAGGCAAAAAAAAAAAAAGTTGTTTCAATGACAGCCTTCAAAGTATGCCTCTTAAAAATAGCAAGTTCAGCAGCCATTAAGGTGGAATTTCTAAAAAGAAGTTAGTGGTATAGGAAAAAAACCCCAGCATTTCACTAGATATGACCACAAATTCAAGCTGTGCCACTGTTCTAGTCAGGAAGCAGACAACTTAGAGAATCCATTATTCTATTTATTTTACAGTAGTTCAATTGGAGCCATACAGCATTGTTCAACAGTGTCTTGAGACCATCACATACACATCACACAAGCATGCACACAGAGCTGTACGTATTGTTGGAAATATTGCATGAAAATAGCCTCCAGACTGATTCCAGAAAAGTCATGTTAGTTTAAAAATGTCCATATATGTTCATATAGGAATTTGGCCCTTCTCTCAGCCCCCTGGGTTTTTTCAATCTCACAATCTATTTTAAATATTTGATTTCAACAGAAAAAAAACCCTGCTGGTTTCTTACCCCATTCTCTTCATGTTTTTATTCTCCACTCATGTTAACTTCTTTCTTCCTTTCTCTCAAGTGTCCTGGTCTTCTCCACTACATCCATTTTTGCTTGCATATGCCAAGTACTACGAGTGTGCTAAAGCATTGGTTCCTTGAGTACTGTCTCTAACTGTATCAAAAATCTCAAGACTCAAAGCTTCTTCTGTTTTGTTTTTGCACAGACCTACAGAAAACTACATTCAGGTAAATGGCACTTTATAGACGAGCAGATTCCCCATGTCACCACTGCAAACCATGTGCAGAGCTGAGACTGGATTCAAGATCCAGCCTCTTCACTAGCTTATAATGCAACTTTTGCAAATAAGGTTGATGTTCCCTGTTGCAAGATGTAGCAGTCTTATGACTACCTTGATGGCTTTTTCCCTTCCTGCTCCACCCTATTCCTCTAATCTAGGAATTATTTTGACTGAAAACCACAAGAAAATTAAGTCAAGCAGAATAAAATGGGACAAAATTCCTCACAATGTATACTTGATTAAACCACCAGTAGAACACCGCAAAGCAAGCAAAGTTTTACGTAACACAAGTGTTCTTTTAGAATAATCAGGCATATTCACATAAAATTCAAAATGAGTTTTGCTACTTGCAAGAAGAAGGGATGCCTGCTGTATCTGAGAATGAAGAAACACTAAGTAACTTTTAAAAACATTCCTCTTCTCCCAATGATGCATTTTGGAACTATCACTCAGAGAATTCGCTTTCCAAGGTTTTTTACAACACTATTTTCTTATGAAAATAATTCTCTCCTCCAGTATCCTCCACTATGGCATCTTGAGATCAGCTATCTGAACTACTTTTGGCACTTGACGTTATTTGGATGCTCCTTTAGAATGCTAATAATTTATCTTTGTATCTTTGTAAACAGCATCTTTAACAAGTCTTAATTACGTTGTTTTGCATAAAGCCATGGTACATAAGAACACCAGCAAATGAAGATAATTCAATTGTGCTAGGCACTGTACAAACACAAGTCATTATAAAACAATCTCTCTCTGTTCTATTCTTTATTTCTCTAATGGCTCGGTGGTAAAATAGCTATTCCCCAGCACATACAAGGAGAGTTATACCACTGTTCACTAATAAAAACATTTCATTTTGCATAGTACAGGAGGTAGAAAGTAATGATGTCTCTCATTAAGAAATTTCTCATTGGATTAGCAGATGTCATCAATCTTAAAAATGTTTGTCTCATTACATCAGAAACCCTTTCCAATTAATACCCTCAAACTCACTGTACATAATACAGACTGCAAGGAATGGTCACATGATCTCCTTCCCCCTCAAAATACCTATGGAAAACTCTTACTGGTATTTGGATATCTGAAAGATTGCTTTCCAGCAACATCATTCACAAGGGATCACACAAGAAACCTCCACTTGAGCCAGTCAATAAGGGCTGCATCAAATGGCACTCCTCCCCTGAATCCATGCAAACACACCAGATTTCCCTTCCCTATTCCACAGACATAAAATCACCAAAACAATCTCGGCAATGGTCACAAAGTACAGAGAGCAATTTAAAAAATCCTCTAGCTGTTGTGGTCTACTGACGACTTTGAGCAATGTCAGCAGCACTAAAAATCACAGTGCCACTTAATGCTGAGAACGTGCTGATTGCTGCAATAAATGCCTGGTGGATTTTGTGTGAAATTCCAGATGCTGATAAGTTTAACACTGCACAGCATTCATATGAAAATGGTAAACAATGGGATTTCCTAGTGGACAATAATTTGTGCTAGCGGTAACAAAACTGCTTACATTAACTTTCATTTGACTAAGTTTTAATATCCATGTAATACAGTTATTTTAATTGGTATTATTTAGGAAAACTTTTACCCAATAACATGAATTTTTAAGATTTCTGTATATGGTTCCCTCTTCTAATTCTTCCATTACTTTAGTAACTCCATGTATTTTTTCTGCCTTAGTACACAGAAACAGACATAAAAGGAAAGAAGAATCCATAAATAGAACCCAAGTCAGTGCTATTGCTGCCTCCAGTTGTAGGCTCTGTCAGCCCAATGCTTTCTCTGAGGTGCTACACAAACCCACCAGATCTTTAACTTCTGTTACCAAGAATTTTAACATTTCTTTACCCACCTAAGGAACTCGCCGCTTTTTTCAGTTTCACTAGGCTAAGAAAGAGAAACAGAGATTTTGACTGGACATGCATCCAGAGAAAGGATCTCTCCGCCCTATTTCAAAGAGAGCAGACCACAGAAGAAGAGAAGAAAAAGAAAAAAAGACATGTGAATCCAGGACGTAAACTTCAATAAACAGGATAAATATATGTATTGTCATTTACCCCAGAAATCATTTTCTCACAATACAAAGTTTAATGCACAATTTAATTTATACCATAGAAAGTTTTAACTCAAAATATTGATTCGTACTTGTCTTTGATAATACTATACTTTATATTATGGGAACTGGGCTTTCTGTTAAATCTGGAGTGATTGTGTTAAAAGATACACACTTTCTGTTATCTGAAGAATGGAGCGGACAAGCAGGATAAAAATGACATCAACATCAAGTGAAATAGGGAACTGTAAAGTTAAATCTTGGTCTATAAGGCATTAAAAAACCTGAATTAATTCAACACTGGATACCAGCCTGCAGTATAAAACAACCCATAGCTTTTGAGGCATTCTGCTATTCCAGCATCCCTATGAGCTGAGGGATTCAGCTGATCCAGTTAGCATAAGCACTTCAAGAAATACGCTAAAAACAATCCAGACATCCTCTGCTACCAGTACAACGTTACCAACTACCATTTTCCACTTTTCTGACAGCTTCAAAATGCCATCCTCCAAGTGAAATCAACCATTATCCTAGCATATAGTACTTGCTTATCTTAACTAGAGGCTTATAATACCAGCCACACTTTTTTCTACTTTCCTACTTCAAATATGGCAAAATAACTGCATAAGAAAAAGAATTTCACAGCACAACATTTTTATCCAAACATTTAAATATTTACTTTGATTTTGTTAAATAAGGACAGAATACTAAACAACATTTATAAATAATTTCGTTAAAGCAACCATTTTCTGCATCTCTGCCAAATATTTTGTTGCCCGGCTGCACTACAAGTCTTTTGCATTAGTCAAGACTTAATACGTGCTTTGCAAAATTTCTTTTGAATAAAAAATCAGAAAGGATATTTTATAAATGAGGGCAAAGAGCAACAGTGATGAACACGCCTAATAAAAATGAATATTTCCTTATTCAAGACCCAGATAGACAAGCCCCATCTGACTACATGAGAGTCAGATTTAACTGGGAGACGACAGCAAAGAGTGTGGTTGCTTAGATGCAAATAACAGTATGTAATAAAAGTGATAAATTCTAATTAATATATGCAGTGTATGTGTAACCAACACTTAATCACATTCTATCCTAGAGGATCATTTATATTTAACAGTAATGTTTCTTTAGCACATTTTGCTTGAATAATTTTTATTCTTTTAAAAGGTGATGAAATACAGTTTTTATTAATATTCCTTTTGTCTTATTCTGTAACTGAAGACCAGAGAATCAAAAAGATGAACCCCCAAAACCACCTTTTACATTCAATGACAGTTTAAAAATCTTGACAGATCTCTGTCCTCAAGGATGTGCAAGCACCAGCTGAAGTTCACCATGCCATAACTAGGGCTTTATTTTCCCTTGAAGAGGTCCTCATTGCCCTCTTTCATCATCATATGTGAATTCCCTTCCTGACAGTTAGGCCTCAAGATAAAACATCTTTTTCTCATTTAGCATTTTACCTAACATCTAATCTTTCTCTTCAGATCATGTCTTCATGATCTCTTTAAAATCAGGAGTTTCCTAGTTACTGATACAGGCTTATCTGTCTCCAGTCTCAAGGTGTAATTACTGCAAAAAGTCTTTACTCCCGTTTGGAGAGGAAAAAAAAAAAAAAAGAAATACTGAAACAAATGGGGAAGTTTTGCCGATGTAATGGAATGGCTCCAACAAACAAGATGACACAGCCTTTGAAAAAAGGTAAGTGCTTTAATCAGAGGTCTGGTTAGGTAATTTTTCTCTCTCCCTCTTCCCTTCTGATAATTCCTGTCAGTGTGTATTTAGGTACATTTTGAAATGCCTGCTGGCCTGCCAGTCCTAGGAAGGACTTCTGCTCTCCTCAGGCGTTAATATGAGATAGGAACACTCAGTGCAGTGAAAATAAGACAGCCCTAGGGTCATACATAGGGAAAATAAAATAAAGACTTTTTATTCAGTGATTTTATGGGGTTTAGGCACCAAAGATGTTAGAAGAGGAATTCCAGAACTGTTGAAAATTCCACTTGTGGAACCAAACTATTTTTAAAATAGATTTGGCTCTTAGGACGTAAAGCCACGGGACCTCGCAACGGTGCCGATGTTGTGTTTGTTCCTCTCTCTGGGTAAGTAGGAAACCAAGAGGCTGAAAAACAGAGGAGTGTTGAGACCCTCCTCATATCAAGCAATGAAGTGTGATTTGGTTACAAAATCCAAGAGTAACACCTTGAAACAGAAAACATTTGTTTATAGGCTCTGGAAGCAGGAGACCTTTATGTGGCCCTCTTTCCAAGGCAATGGAACAAGGATAAATCACATACAGATGGTGTTGCCTGAAAAAGATCAGAAAGTGATTACGGAAAGCTCTTGGACTGCAGAGTTTGCAACACCCTCTGGCCCCAGTGGAAATCACCTGGCGCACTGGTTTCACTCCAGGCCTCCACTACCCCAAAAGTGCCTATGATCTTCCATATGTTGCTAACACAGATATTATTGCCTTTCCTCTGATTCTTGACTGCATCAAGGGTTGAACAAGTTATCATCCAAGGACCAATTCTCATCTAGGAGACACAACATAAGCAGGAAAATATAGATACTTTATCATTCTCTTCAGGAAACAATGACTTTTTTCTCTCTCCACTTTAATGTTAAAACAGCACTGTTACCCACAGGAATCCTATTTCCAGTTCTGCCCTTGTTAAAAGGAAGGGAAAATGTCTAGCTGCAATTGTCATACCAAAGACCAAGTCTTGGTATCAACAATTGCAGATATCTCAAATAATTCTGTAGAATTAAACCTATCTGTACTATCTGAGATCTGATCAATAGTCTTTAAAACAGATAATGATAGAAAAGGCACTGCATCCTGGATTTGTTTCTTATGACTGTTTTTATTCCAGAGATATTAATCCAACACTGCATCTTCCACTTCAAAGGCGTAACACGAACTACTTCAAGCTGTTGGAAGATGCAATTTTAATGTGATAGAACCTTTTTGATTTTGTGTATTCTTCAGTAATTAACCAGCATATTGTGTATATATATATATTATATCTACATATATGTTATTAACTGTAGGCAGGCATTAGACCTAACATTGGCAGCACATCACAAATCAGCATGTCAGTTCATTTAACAAAAACAAATGAAGGAGAGGGTAGAAAGAAGTAAAAGAGACTTCCAATGGGGCAAGAAACCCCTATGCTTAGCCAGTTGTGTAAAGAAACGGTAAATATATGTCTTGCATGATTAAATGACAGACAAAAATATGCATCTTCACATAAAGTGAAAAAAGTGAAAACTTTATGGGTGTCTTCATTTAGAAATCAGCAGTTATCACATTGTTCATTGCGAAACTTACAGATACATCAACATCTTAGCCCATGGTGGGCAGTATCACCAGATTATAAAGTGTCTTTGAATATGAAAATCACAGAAAGGGTCAGGTTGGACGGGACCTCAGTGGGTCATCTGGTCCAACCTCCCTGCCCAAGCACATGGCACAGGACTGCATCTCGACGGTTCTGGAGTATCTCCAGTGAGAGGGACTCCACAACCTCTCTGGACAGTCCGTTCCACTGCACGGTCAACTGCACAGTAAAGAAGTTTTTCCTCATATTCAGGTGGAACTTTCCTGTGCATCAGTTACTGCCCGTTGCCTCTTGTTTTATTGCTTGGCAACACTGAGAAGAGCCTGGCTCCATTCTTGACAACTTCCCTTCAGATACAATTCAATAATATCCAGTAAAACTCTAAAGCAAATCATAAAAGTTAAGGTAGAATAAAAATGGCATTTAAGGAACTCACTGAAGTTCAATGTAGCAGTGTAGAACCTGAAGCAAACAACTGCTCATTGTAAAGGAAATTACTCATTAATAAAACGTGTCATTAAAAATTTTTTCAACATAAGTTCAGTGCTTGGCAGTGTGTGTCAACATCACATCAACATAATCACCAGTCCTCAGTACCACAACTCCTCTTCCATGAGTTGCTAAAAGCTGCCATTTTCTAGCTCAGATCATCAAGCAGATGCACACCATGACTCAACTCCAGGAATCTTGCTGTTTCCTCACTTTGCTTTAGTTTATGTTAAAAAACCAAGATGACTTTTCCAGTGACCACACAAAATGAACCAGCTGTGTATTTGTAGCTGAAAAAAATGCATACACCGGGTCTGCACAGGATGGAATGAGAAATTTTGGTGAGAAACCTAGTTTAATCAACTTGTAACTATAATCAACTATGTTCATTTAAATGCCATTCAAAACTCTGAAGGTCCATTAAACACAGCAGAACACCAAATATTCCATTCTCTCAAAAGATCAAAAAAAGTAACAAAAGCCAAAACTTCAAAGCAGTTTCAGCTGGAGAAGTAAAAATTACTTGGTAATGGCACTCGTATCACAGGATGGGTGAAGATTAGAAGGGACCTCTGGAGATAATTTTTAGCTCAACCTCCCTGCTCAAAGCAGATTATTCACAATATTGTCCACGCTGAATCAAAGATAATTAAACCCCCAAATGGTTAAACTGAGTATTGCAATAACCTCAGAAATCATGTCCCCTGAGAGCTTTTCATGGACTGAAAGCAAACACTTGAAATTTGAATTAGAACACTCCTCCCCTCTTTCTAACAAAACAAAACAAAAAAACCCTTCAAACGCCATAAACAACAACAAAAAAGAAACTATTATTTTATAGAAGAAAGCATGCCTCAACTCAAACCTCATAACCATTGTAGATTATTGTCAAGGGCATCCTTAAGAAAACATAATGCAGTAAACCAGACACAGAGTAGCATACACCAAGACATTATTTCAAAAACCTTTAGAAATAAAAACAAGATGCAAGTCATGAACAGCACTTATAAAAGCTGATGACAGACTACATTCAATACAAAAATAGCATGGTTCTCAAAAAATGGACATAAGAGGTCCCAAAAGACATATAATCACGCTGATTGCCTAGACAAAGTCTCAGACACGCATTCCCCTGACCTCTCTTCTCCACAGAAGAAGAAAAATATCTTCTGAATTGCATGAGCTCACTACTGTTCAGTTTTGGTTTTCTCTCTGAAACTTTAGCTGAACTCCATACATCCCATACTACATATCACTTCAGACTACTGACCAGAAATTCTCCCAGTTCACTTCCTAGATCCTCCCACAAGTGCAAGCGGGAAAACAAAAGAATTCGATACACAGCTGAGAAAAAGAGTGCAAAAATTTTATTTGGAGCCAAACACAGATGCAGTGTCTTATTCACTGCATCTTGTCATTCACTATTTGAAAAGAACCACTCTTGTTTTTCATTACAGATATTTTCATCTGATCACTGATGTTATGGCTGCAATATTTCTTACTGTAGGCAAAACAGACCACAGAGGTCACAGAAGGATAGCTGAAAGGAAGAATTAGCTCTTCATCAGGCAAAGTAATTGGATCATACCTGTTCTACAAAAGTTTCTTCAGAGCAGCCTTTGCCAGGAAGGGAGAAAAGGATGAGAAGGCAAAAGCCAACAGTTTCCTTCTTGCTGGTTTAACTGACATGACTTCAGAGCACGTGTACTATGTGCAAAGTAAGTGGAGTTAAGTCCATAGCAAGCTGACTGCACGTGTTCCAAAGTCGCAGTTCACTAGAATTATTATTATCCTCAAACTATGTTACTATTTAAACATTTTTAAATACAATCCATTACACTGTTAAATGGAGACATAATAAAATGCTGGAGAGTTTTTTTGCTGATGCCTAGCAACTTACAGTAAATGTGAAATGCTTTATGAAAATTTGATATTATTACTGTGCCATTGTATAAACCTGCACATGTATATAATCTCTTTTTAAGAGTGTGTTGAACATTTACAAATCTGTAATGGAACTGGAAACTGCTTTTAATTTGTCAATGGTTTAAAAGGAAAAAAAAGGTCACTGTCATTGTGTAACCCATCTTTCAGTCTGAAGTGAAAGTTGCAAAGGATTTTCCCTTCTTCAGATTTCTCTTTATAGTGTTATTGGAAAGCTTGTCTTCTTGTTTAAATGAATTTCCTTTTAATCTCCTCTCTGAGCTGCTGGATAGATGAAGCCTCTTAAAAAATTCAGGATATCACTGTAATTGTAAATTGATCTGCTTCTGTGGCAGAAAGCTGGGTCCCTCCATCCAGGAAAGAGACTGTCTTCTCAAAGTTGTTTTTCAGACAAATGATTTATTTGGAATCTCTCTTATTATTGCATTATCCTTTAATGTAAAATCAGTTTTTAAACAAAACTACTACTTTTTGGATTGCTTTATTCCTGGCAACATAGAGGAAAGGAAGCTAACTGCCAAAACCAATGTGAAATATTTCCCAGTCTGAAATTTTTAAATTTCCTAAACAAGAGTTTGACTCTACTTACATAGGAACTAAAACTGTATCAAGACAACTAAAATGCACATATTCATCACTGCTTAAGTCCTGAATTAATGTAATATAGTAACAGACACAGCAAAATTCCCCACTGATTTTTGATGCAGAGTTAAGGTTGAAACATTGTTATGACTACGCAATCTTTAAAACAGACGTGTAACTCATTAGGATCAAAGTAGGGGAAATTATCCATCTACTGTGGTGCTGAATCCACACAGCCTATTTGCCTTTGGCTCTTTGGTTATGAGATCTGGCATCACTTGGATAATTTCACCTAATCCATCATTAGCTCTCACGTGTCCTATATACTGTGGAACAAACCTAAATTTAACAAACCCAACTCCCCATCAATTACCACACTGAATATATTACGTGTCAGCACAGGACACAAAGATTAGACATGCTGAATCACATCTTTCTTTGTGAAAATTCAATATGTTTAGAGCACTTTTAATGATGCTGACTCCAATGGTAATAATTGCTCCTTCTCATTGTAGACAGGCACTAATACTCTGATCTTTATGTACAGCACAGAGCTGCTAAAAAAAATGAAAAACATCAGAAGAGATAGAAAATACATAAGAGATCCCAGTAACAGTGCCACAGAGTCACAAATGTGGAGTTTTTTAATTGCAATATTTGCTTGGATGGCAGAATCCTGTAAGATGACCTATTTTTCCCCCTACAATCCTGCCAGTAAACATTAGTTATTTAGATTAACTTTCTCCCTCCACTTACACAAAGCACACAAAAAGGTTATTACTTACAACAAAAACTCAGTACACTGCTGTTGTGTTATCACAGCATCCTGACTTACCGGTCTTCCACAAATACACTGATGAAGTTTGAAATTCACTTTGTGCACGAGCGTCCCAGATCCCCAGCAGCAGAAGCACGAGGACTCCCACGCACCGAGCGGGCACGGCAGAAACCCCCGGACCACGGCACAGAGAAGCGCTCCCCTCGCTCAACCCCATGCCTCCAGCAGCCTGCTGCTGCGTCCAAAACCCGCAGCACCACCACGAAACCTTCTTCAAACGATCCTCCCCTCTTCAGAATTTCTTCACGGGGAGAAAGGGGCTGGAAACCTCTCTCCCGCTGTTGTGCATGGCAGTTGAAAAGGAAAAACTGTTTAACACCAGGGAACAATAGAGTCCTCGCTCGCTCTTGCTGCTGCTGCAGCAGCTCCTCGTGCTGGTATGGTCGCTGCTCCACGCTCTTCCATTCAGCGCTTATAGCAGTTTTCCATCAGCTAAAAGCGAGACAGCTGTCCGCAGGGGGCTCCAGCTGACTGAGCAGGTTATCTTGCTCTGGGAGGCAGCAGCAGTCATTTACACCAGCTGGAGAGAGTGAGAGACAGAGAGAAACAGGGATGAGGAGAAACACAAATAGCCCAGTGCTGTAATCTCAGTGCAGAGAGCGACTGCAAAAGGCTGCCTTCCCAGACACGTCTCTCCCTGGAATATCCCAAATGATACATACTAAGAAGAAAATAAGAAATCATCATCAGACATGCTTCAGAAACACAAGTCATTCAACTGGAACAGATATAAACAGAACAATATATAACAATTAAGAGAGCATCAGACATTTGTCCTGATAATACAATGTACACTGCATTAACCATTTTGTAAACAACAAAAAAATAAGTGATTACACATGCATTAAAAAGACAATTAAGACCTTATGAAGGAAATGGAAGAAATGTAGAAAAAATAAAAAAAACAGAAAAGCACTACCTTGTCTTGCATATATTTATCAAATCTGTTTCAGGTAATGGCATATAGCTATCTGCTACGAGGACAGATGAATATGTGTGTATGATAATGTGTATGTATGTGTAAGCACATTACCTCTGTGGTAGATGAAGTGTGCACATAATATATAACACAAGATAACATCCTTTCTTATCCAGCAAGTATGTACACATATATACATGCATAAATGTCAACTGTATAATTTAAAATAATTTGAAGATCAAGTTATCAATCATTTTACATATGAAAGTATGCAGGATACATTAGGCTGTCAAGATGGTACGAAAACGTGGAGAGAGACAAAGCTTTTTAAATAGGGATCTTTATCTCTCCCACCCACTATGCAGTGAACAGACACTATAACAAGCCTAACGACTGGATTTCTGACACCTATAAACTGGGAAGCAAATGAGGAATTTTCAAGGAAACCAACATCATATTCAGAAAGTTACATTAAAAATGCAAACAAAAATACACAGTAAGAGCACAGGACCCAGAGTTGAAAAATGATGGAGCTATTGTTGTTTAAAGAAGAAACCTTCAGTCAACCTCTCTTGGGACGCCTGTCATTTTGCACAACCTTCCCAGACTCAGCCTTTTCACATGCATTAGATTAAAATCAGTTGTGATCAAATAATTCCAAAGTCCTTGCCTGTTTAAATATTCTGACATCAGAGCAAATTAGCAATGTTGAAGGTTGCAAATTCGTCTTTGTTTACTTTCCACTCTGTTACGCCTCTAAGAGGGAATTAAAGGCTCAGGGAGCTATAGCACCATGAGGCTGTGATTAAGAGAGATAAGCAAGTGTGGATTACTGTTCCTCAGCTGTTGAAAAACAGGCAACAATCAGGAGATTATAGGTTGATAAGGGATACATAGAAAGCCATGATCTTAACAAATTTATAGCATCCTGATCCAGAACTTGTACCCTCAGCTAAAAGCACTTCGGGAGACACATTTTATTCCCTTCTGCTACACCATGCTATATTCACTTTAGAAAGCATGGCTTCCCCTTCAGCCTTTGCTTTGAACTAGAGAGAATACTGTTTCAAAAGAAAATTTTTTCTGAGTTCACTGATTTACATCAATTTTACAGCTACATCTGCAGTTAAGTTAATCACACGCACATTATTTAACAGGCTGTGTGGAGGGACGTGAGAACATTCAACATAATAAAAATAATGTCAGCTTCATAATTTATGAAAAACAGGATTAAGAATCTAAGGGCTTAAAGAAGTTTTAAGAACCTCAGGAAATCTATGAAAATAGCTGTAATGACCTGCATACTTAAAACATACGTAGCGTATATATTCCTTTGAAAAATTAAAGAGTAAATATGTTGGCTTTTTAGCCAGAGCTACACACCAGAGGAAGACTCAAGTTTATAGAGAGACTAGGGGAAAAGGCACCCTTTTCAGAGTTATTAAATACAATGGGTTCTACCTAGAATTTTTTATGACTGTATAAAGAAAGCCTCTGAGAATATCTTGTATGTGACTCAGATCATCTGGAAACATCATCAGGGAACAGATCATCCATGTAGTTGGCACAATGAATCAAAGTGGGTTTTGACAGCAGAACAAAGCAGCATCATGAGAGAGGATAAGCACATGTACATAAACACTCAAATATTTTCTTATATTTATGCAACTAAACGACCACATACTTCAAAACCAGTAAAATATAGATCATTAAAGTAAAATATTTTCACACTACTTTTTATGGTTTTACCATTTTTTCAGTCACAAAATCAATGAACTATAAAAGAATAATTCCACCTCTTTTTTTTGTCAGAAGATATAATTAATTAAAACTGTCCAGAAATAGGTCACAGAGACAAAATGCAAGGAATATTTATTATGCAAAAGTATTTTTGTGTCTGAAAAAATAAAAAAGGATTTCTGAAGGGCTAGTTTTGGGACACAGTAAGTCACTTATGCAGTACACTATTACTCAGGACAGGGAAAGATCAGTGATACCCCAGGCCAAAGAGTAGGCTGGTGCCTGAAGACAGAGACACCAACACCAACCTCACCAACCTAACTGCAGGAATTAGACTTCTGTACCAAAAGAGGGAATATAGCTTGACTGTCATTTTCAGTTGCTCTCAGCATGGCTTTCTGGGAAAGCTGTTGTTAGCCACTTCCACCCTGGTGTATCTGGTTCCCTATTACCCTCTCCTGTTTGCTACAGTGAACATGAGACTTCCCTCCAGTTAACAATGCAACTACTATTTCCAGCCCACTGCCAACGCATCTTCTAATATATACTTAACAATCATAATTTATCAGTTATTTACAGCTTGGACATTCCCAAAGAAATGTTTAAGTATTTCTGAGAAGCCTCTAGACAAAGCATAGAAATAAACTACAACTGACATTAGGATCCATATCACAAACTTAGTATGTCATCATTGTCCCTTAAAGCACCAACGTGGGAGCCTCAGCAGATACAATTATTTATTTAGACGTAGAGCTGGCACTTGGAGATATGATTTAGTGGTGGACTTGGCAAGTCAGGTCAGGGGATGAATTCCATGATCTTAAAGATCTGTTCCAAACTAAATAATCCTAGTGTTTTATTTGAGGCACAGCAGCTACAAGAACTCTGCAAACTACTCACACAAAACACTGACAGCTTAGCACCTTTTCATTTTTCTGCAAAAAGTATGACTAAATTCAAAGACCTTTATGAAATGACATCGAGTTATCCATGAAACACTGGAATAACTTTGCTCACATTTCCTAGCATTAAAGAGTTAGAGGATGACAAAATAAGCATGAAACACCTTTTATTTTTTGGAAAGAGGAATGATAAGATATATATTTCAATACAGAATCAACCCATTGGCATTCCCCTGCTACCACGCAGTCCCAGGCTAGCACTCTTCTCTTTATGAATAGCCATGAGTAAAAGCTTCAGGATAATATTATCTTATATCCTGATGATGTTGCTTTTCTACATATAGTAAGGTCAAAAAGCATGTAAAGACTACTAAATATATATATGGCATATTTGTTGCTAGAGTAACAATACACAGCAAAGAGCTGTGTTCAGAACCACTTTCATCTGCCTTCAATTTCAGACTGGATATGCCAGAAACCTTTAGTGAAGTTTCAGTCCACTTCTGTAGATCTATAGAAGATGTTTTACAAACTCTATAACTCTACCCCACTAAACCATCTGTGCTGCATGAGTACTAGATGAGCACATAAAATATAGAGTGAGTAGCAGAACAGCCCAAATTCTAAAGAGTGAAAAATGTTTTATTTCTTGTGTAGAAAAGTCAAAGTCCTCTTCTGAACTGTGCTAGTTTTGATTGATCTCCAAGACTTTTCCCCCTGTCTTAGGTATGAAAATGACAAATATTTCCAAAGACAAATAAGTCACCTATCTCCTATTCATTTAGCTCTACGGTTATAATGAGTTTATTATAGCCAATGCCCACTGGATAATAGAGAACCAAATATTTCTGAAAATCATTGTAAATTTGTAACATGCTGATCTGGTTCTGTTTCCATGAGGTAGGATGCCCTTGGATATATCCCTTTCATGCGATGTAGTGATACGGTTGCACCCCCAATTTTTAGAGAAGTTAGGAAGGTGAAGTATGTTCCCTTGCATGTGTGTTTCCTTGTCAGATCCATGATCTAAATAATTCACGTAACAGAAGCTTTTGTTCTCTTCATTCCCTGACAAACTCACAGGCCAAAAGTTCTAGTTCTGCATTTTGTGAGGGCCTGACTTTCATGAAGATATCTTACTACAGTCACAAGTATGTTGTAATAATTCTCTTCAGATGAGACCTGCAAGAATGTAACTAGAGTACTTCAGGATGGAATAAGCTGCACAGGGCTCTCTTAATCTTTGCTGCAGAGTATTAAGAACTCTTTACCAGACTCAAGAACAATCTTTTATTTTTCTTCACATCTATGTAGAGCCGAGTCAGGGAAGTCACAAAAATATGCTAAACATGACAAATCTGAAAAAAAAAAAATTATGTTAGTTTTTCAAAATATGTCAGCTCCAGTCTTTAAGTCCAAAACTACACGTGCTGTGCAAAACTTGCAGCTGAAGTTATTCTTTAGGGATCCTAAACATATGGCCTCTAGGTGTCACACTCGACCATGTCATAATAAGCTATTACGGCTTTCTTTCTTTCATAGCGGGTAAGAGGCCTTGATTTTAT
The DNA here is from genome assembly GCA_013400235.1 of Oriolus oriolus. Classification (NCBI taxonomy): domain Eukaryota; kingdom Metazoa; phylum Chordata; class Aves; order Passeriformes; family Corvidae; genus Oriolus; species Oriolus oriolus. Next base: position 429,393 of record VXBT01003817.1, read on the forward strand.
CCTTTCAGGGTTTTTATGCCACATCCTCTTTGTAAACTTGCAATTTTTAAAACAAACGAATGAAACTAACCCAGCCTCCTTCATACAAGTGGTACAATTACTCATGGTTTTCCCAGAATAACTGTTTTTGCAAACATTAGAGGTATCATGATGCCTGTCTCTTAAATTTGTTTCATTCTTTTAGGTCATTGATTTGGAGAACAAATTAGAAACTTTGAGAGTTATGTGTGTAAGCTGCACAGAAGTGAGAAACCATTACATGTACAAAGTGACTGGAGTATATTAATAACGTGCACTTAAACTCTTCAGTGTTTCCTGATTACTACAAAAAATTTGCTACAAGACAGTTATTTTTGAAAAATTAATGAAGATTCTACGTGCATGAATGATTAGAAACATCTCGTCATCCAGTTATGACTTTATAAATGCTTTGCTTTTATCTAGGTAAGACAGCAATTCTTGGACTCATTTATCTTTTCTCTAAGGTTTTCTTTTTATTGTTTGATTATATTGGGGGAGGAAGGGTGGTGTTTGTTTGGTTTTTAATTTATTTCATATCTAGACATTTTCCCAGCCATTCTTTCATTGGTATTGGGTGGTTTTTCAACTGTAGGCAACAAAATCAACATCCTTGGCATGAAACACTCACAGGAAACAAATATTCTTCATAAGAAGAGCATGCTGAGGTACAGTCAGGAAGTATATCTAGAACTGCTTGCTGGGAGATCAAGCTAGAGGAATTCAAGTAAGAAATCAGTTAATTTATCCAGAAGGGCACCCAGCTTTGAATAAAGCTACATGATGAAAAAGTGTATTTACAGTCTTTGTTTTCAAGAAAAATGTTAGGTTTGACTTGGTAATGTAACCAAAGGCTACTGGGCTAAATAGATCAGTATCATTGTGTAATGTAATGGTCCAAGAACTGAAGAAGGTCAGATTAAATTGCCTAATTTTACTTTCTGGCTTTAAACTCTGTGAATAAACATTGTTCTTTCTGCCCAGATTACACTGGCTTCAATGCCAACCACATGAAGATCCTATCCAAAGATGAGAACTGACTAAGAAGATCAAAACCAGCTCTGTGACTTTTTCTGTGTTAATAAAATGGAAAAAAAAATGCATGAGGAAAATGGTGAATTTTTCACTTAAAAGCTTTTGGTAGCCCCTGTTTTGGGAAAGAAACTTGAACTTCACTTGTGCTGGGAATGATCAGTGTGCTCTTCTCATCATAACCTCCAAAGAGAAGTATGCACAAATCAGAACCTCCTCTGGAATTGTGGTACGAGTATGCACTTGCCTACCGAGTGCTGAGGGGAAAAAAAATAAGATTGTTTGCAAAAGGGGAACACAAAGGTGGCCTCTAAGTCACTAGGATAGAAAGCTTGGAAAACAGTGGTAGGAAGAGCCAAGAAAACAGATTGAAATCAAGATAAGAAACCTAACTGGAGAAATAAAAAATTGCAAGGAAGTAGTGACAACCAGAATTTGTGTGGATGTGCTATATACTGTTTACTCTTTTAAAGCATTTGATGTGGATCTACAGTTTGTAAAGGTATGTGAATAAGACTGCACACAGAATGGAGCTCTTTTAATCTAACTTTAGTTATATCAGTTTCAGAAAGCCCAATAGGGACTTCACTAATGGAGAAAACAAACCAACCTAGCTGACCATAATTGCCATTTAGAACCAGATTTTAACTCTGAGCCCAGCATACTAGATTTTCCAAGAGGTAACCAAAATACAGGATTTTAATGGGTCTTTCGAAGTCAACTCTGTTCCTCCAATGCATGTGTGTACTTTTGAAATTTGAGTTCCTAAAATCAATGGGAGCAGCTAGCCCCCATGTCTAGCGTGAACTTAGGCTGAAAATAAGTGTTTATCCGGACAACAGGCATACTGGAAAAAAATAGTGGTTAAACCTCATAGTTGTAAATGCAAATAAGTAAAATTATTGACAGGACCTGAAAAGCAGGCAGGAGATTTCAAAGACACAATGGAGAGGTAAGTACTGAAATCCCTGGCAAGGGGAACAGAAAGAGAATGAAATAAACAAAGAAAATCAGTGCCCATCATTGTCTTTGAAAATCCTCTCCAGGGAGAGCTTAGTAATATGCACATACCAAATCACCCTAAACAAAAGCCACCTTCAGTCAATTTTAAACCTTTTCCTTATTAAAATCCTATTGATTGATCATTCTTCATCTAAATGTCTGACAAGCCAATTTCCATTTTCAAGGAGGGAGATGTTGGTCTTCTTTTTCAGGCCATAAATCACTCAAACATTCTGTTATCAATTCTCAAATTAGTTAAGTAATACAAATTAATAAGAAAATTAAACAAGGCTGATTTCTTTAGTGAGTTGTTGTTTCATTGGTGCAGCTTTTTTTAAGTTAATCAATACATTCAGTGGTTTCCAGAAATGCACACACTCAATAGTAGTGACAAACACAATATAGGTGGAAATAGCTTTTAACAATTTGTTAACTTCTTAAGAGTCCTAATTTAGCTGGCCAAAAGTACAGCTGTGTGTTTTGTGCTGGCTTCAACAGATCAATAAACAGGAGGAGTACAACTTCAGTAAACTGATGAATGTATCTCACACCATTCGGACATGGCATAAGATGAGGTGAGATTTAAACCATTCTAAATTAATAATCAAGGTTCAGTTGGGTTTTGCTAACCAACTAAGCCCCATGACAGAACACCATGATATCGTTAATAATAATATTTTGCAGAATCTCAGGTTATAATTAAAGTTACAATAATAAAGATAATATCCCAAAATAAATCCCTCCTTCTCTAATATTATCTAAAACTTCACAAGTGTGTTCTATTTGTCATACTTCCATTACATGGTAGTTGCTTTAACTGGGAGGTGGAAGGCAAATCTGTTCCTACTGATCAATCCTACTACTGAAAATTATAGGTCACTCACTGAAGTCAATTCTGGAGCAAACTCCAAAGCAAAAAGTAAATCTAAATAAGGAAGACCACAAAGTTAACAAATTCTAAGTGCATTTTAATGAAAAAAGTTGCCATTTCAAGCCACACGGACTAGCTGCAAAATGCTGAGCAGTTCTAACAAAACCTCCCATTCTCTGAAGTGCTGCCTTTTCTTCCTCCTCTCCTGCTGAGCACCATCCTTGCCTCCATTTCATTGCACCAACATTTTTCCTTGGCGAAAAGAAAGCAAGTAGCCAAACCTGTGCACCAAGATAGCTGACATCACAACCACGTATAACTGAACTTTCTGCATACACATCACGATGCATTTAGTACATTCTGTGTGCTGCTGAAAAATGTTTTCTAAATTATCAGCATTAGCATTAAAACTAGAGCCTCATTAAAGGGGATCAAACCAAGCTTAAGGTGACGTGACACTTTCAGGATGGGAAAAACATTCACAAAATTGGCACCATTGTTCTTCCCTATGATGACAAAAGACAATGTAGCCAGTTTTCTCCAATCACTATTACATTTGCATATCTGAAAATGGGATAAAAAGCTTTCCAATTAACTGTTAGTGGGATCTCTCGTGCTTCCACAGGTTTTTCTCATAAGACTCAAAACTAACCTTGGTCCAAATAACTGACATTTGCATCTATACACTCTCTGCGGAATATGAGACAGCTTCATTTGATATACTGCTCAATGAAGGAAGAAATGGTGTGGAGGAGATTCTCAGTGACTGAACTATTACTGAAATATTACAGGAACTTGCAAAGCAGTTGTCTCCAGATCAGCATGCAGTTCAGTTGTTAACACCCAGCTAGACGAGTAGAGCATGATTTCCCTGGGACAAGGAAATTTAATTTACACAGATAAAGTGGGGTGGAGAGCACTAAAAATCTGAAGTGTGACTTTGAAACCACAGTGGCAATGTTTGAATGATGCTGAGTTCCGGTAAAACAACAGCCTGAGTTCAGGTAAATAGATGGTCAAGATTTACCAGTGCAAAAAAAAGATACATCATGTATAGAGCAAAAGTCAAACTTCACATAAAAACTTGTTTCCTAGATGTATCAATAGCATAAAATATAAGTTATGATTATTTCATATTAATGACTTAAATACACATATTAAAATTCATATGCTACCTAGATACTAACACAATTTATGTCAGCTTAAATTCTCTTAGCCCCCATATATAAATACAGACACAACACACAACTTCAGTTGTCTGGCTGATGCCTAAGCATAAGGTTACTTTTCTGAGACATCCCACACAATGAAAGGAAAATAGCAATTTTTGCAATACGTTGCTAAAATACTCTCACCACCAGGTCCACCTCCATCCACTGCCTGCAGACACTTCTTCATATGCTCAAATATTAATGTCTCCACCAGACAGATTGGCTCAGAGGTATTTTCAATCCTTAAATATGTACAAAAGCTATTTTTATTATATTGCTATTTATTATTTTTCTTTATCAACTACAAAATCAAATAATTCAGACTTTCACATGAAGAAATATGAAGAAAACAAAAACTATATTCTGCTCCCCTCCAAAAGCTATTAGAAAACAATTATAAGCAATCTGCTTTGGAAACCTTGGAGGATAACTGAACATTAAATCCCCAGATCATTTTAGTCCTTTCTCCTTTCTACAGATATACAAGCAAAACCACAACATGTGTAGAAGTTTGCCCAAATCTGATTATTCTACATGGTCTTCTCTAAAAGATGTTAAATATCTCATGGTCTTTGAAGACATCTTAAATACCGAAACTCGCTGAATAGCTGGACACATGGTACCTCACTTAGGCTAAAGGAGGGTGGAATTCAGTAAATTCATCCCCTGTAAAGCTACAGGGTTGCCATAGCAAAGTAATATACTGACAGGATTCAGGAAAGAACTCCATTACGTCAAACACTTTAAACATGAGTATGCCTACACCAAATCCCCTCTCTCTATCAATAACTGGTTGACTGGCAGTCAACATAACGCTTGATTCCCAACCTTGTGAATCAATATTATTTTAACATAAAACTTAACTCTATTGAGTTATTTGACTGCAATGATCCCTGCAAAAAATTATTCTTGATTTGCAGATAGGCAGTTTGACAGGGCTTCCTCTAAGCTCCCAAGACTTAATTTTCATATCTGAAGCGACTGGTGAAGTACAATGAATGTTCCCTGCTCCTGTTAAGAGTTGAGGCTTCTGACTTCATCTCCTAAATCTTCTAGGTGCATACATAGTTTTGACACAGGGAAGAACCACACGTCTTCAATCTTTGGTGGAAAGGAGGAAGATGAATCTTCCAATCTCTCTTACACGTATGCAAGAAGAAAATTGTTATTATCTTTGGCCAGGACAGAACCTCTTCCTTCCACCAAACATTTAAAGAGTTTCAAAGAGATCATCTATTACAGAGAGATTTTCATAGTGCTGTCCATGTAAGAAATTCTACAGAAAGAAAAATAATTGAAATATTAATAGAGAATAGCATTTTCATTACAATCACATGTTTGGTACATAATTCAGAAATCCACTCTCATTTTTTTCCCATTTAAAAAAAAAAAACAAAATTGCACTAATTCCCTTTCTCTTCTGTGTTTCATAATTCTGTTTCACATTCCCATGCTTATGCTAATCCATAATTTCAAGTAGTGATCCTCGCATGATATCACAATGAAACAATCAAAAAAATGAGTTTCTTAGGCTTTGTATAATGGAATACAGAAGACACTATTCATTTGATTTCAGAATGGATCATTAGCCACTGTACTCTTAAACCATTTAAGAGAAATAATTTGAAATCAAACAATAAATAAACCTAATGCATACCTCTAAGCAGAAAGCAATTAAAATAGATAGCAAACAGTTGCTTTATTGTTTGTTTTCCCCCCTAAATTATGATTTTTGCAACAGTTCTTTAAAAGGCTTTCACTTAAACTGCATTGCAAAAATGAGATCATATTCATTGTACGCTCTTCATTAACTCAACTGATGTTGTTTTAATTCCTACAACACAGAGTCTGATGTTCGTTTTGCAATTTGACATAGCTAGTGTGTGCTGAGAATAATTAGCTTCACTATCACAGAACAAATGCTTTCTCTGCAAAGCACACACACAGTTTTTTAACAAAGATTATTGGAAAACTTTGAAGATATTTCTTGTCTTACACAGAAGCAATTATTTCATTATTAATTAACTTTTCTGTACCCTGTTTTTCCCTAATGAATTAATAACCCATGTTCTATCTGATGGTAAACAGTAAGAACTAAAAGATGAGAAATGACACTTAGCACAAGTGTTATGTCTGCTCTACTGAAACACATCGGATTATGAACAGTAAATGCAATTTAAGAGACTGAGGATTAACCAGAGAGACAACAGCAAGTAATTTCATTACAGATTATTAAACTATTACGGCATATTGCCTGAGCCTTCGCATAAAAAGCCAAACACACCTATAATTTGGTGAACATATTATGTTAACATATGTAGGTATATAAATGAAGTTGAACAGTTACAATATTCAAAAATATTGTTCTACTCAATCTATTCTCAGAACTACAACATGGTAACCATGATGTAACGTTTGGAAACACACCTTATGTTAAAATGTTATGAACATCAGCACAGGCCATGAATCAGCAAGTGACAGAATAACACCTAAAAGCCAGTAAAGATGCAACCCAATGCCACTGTGGGCTGATTTCCCAGGTGGCCTGTGGCTGTCTGGCTAACACACGCACGCACACATGTAGAGATTGTGGGGAAGGACTGCTTACACACAGTACCTTGCAGATGCAGAGTGCCCAAATTTGGAGAAGTACAGGCTGTCACTAACCCACTGCCCAAAGCCTGAATTTGGGACCAGTTAGAGAGAACGCTGCCTTCTCTCCTCTCCTCAGCTCAGTGCCAAGTCACTGCAGTGCTAAGTGTGGCACGTGTCAGGTAACTTTCAAGATGTGCATGTTTGTGTTTGCACAAGTAAGATTCCCTTCAGAGCCCATCCTTCCTTGTTTGGTCCACTAACAAACTGAGCACAACAGCAGTCTATTGTCTAGAGTTCAACTCCCCCTCTCCCCATCACAACACAGTCAGCATCTTCTCCCCAAATTGTGGTATTTTATGTTCCCCACAACAGAAGTAAGATTTAGACCTTATTGTATTCCTTAAAAGCCTAAAGCAAGATAACTAATCCTACAAAGAACAACCACTGGAATATCTTATTCCTTATTCCCCTCACCAATGGTATCCAAGGTGTTTTTGCAGAAGTAGTTTTATAACCTCTTACTGTGGTAGTATAAAAGTGCTGGCTCCATGAGGTAGACATAGACACTGGACTTTAGGCCAATCACACCTCCTTGAATATCACTCAGATGGAAGAAGACAGTTACTGTGATCTTCAAAAAAAACCATGCAATGCTAATGTTGCATCCAGAAACACTAATTAGGGTGGTTTTTTTCTCTAATATATGAGTATCATCATCATGGGATACAGCAGTAATCCTAGCCTATTCTCATAAAGTTTCAAATTACTTTGGCAAGAACAAGAGAAACAAACTCGAACAATACATAAATCAGAACTATTTATACAGCTGAACAGAGCCTTCAGACCTCCTACACAGAGAAACATCAACCTGAACTAGGGCCAACCACTAGATAAACTGAGGGTTGATAATGTTGAGATTTAGCCACCTGTACATAAAACTACCAAACCAAATCGGACTTTTCTATGACACTCTAACATTCTACATAGACCAGATAAGAAATTTAGGAACAAAACCAAAACAGAAACAAAACAACAGCAACAACAAAGAGAGACACAAAACTTCAAAACCCAACCCAAACCTAAACCAAAAGCCTCTAAACTCCAAGCCCAGAATATAACCTTAAGATAAACACAATGGTGGCAGGAGAGCACAGCTCACCCACCTGAGCCAGTCCCTCAGCACGTGTGGTACCATCCCACAATGCTGACGAACACTAACCCTCAGCACCTTGGACAGAGGCTTTGGAGAAACTCTGTTGATGCCAAATCATTTTCTTCTATTTGCTCATTTAACGGAGCCCAAAAACAATCTTGACAGCATACTCCCTATTCTTACATCAACATTTGGCAGTTAAAATACATGCACAACTAGTGAAACACAGATGAACTGGCATAAGCTTTAGGTCATCCATTCCTTGGTACAGAAACCACTATAGCCTAAGACTGTGCTACACTTTTTTTTCACATACATCAGAGAGACACTGTAAAAATATTACCCTTAAAACTTTCTAACTATTTTACAGGAAATCAAATATAGTCTTTGAGCTGTAGCCCTGTTGTCCATAGAAGTTAAATTATTCCTTTTGCTGTTTCTCCTTGGTATGTCAGAAGTCAAACTACCAAATGAACACAAAATAAATTGAGCAGCTGGATGAAATTAATTAGAATAATAGAATCATAGAATATTCTGAGTTGGAAGGGACCAACAAGGATCATCGAGTCCAACTCCTGGTCCAAAAATTACACCATGAGCATTGCCTGAAAGGTTCTTGAACTCTGTCAGGCTTGGTGCTGTGACCACTTCCCCGGGGAGCCTGATCCAGTACCCGCTCTCTTGGAAAAGAACCTTTTTCTAATACCCAGCCTAAGCATCCACTTACACAGCATCCTGCTATTCTCTTGGGTCCTGCCACTGGTCACCAGAGAGAAGAGATCAGTGCCTGCCCCTCCACTTTCCCTCATGAGGATGCTGCAGACCATGATGAGGTCTCCCCTCATACTTGACAAAAATCTATAAAAAATATAATTGTTTTAGTCAGGGTGAAATTAGTCTATACACTTCCATCTTGATTAATGTAATAAAATATTATCAAAGTTACGAGAAAGAAGTTTATGGAAAGGGAGAACAAAAGTCTGAATCAGTACAGTACCACTGAGCCTCCCTTTAAAAAACAGAAGGAAAACCCAGCATTGCAGAACAAGATTGTTTCCAGGGTCTTCCCCTGAACTCCCTTGGATGGCAAAATTTGTCACATTTATCATAAAACATTACTTCTAAGATGAAAGGAAAGGGGGAAAGGGAAAGGGGGAAAGGGAAAAAGGAAAGGAAAGGTGCGGAAAGGAGCGGAAAGGAGCGGAAAGGAAAGGAAAGGAAAGGAAAGGAAAGGAAAGGAAAGGAAAGGAAAGGTTAATATTTTAACAATATGAAACAATTGTGATTTTATTGAACCAATTTAAATTGTTATTCTTAAAGCCAGTGTAAGCACAGTTAAATTTAAACCTCTAATTATCATGTAGATTATCCTCAGATGAGTAATAGGAGAAATTTTGCTGATGTTACTGCAAGAAATCAATAAAAAAGTAAAAGAAAAAATATTTATTTCAGAGATGCTCTTAAAAATAGACTTAAAAATTACTATTTGGATCCACCTGCAGGCCATTTCAGAAAGACTGTAGCTGAGGGGATGAGACAGCAGGGAAACCCATTCAAGCTGATCCAATTTAGATATGCAAATTTTATCTTGTGTGTTTGGAAAGAACATTATGGCACAGGATAATTTGCACCTTGAGTTCCAAAGAATAATATTTCTAATCTAATGAAAACATGCCTCCATTGTTCACTTTCCCACTCTCCAGGTTTGGGCCAATCTACTGCTCTCGTACCCGTTTGAAACCGCCCATGAATTTTTTTTTTTCCAAATTCAAAACAATTAACTAACACTAAAACAAAACAAAACAACAACAAAAACCCAAACCCACAAAACAGAAAAGGAAACAAAAAAGGAAAACGGAGAGGTATTAACTTTTGTAGTTACTTGAAAAAAGAATGTTACAAGTGGCTGACTGATGAATGATACAACCTATAATAGTAATGGGGCTAATGTAATTTCTACTCTAGGGATGAAAAGCTAAATGAAACAACTGCAGTTTAAGATCACGTTTGACAACGTGCACTCTTACCTTATTTTTGTCTTTGTTGTTCCAAATACTGACTTCAGCTTAGTGGTAAAGTTTTGTAAAAGCTGTACATGGTTTGGGATGTTTCAGTGGAAACACCGTTTTTAAATCATGACATTTAATACACACATAAATTCATACTGGAGCAAATTAAAATATGTGAACTACAGAACCAAAACTGTAACTTGTACCTAAGTAATACTTATCATTATCATACAATTCTGTAATTTTAACCCCCAAAAAACCATATATTTAAATAACTCAATTCATTAAAATTAAAGTGTAAATTAAAATTTTGAAATAATTGAAAAAAACCTTGAGTTTTGTGAAATTCACATTTCAGATGTCCCTTTAATTTAAAAGGGGAACGATGCAGTTTCACTACATTAAGAAGCATGTTTTGAGGTAAATTGAACATCTTTGTGGAGCCCCTCCCACTTCAAACAGGTACAAGACTTTTCTGACTTTCATCCACTCTGTTCACAGTGGTAATAAAACAACTAACACTAAGTATTACTGAAGATAACAGTTACAAGTCCTTTAGCTATTAACCCAATTATACCTGACAGTCCATTAACAAATGTTCAAAAAGAAAAACAAGAGAAATTGCTTCCAGACATTCAGTACATGTAGCTGGTCAGACTGGCAGTTTATTAAAAACATAGCTCTCCAACTACAAATCCCGAATAGGAGAGACTGGTAGCAACAGAAATCTGCAAGCTTAAATTTCCATGAATATGTCTGCCCCCATTGCACTGCCTCTTAGTTCTTTAGTAAAGATCAAAGTAATTTGGTAGTATGTAAATTTCATGCTTATATTGCAACGACACTATAACTACAGGTCATGTAAACAAAATGCAATTAGAAGATGGACCAGCAAACAAAAGGTTAATCTGCTGAAAATGAGCTTAGTTGAGGACTCCTCCTATGCTCTCCATCCCAAACAATTACTGGAATAGCCCCAGCCCTGATATTAGTGGGAGCTGGCACAGACTGTGAATCAGGAAATCAGCACAGGAAAAGTGCAAGACCTACGCTTGTGCTATCCAAAACAGAAAAGCCACAAAAATAACTTTGTAACAGTAAGTTTTAACCAGTTCATTAAACAGTGCAAAAGAATGAGGGTTCTGAGGGTGCTGCACCGCCATGGATTGTTGGACGATGAACGAGCTGCAGGGTCTCAGCAGCAGTCAAAACTGTGAGTTGTGGTAAAAGACCCCTCTGTGGGAGGGGGCCTGGAAATGGATGGTGCATCAGGAAGCCTTCCACTCTCCACCAGATGACAGCTAAACATGCAGTGTGTTGAGAGGCTGGACCTTGTCTTTAGAGGAGATACTGCTGTACCACAAAGTTTTATATTAATGGTACCTTCATAAAATATCTTTTTATTTTGTGCCTGATTCCAAATTGCTACCTTAACCATTGTGGAAGTCTGACAAACCTGTAAGGAAAACTGAGGAAATTAAAATACTTCAAAATCTATTAAGTCGTTCAGAAATTTTCACACTTTCAAAGGGCACAGAGGAGATAACTTTTATTTGCATGGGTTAAAGAATTCACTTGACATCCCACTGAGTCAAAAGCACTTAGCCACATGGCTGAAATAAGAACTACCTTCACCTTTCTAGCATCCCTCAACTGCTGTCTTCCTCACCTCTGCCCATTAGATTGCTTTCATCTGAGACTTCTGTGGCTGTGATGCAGGATTTTGAACATAGAAAATGCTTTAGCTAAATTAGTACTTTCAAAAATAAAAGGCAGAAGTGGGGGTTTTTTTGCATGTTAAACTTTATAAAAGAAGATGAAAGTTTCCAGGCATTTCAGTCAGCACTAGGATTCAGAAACTACCAAAATAACACAACATATTTATACAACCTATGAGCTATACCAGCAAAACATGTATCTTACTACATGTCACAATTTGCATTTCTTCTATTTAGACACCTCCTTGATGTAATTTAGTTTATGCAATAGGTTAGTTCTGTATGGTAATTGTGTTCCTCAAAATCCTATTACAATTAACATTTTCCTTTCCTACTTTAAATATAGCCCTCCCTTTCCTGTTAAATGTGCTTTCCAAGAAGACTGGAACATTAATTTCCTCTATATATCTGTCATAGGGAAAGGAAAGAGTAAGACCCAATATTTAAAAAAAAAAAATTGCAGGAAATAAACTCCTCAACTGAATTAATAGGTTACTTAAATTTCACTACATCAACTTATGTAAGTAGCAAAACACCAAACCACAATTAAGGGGGAGGAAAAAGCACTCTGTGAAAAAAAAAAGTGAGGAAAAAAATCATCTTTAAAGCAGATTTCACAGATCCACATACATATTAGTTTGTGGTAAAAATAAGGAAGGGAGGTGGATGTAGAAGCAGACAGACTTTCATTAATTCCAACTGTATTCTGTGTTTCAACATACATCATAAATAAAAAAGGAAATTCAACACATCCAAAGTGTTTCTAGACAAAGCTTTTATTCACTTCAATCATCTCTCCTGTAATTTAAAAATGATCATTCTAAGAATAAATCCTGAAATCTTTCCTTGAACTCCAGGGAGGGACTCATGGCAAGTTGAAAGACAAGAATTTTAATTAGATAAGTCAAAACTCTTGCTATAGCCACTACTTTGGTATTTTACGTGGTTCTTAATTCATAATACCTGTTCATCAACTCACAATAGCTGCTCACCACTGCCTTTCAAATCTACCAGATTATCCAGGCATAAGAACACTTGCAGTCCAGTAAATATTTGCAGAATAGCCTCTGTTTTGGTGATTAACAATCCATAAAGAGATTTTAAGCAAAGCTGTCAGTTTAATCTAGCAGGGCTTTGCATCCAGCATGCCAGACTGAGTCCAACAGTTTTAGCAGCAAAGCAATGATGAAGCTACAGCATCTGAACTAAGGCAGCGCATTTTTAAGGACCCAGGGGAGTTACAGCCCCATTTACTCCATCTGTGATACACCATGGGGGAAACAGAAGCAAGGTTTACTATGTACTTACCTACAAAATATGTTATCAAGCAGTTATTTTCAGTACACAGAAGTAAGTATAATGTTTGGAATGTGTATAAAACATCTGGAATATGATTATTTTCAGCACAAATGAGCAGTATTTTCATATTCTGACATGAAGTGTTTTTACAACAGCATTCAGTCATTCTGTGTAATTTCTGAGGCCAATAGTTTTCATTAGAGCTGATGGTACATTTCTTCATAGTGAAGCCACGAAGGTTTGCCCCTTTACAAATAAGCAGATAGGTTGTTGGCCAAACCCAGATGAGACCCCCAAGATGATTCAGACCAGTCTGCAGGGTGGGTTATTCTTGCACTGCTCTAGCTTCTACCTTCTGTTTTCCATTCACTATTACACTAACACAGGGTTCAATATACGAGAAGTTGCTCCTGGCTTTACAAAGCAGGACTCCACAACATTTACATATTTACCTTACAGTATTCTCCAGCTAAGGATATCTTTTTATATTACCTATGCCATTGGTGAAGGGTTATACTACCCTGGCAGAAATCTGACCCCAGTGGACAAAACTCAAGTCCTAGAGTGATAAACAACAGAACTTAACATGCACGATACGTTTTCCAAAGTAAAGCAGAGCAAACCCCTTTTCTCATTTAAGGTAACACAACTAGAGAAATGCACAAAACACAGTTTTTACCTTTCACAATAAGCTTCAAGCTGAAGCTACTCTCCCAACACTAGCAAAAATTATGAACCCCAAACATTTTCAGGCTAAATTTGCCATCAGTTAGTTGGCAGAAGAAAGACAGAATTCTAATTTAATCAAGTTACAGTAGATGTCAGAATTTGACCTATTTTCTCCAAATTGAGGTGAACATGGTATGTTTAAGTAGACTGCTTAGATATTGGCTCTAATACCCAGCAAGTTCAAATAAATATGTACAAATAAATCTGCAACAGAAAAACTGTGTTATAGTAAAGTGAAGTGATCTACCATCATATCTCAATGTTTTCAGTTTGATAAGACTCTAGAATTTTTTTTTACCAAAACTAATAGATCATATGAAAAGAAAAAGACAATGAGGAAAAAATAACCAAAACAATGGTTGAAATAACCTTATTTTTGTGGAACACCTCGTAAGTATGTCATATTATTGGTTATTTTTAGATATTTTGACTAAAGATGCTGATACTCTTAGTTTTCCTATTTGTCATCACAGCAGCGCTGGTAGTTGCTCAGAAATGGGACATCACAGAAAAGACAAATGTCTTGCACCAGTCAGCGTTGCAGCCCAGAATCCATGATTTTGTTTTTGCAGTTCACTTTTACTGAGGATAGCTGTATAAAGACACATTGTTTGTAAATCCACGGTTTCTCAATATTCTAACAAAGCATCTCAAGAATGCTGACCACACACAGAGAAATATTAGTAATGTTTGTCTTCAGTCATTTGAAACTATAGGTTACCATTTAAGAAATTCACATATGAGTAGCTTCTCCTGTTTTCAGAATAATAATAATAAAATTTGGAGTAAATCCAAATTCACTGTTGTTAAATCTCCCAATCAAGGTCACTAGAGGTATTTTAGGCAACTTTTTTGTTACGCAAATTGTGAGAGATCTAAGCTATAAGCGACTGCAAAATTACGGGTCTACTGAGTTCTTGAAACTCTCATTAACTCATAAGTTGTAATATTATGACTTAAGTTATGTCTTACCTATAAAACTTATAAACAGTTTCACTAATATGTGAGAGGACATATAAATTAAAATGGATTCATATAACTCCATCATTCCACCAAGACTTTTTTTTTTTAGTTTCTAGTGTAAGAAAAATACCAGACTGTTCAAGTATGGCATTATGTAACAATGTGTTACTGCAGAGTTCTCATACTTATCTCTCATTGTTATTTCAACATCTATCATTTCATTATCAAGACTGCCAGGGAGGTGTGAAAGTTAATGGAACACATGTCCTAATCCTGAAAGACAGACTGACACTTCAAATTACAGATAAAAAGCAGAAGAGGAACATATTATCAGAAAATTTATTATAAGAGCTACTGGAAAAAAAAAAAAAAACCAAAACACTAAAAAGAAATCAAACTCCATACAGATATTTCTTGCTGGTGATGGAATGTCTATTTGTAGTCCTGACTTCCATGATTCTGTCACTGAAAAAAAGATAAATATATGCACACCAAGTCAAGGAATAACTGTAACTCAGAAGACAAATGAAAAAATACAGAGATGAATTTATTATCCAAAAACCAGAAGTCCTACAGAATTACATAGTGCATTAATTAATTCATAGTCCAAGCAAACTATACACTGAAAATGAAAAATATTTAATTTCATTACTAGCACCCATGGGCATGCTTCTCCTTAAGATTCAGTTATCTTACTGTGTGCATGATCTTGTTTCATGCAGGAAAACAGAAAAAGAATGAAGCTATCATGAACTACAAAGAGAAGCCACTAAATATTACCAAAGGAAGCAAAAATAAGAGAACTCAATGTTTAAATTAAATACATATATTTCTATTCATATAGTAGACCTTACAACAAAAAATATTTAGCTGTACAAGAGAGGCCTGAGATTAATTGCAGACTGAATATGTATAACAAATACCTCTAAAACTATTTTTAAATTCACCTTGTATTGCAAGAAGATTCATTTATTATTTAATTTTCCTGATTATTTCCCAGAAAATTATATATAAATGCATATTTTCTGTAGGTAAGATCCTCACAGAGGCTAGTTGGCAAATATGGAAGACAAGACTAATCACTGAAAAACCAATAAAAATAAATACTATCTGAAATGGGATCCTTCTAGAAAGTGTGCCTGGAAGTAGCATTCTCAACTGCTGTATGAAGGTCGAGAAAAGTGGAAAATTAGCTCTTGCTCGTCCTTCAGTGTGTACCTGCCTTATTTCTAAAACCAGCAAAACAAAACCAAAAAAATTAAGCCTGCAAGAATAAATTCGAGCATGCTATGGATATAACATGAAGATGCTAATTTGGATTTTACAATAGAATTTCAACAGAAGCATCTTCCTTCGTTTGTTTACACTTCCTTGCATCTTTCAGTTAAAAGTTTTGAGTTTAATCCTTGCAAAAACATATGCTCCACCTCTATTAGGCCTTCATTTTACTTTTCTGAGTTAATTACCAATTCTAGTTATTTACCAAAAACCTGCTTACCTCGTGCATATTTAACGACTTTACACGTGTGTTTATAAACCCAGCGCTTGAAAGCACAATTTTCTGACGGTGATTTGTGAGGAAGGGTGGTGGCATGGTGGGAGCTGTGGTTGCCTGGCCACTGAGGGAGATGCTGGGAGGAAGGCACTTGTGATGCATCGGAGGGTGACGGGGCATATGACACCACCAGGCACCACGCCTTGGTTAACACTCAAGGTCAGCACTGCACCAGGAGCAGATCTCCACAGCAAACCACAACATTCCCAGCAGGGAAAGAACACACCTGCAGGCTGAACATCGGCCATCCCAGCCACACGCCTCAAGGCTGCCAGCTGCAGCTGTGTCCTAGGAAGCACAAAGCTCCAGGCAGGTCTGGTTGTGTGCCAAACTCTTCACCTATTTCAAACTTCCTTACACAGAGAAGATGGAAATTTGTGCCAAAGTACACAACGTGACACCTTCCTTTGATTGGCTGGACATTTATTCATTTGTAAAGGGAGGTTAAACAGTCAAGAGATATTGAGGGAGATAGTGGCACAACATTTTAGCATGAGAATCTTGTCCCAAATCCCGTTCTGTGCACATGCAGGTGTTACCACCATGCATGGCAAGCAGAGTTTCAGGACTCAGCACCCCCACAGAATCTGGAATAAGTGCTTGGCCTTGCAAATTCCAGCAGAAACTGTATAAAAGCAGGAACAGAATAACTAAGAAATCACATCAAACTACA
This sequence comes from Oriolus oriolus, assembly GCA_013400235.1. Lineage (NCBI taxonomy): Eukaryota > Metazoa > Chordata > Aves > Passeriformes > Corvidae > Oriolus > Oriolus oriolus. The sequence goes on from VXBT01003817.1 coordinate 446,221, forward strand.
GCATTTGAGCACTTTTAATAACCAAAAAGGATACTTCCCCGCCCCTGCCCTTACTGTTCTGAATACAAACGTGAGCTGATTCATTAACAAGAAGTGCTATCAATGCTCTTTATCTTTCCACAGATAAGGAGGATACATACCACAACACAGCACCTAAGAAGTTTCCCTTACTCTTACATAACACTAAACATATCTAAACTGTTAAACTAATTATTACATCTCACACATCAAAGTAGCTCAAGGTGTTACAATGAAAAGTTCAAACCCACAGAAGAAACCCAAGTGGTCAACACACGCCTGATCACTTGGGGCTCACATCTTTTTATTCTGTTGAACAAAAGAGAGAAATCAACAGAAATTATTATCATACTTGAATTCCAAAGTTTTCTGTTTCACCTCCTACCACAGACATTTTCCAGCTACCACAGCCTGTCCATTGATGTTATGCCTTGTACTTTTAATGAATAAATATTCTTTCAGCTGCTTCGGTCCTGCATTTTGAACTTTATTGACAGTTACATTCTCCACAAAATTGGAAAGGAAGCAGATGCTTCAATACTTCAATATCATTATAAAGAAGAAAAAATTCCTTTGTTGTTTCATGACTAACCAGGAAGGCCACTGTAAGACTTTCCTCCATGCATTTTAACAATTTCTCTTAAATCTGAAATGTGTTGACTAAAAACTTGAGGTGATACAGAAGCCTACTTGCCAGCTGATGCAAAACCACAGTGCTCCTGGCAGCTACCAACATCCACTGCTTATTTTCACTAAGTCACCAAAGCTCTATTATTTTAATATATTGCATATTCATGGTATTAACACTTCAACCCATACAAAAGATCTCAATATTCTCATTAAAAAGTATAAACTCATTAAATTTCAATACCCAAGTTATATTAAAAGTGAAAAACAACAAAAGGTTTAAAGAAGTTAAATATTTTATCAAACAACTTTAACAAAGGTGAAAAAACAATGCCCAGTTTAATCTGGGTATGTTGGCAGTCACTTAAAAATATCTGAACTTCCTGTAAAATTATTTCTTTGAAGTATATAAATAAGCCTCAACATCTATGTGGAAAGGTATATGCACAAACACAGAAAGGAAGCTTAGGTAAAATATTCTACTTCTGAAGGGGAGAAAGTTGAGGAAGAGGGGTCAGAACCACTCATCACAACTTATCTCCCCTCACTCCAAAATACCAGTTAAAAGCTTAGTGCAATTTATTTGGACTAGGGTCACTTCTCAAGCCTACATTAATTGTGTCCAGGACAGACAATGGCTAAAGAAATCTGCTCAGCTTTTGTTTGAAAGAACTGGTTTTTCATATATCTGCACAGAATGTTCTGAAACAAAAGTTACACAATCCAGTCTGACCTGCAATCTGAGAGTTCAAAGATAAAGAGCGTTGTTCAGCATAAATCAGTCAACCACACAATGCATTTGATATTTTTTTTTTCTCTATTAATCAAGTGCACGAACTTTCATATTTCTATGCTGGGAAGAATGGGTATAATTTTCTCGCAACTATTTCAAAAAGTACATGCATTTTTGATGGAAATGTGCAATATTGCACCGCCTGCAGAGCTCTGAATACGTATCTTGAATAGGATTCATCAGTGTCCATTGTTGTTATCTACATTTCAGCTATATTTCATTACAGTCAATAAAGACCTAGTCAATAAGATACAATTTATCTTGCCTGGAAGTATATTTCTAAAACCAGTCAGAAGAATCCTGCCCTAAAATATCAAAATACACTTTGAATACAGAAGAGGTGCCATGTTACAAACTCAGCTACAGACACCTAAATTAGATTAGGCCCATGTTATCTGGCTCCCAGATTTGGAGTATGTTCCTTCCTTCTGTAACAACAAAAAAATCCTATTTATATGGTAATTACAGTTCTTCAGCACTTCCATTCATGAAGAACTCTATTCCCTGTTCTCATGCTTTTCATAAGCTTCCCTTCCAGCCAATCACTGTTCTGGACTGAGAAACACGTACAAAATTTGGACAATAAACATGTAATAGTTTGCAGGTCATCTTGAGCCTTTCTTATGCTTCCAGTATGACACACAACTGTAGAGACCTGGCTCGGCAGAGAAAAGAACAGCCTCTGCAGCCTGCCAACAGTAACAAAATGCAGAAAAACACAGCTGCCACAGCCAGGCAAAAATGCTCCGAAGCCAGGCTGGAATGTAGGTTTGAGAGCTTAGGGTTGGGCTACATATGTATATAATAGCACCCAGCAAGGCAATGATTTTTATTATATTAATTGAAGATATTATAATCATACCTAAAGTTCCCCCATTTGATCATACCCAAAGTGCATAATGCAAGACATTTGTCAGTGATGGAGCTTTCCTTACCACCAAAAACTGACCTATAACTTTTATACAACACTCCCCTCTCGAAACAAACCCCATCAACTATTTCAGAAGGAAACAATTTGAAATAATTGAAATCATTATTATTTAAATAATCAAAAAATCAAACTCTTCAGCAAAATAAGAGATTTATAGAATTAAAATTATGGAATTACAGAATCTCAACACAGCCTTGGAATTATCGAATCCCAGCCTAGCTTGTCTGTGTCCACTACAACACAGATAGACTATAATGGGGTATTTGTACTCCTAACATCACATCTCTGACTACCTGCAAAATATGTTGCTCCAGAGCTTCACATGTTCCTAGGATTTACTGGACCAGATTTTGCTTGGTCATTACCGAACCTTAAACTCCCCCAAATATTTCCATATCCCATATAACATGGGATCCATTCCAGTTTTCAATAAAGCATTTATTTTAACAGAATATTTTCAGCACCCAAAATTTATTTCCCATCCGAAAGAATTTATGCATCTTATACCAAGTAATACTTAATATTGCTATCAATGAAATAAACTGGAGTTTTTGCAGTTTCCTCAAGCAATATTTATGTCATATTTTTCTACATCTCCTCCTGCTCTTCTGCACGCTTTTAAACTATCAACATTAATCACTGAGAACACTTCCAGTATTGATTTCACAGATTAAAACAAGTCTTTTAGCCTTTCTACTAAATGCTGACTTTTAGTCTTTCCTGCACTATTTCACAGCCAGAGATTGAGCTAATATTTGTCAAACTGGTTGCTCCTGAGGAGTTATGTTTTCTTCTCTGACTCCCTAAGCCCTCTCAAGAGTCACTGTTTTCCTCAGCCAAAAATTCAGGAGCTCTCTGAAAATAAGGCCTGCACTTCTTGTTTCTAGAGGCATCATTTTGACTTTGTTAGAGCAAGCCACAGTTTAACTGCATAAATCCGTATTACCAGCCAGTCCAGATTATTCTGCCACTCTAAAAAACAAGTTACCAACTTCAAATTTAATGAGCACTGATTTTGAAAATTAAAGTCAGGCTGTTATGTAAAATATAAAATATCTCTGTTTCCTAAAGCAGGGCTGCTCAACAGAAACAACACAATTCAACAACGATCCCAGTTATTTCTTTGGCAGTGTGACCAATAACAGATTTTTCAATCCAGTTGATGCATTTTCCTTCATATATTTTTTTATTTCTCACTTCTAGATAGATACTAAATTTAGAATGGATAGATAGATACTGTTTAGAATTCCACCAGGTACTTCTTCACATGTCTTATCAAAGCCTGGCTGTTTACTACACTCATCTTTATCAGATAACCTTAAAATACCTTACAGAGTATATACAATATATACAAAATATGGTGTGAAATACATAAAATTGAGGTTTAACTAGGCCAAATGTATGGTGCTGCATCTGGCTGGGGGCAACCCCTAGTACCAGTACAGGCTGGAAGATGAGCAGGTTGAGACCAGCCCTGCCAAGAAGGACATGGTTGTGCTCGGGGATGAGAGGCTGGACATGACTCAGCCAAGTACACTCACAGCTCAGAGAGCCAAACGTGTCCTGGGCTGTATCAAAAGCAGTGTGGGCAGCAGGGTGAGGGAGGAGATTCTGCCCCTCTGCTCTGCTCTGGTGAGACCCCACCTGGAACACTGCATCCAGCTCTGGGGTCCCAGCACAGGAAGGACATGGAGCTGTCAGAGTGAGTCCAGAGGAGGCTACCAAGATGATCAGAGGGATGGAGCACCTCTTCTATGAGGAATGGCTGAAAGAATTGGGATTGTTGAGCCTGGAAAAGACAAAGCTTTGGGGTGACCTAATTGCAGACTTCCAGTACTTGAAGACAGCCTAGAGGGAAGTTGGAGAGAGACTATTTACACGAGTAAAAAGTGACAGGACAAGGGAGAATTGTTCCAAACTGAGAGTAGGTTTAGATTACACATTAGGAAAAGAATTCTTTACTCTGGTAAGCCATGGATGGTGAGACACTGGAACAGATTGCACAGAGAAGCTGTGGATGCCCCATCCCTGGAAGCGTTCAAGGCCAGGTTGGTTGGGGCTCTGAGAAACTTGGTCTAGCGAAGGGTGTCCCTGTCCATGGCAGGGGATTAGAACTAGATGATCTTTAAGGTCCCTTCAAACCTAAGCCATTCTATGATTCTATGAAAATATAGAATTAAAGACAAGGTACGAAGAAGTGCCAGTCAATAAATTTCAAGGGAAAAATGTGTCCTATCAAGCACTTTTAAAAAAATTACTATTACTATTACAAGCATTCAACTCTTATCCCGTACAACTCTTGTCTCTTGTGTTCAGCTGTGATGGTGAGGAAGCACATCAAAAACATTGGAGATATTTCAGCTCTGGGGAGGGAGGCTGGGGAAAGGCATCGTACTCTGAGTTAATCTGAAGGCTGATAGAGCTGAAATTGTTAGCAGTCAGTCCTGTGGAGAAGCGTGCAGATTTCAGAGATGAAGTACAAACACAAAAAGAATTTAAAAAACTCAAACCCTCAATGAGGTAGACTCAAACTGACAATAATCTCGTGTAAATTTTTGCCCAGTAGGATTCATAAGGGTCTTAGGAAAAGTGTACTACAAAGAGCCAGCCAGAATAGAAGCAGGTGTTGCTAAGGGTCCCCAGTGCTCAATACACAGTGGTGGCAACAGCAGCATCCACAGACCACAGGGGAACCTTGTCCCTTGCTGCAGCCACGGAAAACTGCTAGCTCCAGGTACACAGTAACCCCTACATCCACACTGTCAAAGAGAAACTCAGCTCTTTAAAGGCCAAAAGGTAAAAAATTTAAAAATAAAAAAGGATAAGAAACAAAAAGTTCCACTGCCAGAACATTTCAACTGCAATATCTAACGCTATGCATGACGTAAAATGGTCACAATTAAATACACATTAAATATCTATGCATTAAACAAGAGTATCTCTACCAATCAGATTTTTGACATTCATGCAACCTCACATAATTTTAATACAATCACAGTGCGACATAATTTTAAGAGTGTCCAGCTGAAATAGTACAAGATGTACATGCAGCCCGTCACCCTGAATTAACAACAGCACACGTGTCTTCGTGAATCACTCTTATCTAACAGGCTCTAACAGACCATACCTTGCAGTCTTATAAGAGATGAGACTTTAGACATCAGAAATAGTATTTTTATAACAGATTTTCAAAACAACTTTATTTCAACTTGAGAAGAAGCTCTCAGCCAAGCTTCAAAAGAGAAATGCTGAAAAAAATAAGTATACAAGCAAACCTAGCAAAATTATCAAGTGGAGATGCGAACCACAGTTTTCAATATCAGTGTAACATCTTAACTACTAACTCCATTGGAATGGAGGAATCAGATCAATAGATAAGCTTAGGTAAGTAGGAAATACTTCCAAAATAAAAAATATGTGGAAAGATTTTTTTTTAAATAAAATGAAGACTTACCTTCTGCATTCATGAAGGAGAACAGACAAAAGCAACATTAAATTTCCCATGATAGGTGAGAAAAGCACATGGAAAAGAAGAGTAAGAAATGCATCAGCACTAAAATCTAACAACTGATTACACCCTGCTACCAACCACACCCTCCAAGAGCAAGAGAAAACCCTAATCCTACTTCTCATACTTTCTCAAGTAAGAAAATAAAATTATTAGAGATTCCATAAAAATAAAATTATGTCTTTTGGAATGTTTCTGTAATGTATACAAAAAGCTTTGCAATTAAAATGCTAGCCCTAAATATATATTTAATGAGCGTAATGCCTGTACTTGATACTAACAATTTCCTTTGACAAACCATATTTTAGTTGATTATTACTAATTTAATATAGCTATTCTACAACCAAACATATTGCCTAAGGTGATTCTTGTGGTCATGATTTTGGGTTTGTTCTGTCAGGGTCCTATTTATGGTGTGGGGAATAAGAAGTTAGTTCAAACAAACAAACAAAAAACCAAAACACTCGCAATTTAACAAATAAACATCTGGCAATGAATTCCCTAAAAATTACTGTCATAATATTTTTCAAGATGGAAGAGTCTGAAGTTTAGCAAGCAGAGAATGTCTGGCACCAGAGATATACCTCTTGATCTACTCAAAACAAGAAAAGAACGCTTAGAATTCTAATAAAGGTTTAAGAATCACAAGTCAAGCAATTCCTAGCAGAGGCAGCAATTGCAGAGCACCAATCAAAGATTTCATTACACCAATTGCACTCCACATTCTGTATGAGACTCACTGAACAGGTGCAATCCTGCCAGCATGAGAAGCATCGTTGCAGCAGCCGAGCATGGCCCTTTCTGGCACTTACTTTTGTCACCTTGAGGCAGACCTGGAGCAGCTTCCCTATGTTTCCACGCTGTCTCCACAAACACACATGATGGCAGGGAGCAGAAATAAATTTGCAGACTAGAGTATTAGGTAAGGAATTAGAAAAGACAAACTTTGACAGGAGTGTGGTTTGCGGACAGCAAGGAGGGACAAAACTGTGGGTGATACTGATATTGTTAGTTCAGGACCGAAACAAACTGGATCCTACCTAAAGCAAAAAGACCGAGTTTCATAGGCCATGGGAGCGCCTGCTCCAAGGCTTGCAGTACCATTATCTAGCACTTCATAATAGAATCAGGGAATCATTTAGGCTGAAGAAATCTTTATGATCATGGAGTCCAACTGTTAACCTGGCACTGCCAAGTCCACCACTAAACCATGTCTCTGAGTGCCACAACTGCACATCTTTTGAACACCTTCAAGGATGGTGACTCATCCACTTCCATGGTCAGACTGTTGCAATGCTTGACAACCATTTCCATGAAAAATGTTCTTCCTAATATCCAGTCCAAATCTCCCTTGGCTCAATTTGAGGCCATACTATACATTTTGACCAAACTTTTAATCAATTCATTCAAAACATATTGTAGTTCCATATATACTTATTTTAACAGCAGAGCCACTTTATGCTTTGTTCTTTAAAATGTAGAAAATCTTTCAAATGTACACTGAATTCTCTATATTTATAAATTTATCACTATGGTTACGCTGTGAATTACACCTGACTTTTACACCTTGCTACTAAAGGAAACAGTTCTAGTGAGTAAGCCAAATACTACATCTTTGGAAAGATTTGTAAAGTCCAGTGTATTGGAAGCTGTCTCAAAATATTGCACAGTAGTTTTAGAAAGACAAAGCCCAGCTTCAAAATCTGGTAGTTTTGAACAGAAAAGTCTTCAATTATCTAATCACAGATTTCTGAACATGTTAAACAGCTTTTATTTCCTCTGCTAAACTACACAATACTCTGTGTCCTTGGAGTCTGTCCTCAGTTGCATTCAGTTAAACAAAGCTGTGCACAGCAATGATGAACATAATCTGAAGACAAAGCATTTTTCCTGAAAACTGTTTTTCCATAGTGGTCTTCCTAATAATGCAGCTGCTAGCCAGGATTTCAATACATTGTTTTTTACCTATATCAGGAAGCTGGGTTAATAATGGGAAAAAATGTCAAATTAACCTACTCAAGTAAAATGAACAAAAAGAATTTAGATTCTGCTGAACTAAGGAAGTGCCTTTTACTTTTTTTATATCCAGTATCAGGAAAAAGAACTATTTCAGAAATGACATGCAATGCCTTTCCAACCTCAGGAGACAACTGCAGAGGTTAAAATATCATATGGTATGGCTTGAATATATTTTACACTTAGTGAGTATCCGTTACATAACTTTCCTCCGCTGCATTTAATTACCCCATTAAGCAAGTTGGTATTTGCATTTGCACTTACAGCAGCTGCACTAGAGCTGCAGGGCACAAGAATATAAAACCAAGAAGAAAAATTAATAAAACATTATCTTTTCCATTTAGCTAGTTCACTTTCCTTTTTAATGGAAACATTTGTATTAGTAGACTACTTCAGCACTGTAAGATAATAAATCACATAAACCTTGTATTATTCAAGCCAACTGAACTACCAGATAGAAGTATCATCACTCACTAACAGCACAACTTGCCCTTAAGCTTTTCTCATTTTACGGCATTTCTGAGGAGTCACTTTGTATCTGAAAATGTTATTCAAAACATAAAAAGTGCTGCAAATGTAATGGAAGAGAAATCCCTCTTGTTCTAAACCTTTCACTTAGAAAATAATTTAGAAATTTATTTTAATGTGTTGCACATCTGTACTAATCCGGACACACTTTTGAGTAAACAAAGAGGAAGGTTTCACTTAATTAATTAAAAAATCTGCAAGTCATCACACATTCTTATAAACAGCTTCCAAGTTTCAAGACCATTTATTTTTCAGATAGCCTACACAGTTTACATTACATGCATTAAATATTGCAATTTTAATCATTGCATAATATTGTAATAATTAATATATATAATAACTATTAATAACTATGTTACTTATTACATCCACACGTTCTCTAAACATTATGCATACAATAAAAAGTAAGAAACAGAGCAATGAGAAGTATCAATTTACTCATTAAGAGCCACTGTTCCTGAAAAGCCAATTCCAGGGTGCTGGTTGCTGCTTTACTAGTTCCAGGCGTATGGAAGCCCTTTTACCCAGAAAATAGGGGATCATGCTTCTACCATGCACTGGAAGACTGACATCCCGTGTAAACAGATGAAGGAAGCAAAGTAGCAGTTTTGATTTTGCCCTGTCTTTCATTTTTGAAGTCCTAATTTTGCAGCTGCTATAAAATATCCTATTTCTACAAAAATATTATCCATGAGAATCTCACTACAATAGTTTCTTGTATCTGCCAGAAATGACCCTATATCAGGCTTTCTGCTGTCCCCAGACTTTCCTCTTCGTGAAAATTACTCCACCTGAGATCTTTTTCAACCATCTCTATTTTTCACTTCAGAGCGAAGCTGAGGCACCTATTATTAAAAAGCAGAAAAAACACTATTTTACAAGCACCAGAAGTATATTGCAGCATGGACTAATGGTCCATACCAGTTCTGGTGCCAAAATTCATATATTAACACAATTTGAGCATACTTAATATCCTAGAGTTTCCCTCTCACACAAAGCAGGTGTGTATATAAGGAAAAAGTTCTGAAAGGGTGTAAGAATAGTACATGATTCCACACACATTACAGCAGCTGTATACCTTTAATAATGTAGTTTTCTCGGTGAGCTTTTTCTGTCAACACAGGATAGGCCTAAGATACACTGGTTTAAGTACTATAGACAGTGTCCTAAAACAAATCCTACTAGTATACAGTTTTTCATGAGGTGTTTAATTGCATTGCTCATGAAGAGTTGTAAGGGCAAAGGAAATGTGATTCAGTTCAAGCAGCATATTTATGCACACCCACATAAAAGGACAGCACAAAGAATCAGCGGAGCCGCATATCAGACATGTCACACCAATAAGAAAGAAAATAAATTATCATGCAACGTTTACAAGCCTTAATCTGACTCTCCATTTCAGTTAAAGAACTGATTTAGCAATATCAAGACTTTGGGCACAGCTGCCAATTCCTCCCAGTTGGATGAGAAACATTTCTTCCTTTCTTTCTGAAAAATTAAACATCTAATTCCCATGAAGAGCCTCACACCAGTGGTTAATTAGGGAACATTTCACAAGAAGAACTAAAAGTTGTCAGCAACACAGCAGGCAAATATTGACATTTTTACAAGCACAGCCATGCTACAGTTTAATTTCTCTTTCCAGAGCTCTTGCAGGCAGGCAGCTGCTGCCCAGGCAAGCTGAGAACCTGTACACTTACTGCAAATCACAGCTTTCAGATACTTATTCAAACTGGCACGAAACATTCCTCCTAAATCACTTTCAAACATTTGACAGGCCTGGCCATCCATTAAATGCATCTCGTCCGTGGATTACTATATAATTCTTCCTTGCAGCTACTGAAAAGTAATGTGATTCATAGGAAGCTGGGAGGACTCTTGGGTCTCAGAGTACCTGACAGGCAGGGGGAAAGCAGGAATAAAAGCAGGGCGAAGGTGGTGAAGGCACAGGACTGAGAAAGCCAGTAACAGATTACACTGATTAATGGGTGGATAGGAGATGCCCTTCTTCACTGAGCAGCTGGAGAGCAGGGTTAGCTGCTGGTCAGGAGGTAATCTGATATTTGTAGTGAGAATTGATGCAGCCTATGGCCAAAAGCCATGTCACTCAGATCTGTGCAAATGCAACACCAACTGCCACAGGCTCCCAGGGAATAAATAAGAGAAACTGGGAAAAACACAAAAATAAAGAAAAACAAAACCAAAGGCAAAACCCAAATAAATCAATACAACAATAAAACCCCTAGATGTCCTTTCTTCTCCTTTCCCATACGTCCTACTAAGTTCAAGTAAAATTCCATTTTCACTCAAAGCTTGAGATCCTTGTGCCAGGTGTGGCAGATGTGATTCAGTAATGCTGTCTTCCTGGGATGGAAGATAGAGCCACAACCACTGCAGTGGGTATAGACATACACATCCAATTATAGGAGCAATTAGAGAGGATAGAAGACAGATTAGGTCCTCCCTCCAGGATACATACCCTGCCAGAGGAGCTGAGGCCAGGGAAAAGGTGGTAGGGGTTAATTACCAGCTGGAACCCAAATGCTTTCCTTTTAACAGTTCAAAATGTAAATCTGTTTAAGTGCCATAATTTTAACCAAGCACTGAGATACACATATTTTAACAGAAACATCCAGCTATTTCAGTTATTTTCCCACTTTTCTTGAGTGATCTTGAAAAACATTTCTTTTCCTTTCATTTACACACCACCCACAGGATTAAAACAAATTTAAAAAACCTCTCAGCATCAAAGACCAAATATTTAGCACAGCCAGATTCAAAGAGTTTTGCAAATCTGCCACTGATCATACTCTGTTGAAGAGACATTGTGCTCTGTAGCACAAAAAGTAAAACCAAAAACTTTCCTAACATAGGAAGACTGTATGTTTTTACAATCACTGTAACATGTGCAATTCATTTTCAGAAAAAAGGTCACCTTCAGCAAACACGGCTTCATCTTTAAGGGCCAAGACTAGAGCATTTAGTCACATCGTTATGGCCTTAGTTTCAGCAGCCCAAAATGCCCAGTGCCCACTCCTACGCAGCTGCTGGGGGCTGTGTGGGACAACCAAAGTAGCTGGGTGGCCCCTGGACCTCTCCTGTGGTGCTCCCTTTGTTGTGAGAAATCAGCTGAGGTCAGATGTATCAAGGAATGAGCCAGAACTTTACCTCATTAAGCAAAAACTGTTCCCGTTCTGAGATTTTCTTAAATACACATGTACATTTGACAAATTATCAAATGATGTTTTCCAGCTCCATATATCCATCAAGATTATATTTTTGCAAAGCTTTAGCTAAATCAGATCAGCCAGTTGGACTCATCATTGCTTTTGTAATTTCAGACACACACTCTGATTTTCTAACTTTACTGTGAATTCAAACTTACATCCAAGAATGTTTACTTAACATGTAGAAAATTTAATTAAAGCAAAATGAGATACTGGAGATCTTAGGAAGCAGTATCTTCTAACTATCACAACAACAGTTTTGCATAAAACCCAAACAAAATATTCTTGTGTTGATGCAGCTGGTAAAGTTTTGACTTTATATTTCATATGCTGTTACATTGCCAGAGACTGTGTAAAAGAGCAACACTGCTTAATTAACACAGTTCTTTTAACACATTTGTCACCAGGCCTTCTCTGTTAGGAAGTTGAGCTGGTTGCATGAACTAATCAAAATGCCTTTGAACACCCATTAATATTGTTCAGTTAAACATCTACTGGGTTTAGAACCAATGTGAAGCTCATTTAATACTCTCCATGTTCTACTGGCATAAATCTTTTAAACTACTTCTTTTAAACTACTTAAATGGTTCCTCTTATTATAAAAGATTTCAGAGACAACAGGCAACACTCGTTGCTGAAACTATTAATGATTTTCATTAATGACCAACGAAATATTATTTGAACTAGAACAAATAATGAAGAGTTCAGCGCTTCAAAATATAAACACTTAACAGAAAACATGCTTCTCTGTTATAAAAACCCAAACTTTTAAGTTCAAATTAAAAATATACAAATTCCATCATAATATTGTCTTGAAAACAGCATTTTTAAAGAAGTGAAACAGAAAAAAAAGGAGATGTAGCTTTTCATCCTTTCCCAGTCCGTGGCTGAATATGGAATTCCCAACACATATGGCAAAGAATATGCAATACAGTGAAGGTCCTCTGGGTTTGATATTCACCTGTCTCTTTTCAGCACCAGCAAATTCTTATTACCTCAATTAATATCTGCCAGAATCAGTAAAATGACATCCCTCTACTGTTACTCTTATTTTGTTCGACCTTGATATCATGAACATGAATGTAATTATGATAATGAGCCAATTATTTTCTACAATATAGCAATCAAGAAGACTAGTACTCCCTCCCTTTCTCATGATAATACCTGGACATTCTGGCTTTATTTAATCTTCAGTTGCTAACCATACAATCACTAACATTTTGTTTAGCTTTTATTTCTTATTTCTAATGAGAAAAAAGCCCAAAACTAAACAAAACCAACCAGTGAAGTTTTAAAATATTCATAACAGCATGCTAGATATATAATTCATGTAGGACAATAAACAAATATTTTTATGTTTGCAGTATTTTACCGGTTGTACTGGCATAAATTTTGAATGACAGCACATCTGTCTGTTAGGACAACTAACTGTCAATAATGCATCAGCTACACCATAGGCTCTGCATATTTTATATAGTTGATATAAAAAAGATTGTTGATGATGTTTGAGAGGATTTAAGCTTTTTTAGCACTTTTAGACAATCCAGCCATATCTGCCTACCATGGGATTTTTTTGCCCCATGATCTCCCCATGTTTCATAGAATTTTGTTCAAAAACTTGTTGAACTTAACAAAATAATTTGGAAAAAATATAGTGGTTTTCAGATTATGAAAGTAATGTGTACACTTCATTGTGAGGTCAGATCTGTCACAGCGGAAAAGCAAATAAATTAGAAGCCACAATGTAAAAGTGATTTAAATAGGTTTGGACAGACTGAAATGTAATTAACATAAAACTGTTGTCCTAGTCAGCCTACTGACTATTAAAATAGTGACTCCACGAAAAACTCCTGGCTTTGTTCCTAACAATCATAAATTGACTAAAAATTAGGCTATTTCAGAGGAAAGATTGTTTCATATCCTCGTCAGAAATGAATCTTTGCAACTTTGATCATTGTGGGATTTATGGTCAAACTATACAGACAAGTAAGTTGCAGAAGAAAAGAACAACATTACTTTGTTACCTACAATTACGTTTTAAGTCAAAGATATGTTACCCAAAGATGGATTCACTTATGATGAATTGTACAATTTCACAATCAATTTTTGACTAGTGAGACAACGTAAATGCACAAAAGCAAGTTAGCTATTATTTCCTATAGACATTCCCAGCTTTCTTTACTCAGACATATTTATAACTGGAACAAAAATATAAACCTTAAACTCTCTACATTTCATTTAGATAAACTGCAGTTCTGTTATCCACCAAAGAATCATGTCCATTTTAGCAGCCTACTTGTAGAACTGCTTCATGCAGATTGTAGCTCTATCTGTAAGTTATGTCTCAGTTAGGCAAAGATAATTGCTATTGATTCAAAAGATATTTCAAATTTACTGTAAGAAGAATCAAAGTGTTTTTAGGAAAGAGACAAGCTAATACTCCACAATGAAAGTAGTGAGTAGCACAAATTAAACGCACCTTTCTGCCACACCAAACATTAGTTCTCCACTGCCAGCCAGGGACTTCACAACCACCGTGATTCCAGAGCATGTTAAATCAGTACCATAAGGATGGGAAACGTCCATGTAATAAATTCAGAAGAAACCTATAAATAAGCAGATGAAAGAAGGCAAAAATTGAACAAATTACCCATATGAGTTCCCCTGAGGATTCACTAAAGGAGAGGTAGTGATGATCTAAACCATGTAAAAGCAATAGTAAATTAAGCATCAATATCTCTGTATAGCCAAGAACATTTGAAAATAAGCATATTTCAATGGCTCCCTACATTTCAAAGTTTACTGTATCCCATATGCCCCTGGATACTTCCTAATTTCCCTAAGTAGCCCAATGTTTAATTCTCAATTGCATAATCATGTCTAGGGCATGCCACATATTTTTTGTATCTGTGAAAAACTGCTGCCAGGCATCTGTTTGGGACCTTTTCTACTCCCATTCTTTTTTTCTGTTTATGCCATCTGAGCACATTGCTTACATCCATCTCAAAGTTCTAATTTAAAAGGACATTCCTCTGAATCATGGCTTAGTCTTGCCCATTCCTTTCCAAGTATATTGAAAGACATTCTTATTTTCAGTCTGAATCAATTTTTTAAAAATAAAAAATATACACCATCTTTTGCCTATCAGGCCTTACAGCCGCAAATAATGTAGATTAAATTTTTACAGAGGCTTACTAAAATCAAAAAGTCCAACTTTTTTACAAATTTATTGACTCAGCAACCAAGTGATACAAATGTAATCCAGTAAACGAAGAACAGAATATTGGCACCAACAGGCAGCATGATTCTGCATTTATACAATCACACCAAATTTCCTTAACTATGAGAAATAAGCCAGCTAAACAGAAAAAATAGTAACTGTTAGCCATTCTCTTCTTCTCTATTTGCTCTATGTCCCAATCCCTTTCTTTGGAGTTTGGTGAAATCCTCAGCCTTATTCCTAATGTAACCTCCCTATTCTATCTTAAGGACATAGAAGAGCAGAGCAAGTTGAATATAAGAAGACGGACCACAATAAGGACTTTTTTCCTAGCTGCACACACTTGCCTACATTGAGAAAATTCTGTGATTATACCTAATCTCATGTGAGAGCTTCCAACCCTATTTTAGCTCATCCTGTTAAAAATCAATTAAGATAACTCAGGCTCAGGAACCATATATGTAGTCAAAACTTGAGGCAAAGAAGTTTTAACATAAGGTAGATCTTACTGTACAAAGTGTTTCTCTTCACATTTAAGCTGCAGTATTATGGTTGTATATACTAGAGAAGTACTGCAGCAAAAGGAGACAATTGTGTCCTTTGCACCACCATGATTGTGAATAAGAACATTTTATTTGAAATCCCACATTCCAAAAATTGTTTCAATTTTTCTTCATGAGGAAATTTTAAAATATGGAGCTGTCTGGTATTATCAGAAAGCAATGCTGGTCTGTATGTCAGTATGCCACCACCTAGTTGAGGACTTGAAGCAAGAAGCCCATTGTAAAACAGAAAGAAATATCCTTTGTGGTTTATTTTGCATCACTGGCAGTATGAGTTAGATACCTTCATTCGGCAGCAAATCTCTCTCAGTAATCAATGTGAAAATTCATCTTACTGGGCTTTTAGTCTTCTTTGAATTAACGCAATGGACTGGCTTGAGCTGGCACAGAGTTAATTTTCTTCACAGTAGTTCCTACGGGGCTGTGGTTTGGATTTCTGCTGAAAACGGTGTTGATGACACATGAAGGTTTCAGTTATTGCTGTGCAGTGCTTGCACAGAGTCAAGGCCTTTTCTCCTGCTCATGCAGCAGGAAGAAGCACAAGAAATTGGGATAGGATTCAGTTGGGACAGATGACCCCAACCAAACAAAAGGATGTTCCATACCATACGGCATCATGCCCAGCATACATATAAAACTGCAGGAAGAAGGATGAAGTGACTTTCAGAGTGATGGTGTTTGTCTTCCAAAGGAAAGGTTAAATGTGATGGAGCCCTGCTCTCCTGGAGATGGCTGAACACCTGCCTGCCCAGGGGAAGGGGTGAATGCATTCCTAGTTTCGCTTTGCTTGTGCACAACACTTTTGCTTTATCTACTAAACTGTCTTTATCTCAACCTACGAGTTTTCTCATTTTTACCCTTCTGATTGTCTCTCCCATCCCACTGGAGAAGGAGTGAGTGAGTGAGTGGCCAAATGGGGCAGAGCAACCCAGCAGATTTAAACCAAGACACACATTTACCTTAATTAAGGGAATTTTAGACCAAGCTCAACTGGAGCAGTGAGGAAGTCTAACTGAGCTGCGTTAGTTTGGGAGATATCTAATCCATATGTTAGTGTTTATTTTTCATCCATAAAAATGGCAGCCATATAAAGTAAACACCCCAAGAGTTTTACAAAAGCAGCACGAAACAGCCAATTACACACAAACAGTAATTCAAGTAATGCACACAGCAGAATGGTCAAAAGAAACAAATTCCTTTTTGGTTGAACCTCTGAACTGTTCAAAATGAAGCCAAATTCAGCTGAATTTCATAAATCTAGTTTATCATGAGGCTAACATTTGACATCCAATTTTTGGCTTAAAGCAAATTTTTATAGCCTAAAGAATGGAATTATAATAAAATGCTGACAAGCCCATACCACACGAAATAGTTTCTGCTAGAGGGTGGTTTGTCTTGACATTTCAAAATAAATGGATTTATATTTGAGAAATAAGATACAATTCACATTCAGTAACTGTAACTCTTTATGGTTTTTTCTATTTGATACATGGGAAATAATTATCAACAAGACAAAGTTCAGATTCTTTTCCCTTCCTAAGTTCAAAGTTGAAATTCTTCAGAGTTCATCCCTAAGGCCAGTTAGGTCTATTAAGTCTCACATGACAGCAGTATTTAAAAATGAGATATATCATTTGCAAAAGCAGAAGGACACATGTTCCTGTGGCTCAGTTCCTTGTTCCTTGTGACTTAAATGCAGCTCCAGTGATTTAATGCAACAGGCAGTTGATGCAGATTTCTCCCTCCTCCTGCTACATAACTGAGTTTAACTTTTAAAAAAAAACAAAACTAGTTCTGAGCCTTTCACTAATAAATAGTGGTGCTACTAACAGCATTTAGAGGAAATGCATACCCAGCTGAGGGCCATCATTTGCTGTCATTTATAAAAAGAATCTGCAAGAGATTGCACAACGAAACACCATGACACCAATACAGCATCCAAAACTTATCAATATGGATATGAATCCTCTTGCCTTGCAAGCAGATATGACTATTAAAATTAAAATGCCAGAATATCCCAGTTTGCTATTCTAATACACTGAAGTTCATCAGTTAATATGAATGTTTTAAGACTTTAAAAATAGACAATTTTCTGATTACTGTGATAGTTGCAATTACTAAAATATATAAGCTCAGGAAACAAGGACCTTCCACAAACTTCTTTAAAGTAGTCTTGATGTGATGACCTCCTGTTCACAAGAGGATACATTTTTCACATTCCTTGGCAAAAGGTAGAGCTTTTCATAAGTAGAAGTTTTGTTTTAGTTATGCTCGCTAACTTTGTGACCATTTTATGTGAAATTACCTGTAAACTACAAAATAATTCCTTACACTATTTTGCTGACAGGTGATAGACCGTGAACCTATTTTCACCACTATTTTTACTCATTCTGGTTTGCTTTTTCTTTTTTTTCAATCATCACTTGATAAACCTCATTTTCAATCAGAACATAGTCTTTCAATGCTTGTTTGATTCATATCTGACGATTCCCAAAAGAAATGGTCACTGCTAGGTAGTTCTTTTCCATTCAATTTTTTTCCACCCATACACTGCAGTTTTGAAAATATTTATTTTCAAAATACCTTGTTCAGTAACAACTGTTATACCAGCAATATCGTCAATGGCACACTGTTGCATTCTGTAACTGCTATGTAGATCCATTAAACAGTCCTAGATTATATCTAGTGCTTTCACCTTCCACAGAGCTGAACTGTATGAATACATACAGCTCATGCAATTCATTTTAACTAACCCCTCTTGATAGAAATCCTAATTCTCTGAGGTAAAATATGTCCAGAGTGTGCCTGCCCACACACAGAGCATTTTCAACAGCTCCTTTTCTCCTTTTCCCCTTTTGGGTGTAACAGATTTGGTGATTTTTTCATTACACTCAGGAATACCACGTGAGAGGTTTCCAAGCCTTTGAGAACCTCATCTCTAACTTATATACAGCAGACTCGACCAGCTCATCAGAAGAATCATTTATGTAACCAAACCCAAACTGAAGGATGAAAAGAGATCTTTATCTCTTAATTTTGCATATGTAGATCTGTCTTGAAGTTGTGTCTCAGACATGTAAGCAGTCCAAATCCACTTTGGCTCTTTTCCCTTCCTTTTCTGTCTTTTCTGACATTTACTGGGTGCATATACTATCTGTATTTAATATTCCCATCTGCAAATGTACTTTATATCACAACACACACACACCTATCAGAACAGAATAATAATAAGCTCAGAAATAGCAATCTTACAGCGAGGCTTACATTAAATAAATAAATTTAAATCAAAGAATTCCCACCACAGCTATAACCACTTTGGCACTGGAAGGTTTTCTTTAGATTTATTAACACAGTTTGTGACTCCTTAGGCCCAAGCAGGCCTAATAGGGACATTACAGGTTGCCACACCTAAGCATCTTTAAATGACATCAAAAATGAGAAATAACATGATTTTTTAAAAATCCACTATAGAATATTCTATTTTGTAGAGAGACCAGTTCATCTGAACAGAGAGAGATAATAACAGCATGGCAGATGGATGAAGGTGTTAGAGGAATGAGCAAAAAGGTAATATAAAGTGAATGGTATGTTACAAGTATTTCAAGGTCCCGATGCAACTACTGGAAGTAAACTCAATGGAAGAAATGAGGTTTTGTCTGTGATCTGTGTTCTTCGCATGGGGAGGGGACAGGGATTTTTATTTCCAGCCTTCATAGTGGTATTATTTCACTCCTACTACTATGCAGAGAATTTAATTTCTATCATTTACAGCACACTGTGCCCTTTGCCTCATTTAAAGAAAATGAGCAAAATATTTCCCCATATGAAAAGGAGATCTGCCATCTTTTTTGTTATTTCAAGGCATTCAAAGCAGGCAGAGATGCAAACAGTGAGTCACACCAGTATGAAAGTTTACAAACACCACCATCCCAGTTACTTTAAGGGTCAACGTACATAAAGGAAAAGGGCAATCATCCAACTCCTGCTTTAGTGTTTACACAGAGCATTTTATTACAACTCTCCTTTTCCTCTTCCTTTCCTGTACTTAACCAGAAAAATGCTTACGAAATACTTAATTCTCATACCTTTTTATTTCCTCGCATCATTACAATTCCAGATCACTATCTCATCTGCTTTGTATCTGGTTTTGATGCCACTGAATGCCTGGCTTCAGGAAACAGCAAAACAGTTCCCATGGGATTTTACCTAATGATTGTTTCACATTATGCTTCAGGGATTGACACAAACAGAAAAAATCTTGGATATTGCCCTCTGCAAAATACACTCAGAGCATTGCAATTTGAATGTAATTTGGAATTCACTAAGGACTTGGATCATACTTTATATTTGCCAAATATATGTTAATTAATTCTAATGATATTAAAATAATCTCCCATTTTGGTGCTATCATACTGCAAACAGAAATTACTAAAAGGCAATTAATTCTTGTTAGACTTTATTTTATAACACCTAAAAGAGGATCTTGCTTGACCAAATTTAACAATACCATTCCTCAAAAAGAAAAGACAACAACAAGCTCGTCAATAGACCATGAAAATCAGTCACTTGAACCCACTAAAAAAATTAATACATTAGTTTTAAAATATAAAGTCATGTTCTCAATAGTTTCTAAAATAAATTTGCTTTAGGATATGTTTATTAGTAGATAGGGTATCAACATTCAATTTATATTTGGATTCTATTTCTATCTAGATTCAAGGGATTCAACAGGTCACTAATCAACATTACATACAATTATTTTCATGTTACTTGATCTGACTCATGAGACAATGAAGGGTTAAATGCTGACATGTGGCTATACTTAGCATAATTATACAGGAGTATACACACACACAGATATGGGTTAATGGAGCCATAACAGTGCTGTTATCAGTCCAAGTGCAACCTCTCTTACCATACAGCCATTGGTAGACTGCTGCAAATTTATGACCTCAAAGGGTGTTTAAAAGTTAGTAACAACACATGGACACAGTTATGTCCATGTCACAAAAGTCCCAAACTTTGTTCAAAATTCACAATAGCACTTTAAATACAAAACAGTGTCTACAAATCATCTTTAACTGAGCAACACCCTTACAAGTGCTTACTATAATGAGCCCTTTGTATCATTCAGAAGAGCTCACAAAATTTCATTGTCATTTTTCTTAACTTATTTGGCCAACATCTGTGTGTAGAGGGCTTAATGGTTTTCCCGAGTACTGAACTGAAAGTATAAAACCTGTGTAAACCGAGAAAACATATGCTCATTAAGTGCTAAAATAAATATTCCCATTCACTCTGTTCTGTAAACTGAGATTAGGGTTTTTTACATGGCACACAGAGAATTAACTGCAGAATTCATTAGTGAGTGGAAGTCATACAGCTAAAATTTACTGCCACAGAAAGAGTTATCTTTAGAATACCTCTAATAAAATTTAAGTATAAGCTACAGTACTTGAATATCTTAGTCATCGGAGACAAAAGAGGCTGCAGATATTGGCAACAATGTACAATGTTGGTACACAATGTTGGCTGTAACATAAAGCTGAAGGAAAAAGGAGCCTTATATTGTCTGGGTCCAGCAATCACGGTAAAATATTATATACCTCTTGTAAGTGTCTCATTACCGATGTCCTGACTTTTATTTCATTTCATTTGACTACCTAAACTGTCTCCAAAGTGTCTATCTGCATTTGCATTTTAATGAATAATAATTTATATTTATTCAGCATGTTATATTTGCATCTCAGAGGTACATTTACAGATTAATATTCTTATTACCTAAAACAAACTATGCATAGATATTCAGATTTGGGAATTACTAGCAAGCAAGCAAGACGCTGCAGGTAGCATTATAATCTGGTCAACCTGTTGGCCTCAGCTTCAGCTTTTGAATTGTATTGGGTGTCAGTGGCTGGGAATGCATGGCTCTAGAGGGTTGTACTGCAGGTCCAAGGAGATAAGGAATTAGAGACTTCTCACTGAGCTGCCTAAAGGTTTTCAAATTATGCCATTCTTGACAAAGTAAGTACTGCAAACCACCCAGAAGAAATGAGTAGTACTACCTGCTTTCTACAGTCACACTGATAGTAAAGAAAATATTGGAATATATGGGTATATTAATCAGAAAGAAAACCAAAATATGCAAAAATACCCAGACACCCAGGCTTGTACAAGTTTATGAACCAGACTGGTTGAAATTTATTTTGACTTAGCCATGCAAATCCAAATACAAGCAATGAATTGATTCCAGAAGGTACATTCCACCTGCATTGATTTGATTTCTGATTTTGACAGTCACAATTCAGTACTACAATTATTTCCTTACTTTGACACACAAAAAAAAAGAAAATAATAAAATCCAAACTTTACTGCTATAGTAAATTTTATTACATATTTTACAGCTTTGGATATTCACAATATAAAGAAACAAACCCACATAAGCACAGAAGTGACATTTGGATTTCATATCCATGACTGGCTCTCTAGCAGATCAGGTTTAAATGTCAAGCTCCTGAGAAAAGATTTATCCCCCAGCATTAATCTTTCTCACCCACACATTCTTGTCAGGACATTTATACTCCAGCATCTTAGAAAGTACTTTGTATTCTTTGCTATATATCTCCCTGTTTCCTGGGATAATGCTGAACCTAATCCAAACCAAGCACTCATGCAATGGGCTGTCCTAAATTTTAAAACTGTCAAGTGAAGGCTACACTCTCTGAACACTCCTGTCTTCAGATTAACCTTTTATCATACAAAAAAAATCTATTTAAAAATAGATATAAGGTAGATATCTAAGCCTCCTAGGCAATGCAGCTTATGGATGAGGTCAGCCACCCTGGAAGCAGACATCTAGAATAAATGAAAGACACCTTGAAGTGCCTCTTTTTCTCCTCCAGTTCTAAGTGGTGATGCACACCAACACTGCAGGCAACAAAAACAGATGAAAGACTCCTTATGAAAGATACTAAGATACATTATCAGTTTTGAAAGAATTAACAATATTTACACACAGACTTTGCAAAGGCATTCTGACTTAAGAAGGCTGCAGGTATGGGACAGCACTATAAACCTAAATCCAAAAAAGTAATCAAATCAAGAAAGATATTAAAAATATTTTTTAAAAACTTGAGGAAGATGAGGAAGAATAGTACCATATGATGTCCAGTGGTATAACCTCTGGAAATAAGAATAATCCAAAAAGAAAACTACAATCAAACCATGCTATCACTGGTTAGACAAAATAAAGGTTGTCAAACCCCTTCTAGCTATTTCCATCATATATAGGAACAGAGAAAGCACGGCTCTCAGAAAATTTCAGCTCACACTGACCAAACTCAAAAGCTAATGTCTACCACAGCTGATAAGGAGATTCATTACTGTTCAGTTGATGCTAAAAGAACTTGTAGTTCTATTATTTTTATCACATAGCTATTATTATTATATAGGTTTGTAAATAAGCATCCTTGTAGCCAAGGATCTATTCTAGTGATGGTCTCCATATGTTGTTCCACCAGACAAAGCAAGACTCAAGCAAGGACCACCAGTGCTCACCAGTGAGGGGCTGCTGTGGAGGTTCCACCTAGAGAACTGGGAATCTGCTCTGCTGTAGAAAGGCAAACAAGACTTACTGTGCTGGGACTAACTTGGTAAGTGTAAGCCTACAACATTTGGGCAAAAAGCAAAATACTAGGAAGAGAGCCTACATCAGTCTTTTTTCACTTGCTCTAGGTTTCTTTTTTATTGTCTTCAAGCTGATATGTTTTGCTGGAATATTAACTGTTACAGTTCTTGCTCTTTTCCAAACTCTAAATTACAAAGAAGTTGAAAACTGAAGAGGGCTTTTTGTGGTGATTTGTAAACATTACTGTCTTAGCAACATCTGGCTTACCTAAATAATTTTTTTCGATGTAAAAAGCTAAGGGAAAGAACAACTTCCATTTCAGTGCGGCATTCTTTTTAAACCCCCAGGATATTAACAACATTAATGTCTTTCTCACCTAATTATTTTTAAATAAGGGAGGAAATAAGTGAAGACAGGCCCACGGTGTTTCAAGTATTTCAAATCACATGGCTGAAAATGAAAGAGATGAAAGAAATACAATCAGAGTACACAGCAGATTTAAAGAAAGCATATAATCATTGCATAGCATGAGATGGCCTCTGGGTTGCAATCAGTCAGAAACCCTCTGTAAAATTATTATAGTGATACAATGGAGTGCTTCTGGTTCAAAAAGTAAGAGTATTAATACTGAGTGAAGTCCTTGCCCCATTTGATCTTAATAAAGGATTAAGGCAGAGAGATACATGGTTCCCTACAGGCAGATCCCTACGGCTTCGCACAGTGGTTCTGGGAAACCAATGTCATTGCCGCTTCAGGATGAGCCTGCAGCAACTTTTTTTTATATGCTAACTCCGCTAAAATAAGAATGAAAGAATTTACAATAAAGATCATGATGTCTAGAGACTTGAAGAGAAATGGGACTTAAGATTAGTAAAGATAAGCCACATACATCCTTGTAAGCTGACAAAAATGTTCTTAAACTAGCTAGCTAAACTTGATAACCATGAATACAAATGAATCTGAACATTCAGACACAAAGGAAAATTAAGCCTAAAACCAGTGATGAATAAAAAAAGTTTAAATCCCATTTTTAAGCTGTCTGCTGTTACTGACAAAGCCTGATTTCAGATATTCAAGATCATTACTTGGTTTATTCTTTTCTACAGAAACGGTACACAATACTTATCTCCAGGGGAAAAATTTTAAAACATTAAAATTCAAACAACAAAATAAATTTTCCAGGAAAGGGAATAACACAAGGCTAATAAAAATATGTGATAGAAGGTATAGAGATGAAGACAGAAAGAAAAATGGGCAGACCTCAATGGGCAGGGAAATGTCAAGGTCAACTAAGTTCACTGAAACATCCTTCCCACGTAAATTGCATATTAAGAGGGAAAAAAAATCTGCAAAAGACCAAGGGCTATGACTGGAAATGATAAAGATACACAAGTTACACAAAGACATTTAAGCAACATAGGAGTGGCCAAGAGCTCTAAATGTCCAGAAATCTGGCAGGAGCTGGAGGAACACTTTGGTCTGCACAAGTAGAATAGGGAAAAGATAAAAAAAGAATCAACCAACTCTAAGAGAGAGAAATTTATGATCTGTAAGCATTCTCATGAGCAGTTCCAATTAAATGCATTTTTGTCTAAAATATCAAGTTCTGAAATCCAGTTTACAGTGGTGCTGGGCAGAAAAGTTCTCTTCATATACATCATATTCCTAAGTTTTCTTGAAGGAAAGAAAATGCACACGTTACTTTGAAATTACAGACACTGCAGAATTTTTCATGCTTTTAACTGATGGACACATTCTTTAAAAACAGAAACAATTATCTCTTTTTTTTCCCCAACTCATCTCCTTCCCATGTACAAAATCAATAAAAAAACCCCAAAGCCTTAACAAAGCATAAATAATTTTGAAAAAAATCCCAACTTTTAAGTAAGTGGTCAAAGCCACACACATTGCTTTACCACAAACTGATTATGTTTTTCCCATATTCTTTCATCCTTTCTTCTACATGCAGTGATTTTTTTTTTCCACTTGAAGGTCTGCATATTGCTATGCCTTGTTTATTGATTATTTATTTACTGATTATTGCTGAAAAAAATCTATTGACATTTAAGAACTTTAATTTAATCTCCACTTAAGCATTCTTTGTTTGTGCTTCATTGTGCTGGAAACTTATTACTTTTTTTTCAAGTGCAGCTGCACTTAATCTTTAGCAACACTGGAGACAATAGCAGAGATCACTATAATGAAAACATTTTAAACAGTTTAAAGACTCTCATTCAGACAGACTCCAGGGAAAGAGCATACAAAATAAATGAACTATTTCTTCAATTTAAAAAATAAAATTAAATTTAAAACATTGGGGAAAAAAAAAAAAAAAAAAAATAAATCTACAATCCCACTGACAGACAAGCATTTGAATCAAAGGATTTTTAATTCTATCAAATGGTCACAGTATTCTCCACGTTTTTGGCGTATACTTTTGTATCTAAGTGAATGTCAGTCCAGATGCTAGCTGAGCTTGCAGAAGTTCTATTTTTAAAAGTCATGAAACTTCATATAGTGTTATATTCTCTTATAGAAAAGTAAGTAAAATATGAATGTGTGGCTCAGCAAAAGACCACAAGAATCTGGTGTGCATCTGGAAGCTGCTTAGTGTGGGATGTGCAAAATAAAACAATGACAAAAATTGTGGGTCAAGGGTCATTTGGTTCTATTCTTCTGCTAAAAGAAAAAAAAACTGTTGAAGTTACTAGAAATTGTGACAGCACCCTATAATCTGTGCAAATTCTCAGACCAGATAATAACACAGCAGTCTATGTTTTCACTGACAAAAGCAAAATGACGTCGAAAGACATTGCAAGGACATTTCTTTATTTAAGGTTTAAAACAGCCTTTTTGCATTTCTGCAGCTGAATGAAGCTGATGATGACAAAATCCTGCTTTATGTCACTGTGATAGACTACTACTGAGAAAAAGAAAACCAAAACAATTCTTCAGTAGAATTAGATTGTGTGTTATCCAGGGTTTATAAGAAAAGCCCTTCTGAAGCACCATTAGGACACACAGCATACACCCACCACAGAGTGCAACCAGTCCTATGCCCGACACATTCACCTCATTGCAGCATTCCTAGAGATAAACAGTCACTTCTGCTTCGCTGAAGAGAAACCTAGCCACACATGGGCATGTTCTAAACAGGCTGAAAATACTGAGCACATGAACTTTGAAAAAGCAGAAGGACCTGGACTTCCAAACTACTTGTCCATCTAATGTGCCAAATGTCAGGAATTTCAGACAAAAAAGTTGTTACAGACTCAGAGGAACTAATGCTGGTAAATATAGATGTGTACACAGAGAAACAACTGAACATATCCCTCATATATCATTTTTACCTTCTCTTTGCTTATTTAAATAGGCCAAGTGTTCAGCCTCTATCTGGAAATAAGCATCCCACAACACTACATAAGACTAACCAAAGTGTCTTCCAAAAAGTACCTCATTCTCAGGGCCCTGTTTTTATCCTCTTTGAACATCTTTGCTCTCAATTTTATTTGAAACCAAAGGTCTTTTGTTTGCCCACTTTCTAGGGAAAGTTACACCATTCCAAGGGGCCATGTTCTCCCAGTGTTATCAGGCAGACAGCATTCAGCTACACTTCAGAAGGAATGCATACTTCCAGACCCTCTGGAGTATGGCAGATATACCAGTAAGAAGGTATAATTTACACTTTCAGTGCAGAACCAACTCACAGCTCATGTTTGAACAGAATACACTACTTCAGCTGGAAGGGACCTGCAGTGATAATCTGGTCCAACTGCCTGACCACTTCAGGGCTGATCAAGTTAAAGTACATTATTAAGGGCATTGTTCAAATGCCTCATAAACACTGTCAGGTTTGGTGCATCGCCAATCTCTCTACAAAGCCTGTTACAATGTGTGTGACCACTGACCACTGTCTCAGTAAAGAACTGCTTCATTAAATGCAAGAGTTAAAAAAAAGATAATTATGTACAACACCTCTGTAAATAATGAAAACATTTAGCTGCTTCAAATAATAAATCCTGAAGTAAGTTTTATGCATGAGCAGTTCATCCTATATCTTAGTTTTAATAACTGATACTGCTTCATGGCATTTGCATGAGTATTTCCTTCACGTAGAATATGCCAAATATTTTAATTCATCTTTCACCCCAAGACTATCACTATCCTGGAAGGGAAACACAAATTAGGGCCTCCTATGGACAACATATTATTTCATTCTCCACTGTTTCCTTTCAAGGAAAGCCATCTCACAGAAGTCCATATGGCTTTTTACTAAATACTGCAAAGATGATGCGCAGTAGAAGAAAGGGCAACATGGAAGCTCTAGATGTGCTGAAGCACCTACCTAACATCTAAAGTAGGGCCATCCTCTGCAAAAGAAATTCCTGTCACAAAACATTAATGCCTCCCTGGAAGCTTCTAATCCATTAAAATCTTGGCATTAACATTCAGAATCAACTGCACAAAAGACCAGGCTGCGTTTTATGAGCTACACCAAGAGTTGTATTCCCCTGGAGCAGTGGAGATCAAAGTCCAGAGTCATTCACACGAGACCTTGCTCAAGGAGATCTGGCCAGTTTTGTAAGACAATACTGAATATTCACTAGAGGAAAGAGCAAGAATGACTATCCCAGCTGCAATTAGCTAACCTCTTAAACTGCAGTGTCTTACGCTGCAGAACACTTCCACAAAGGCAGAAAATATTTTTCCCCTAGTCTTTGCAAATCAGAATACTATGGATACAAGTGCTCTGGACAAAAGCAGAAGCCTTATCACTAAAGAAAACATTTGAATCACTGGTAAATTTGAAAGCAAGGATGGATGTTCCTCTAGCTGTAACTCTTCAGTTTTCTGACATCTACAAGTATACCAAGCTGAAAGAGGATACCCTTTATACTTTGAACAAATCTACAAAACAAACATTAAATTAAAAATGTTTTTGGCTGCCCCAAAACATCACCTTGAACAAAACACATTATCAGTCATAAAAATAACTTAATGAGCTTAAACAGGAATTATAAATTCCATTTCTTCGAAACCACTTCTGAATTAAGACCTGAGTATGACGAAGCTTTCAACATCTATCAGCCATTTCAGGCAATGATATGGTCTTGTTTTATGGCCTCCTGTTACCTACAACAAAGACACACTGTCAAACCACTTGCAACACAGTTCAGTTCTCTTGTATGGAACTGTTGGCCAAGATCCCTGAAACCCACAGAGGCTTTCATTCCACAGCCATTGTGCACAGAGAAAAATGTGATACCAAATAGGACTTTCTGACACTGGAATTATTCCTGCAGAATCTCTCCTCCAACAAAACTTCACTTGCTTTAACGGGCTTTTTTTAAGTCTCTCAATGATGACTCCACATATGCATTCTGAGTGTTCTAACAACAATTACCTCTCAGAAAGCAGGGAAACCACAGCACAAATCTCTCACACAACATGCATTCAAATTAGGCTTCTGCATGCGTAGTTTTACCACCCACCTTTCATTTCCAAATTCTTCTTATGTACAGAACAGTCATATTTTGTTTAACATTCTTATGTTAGGATCTTCTACAAGAAGTTCTATATAAAGGAAAGCGCATGTGGAACACTAGTAAAGCATACAAAACCAGAGGTTTATATCTAAACCCACACAGTTCAAGCGTTATTAAAAAAGAAGCCTGAAAGTCTCAGATGAGTACTTTTAATTTTGGGTGAGAGAATGCTACCATATTCAGTGCCTCTGCAGTATTTACAGTTTCTTAACAAATTGCTAATTCCAAGAGCAGAGGTTCCAACCAGGTGTTGGAAAAGTAACATCAGATTTAATGGGAAGAAATTTAAATTGATTTTCTCTTTCTCAGAATGTAAATTTAGGCCAAAGGTCTTCTTTTTCCTCTCCCTAGGGAAGGCTTAGTAAAGCTTATTGCCCCATTTCACCCTACATAATTTCGCCCATAGCAATTTTCTCCAATTATAGTGTGTATCTGGTATGGCTCACATCTTCAGCCTAGATTACTTACTTTACTGGAATTCCTTTTAACAATTAACTGATTAGTATGAGCATACAGTCTTACTCTGGCCTCAGAATTAACATACTCACCCAAATCAATTCTCCCAGTGAGAGAGTTTTTTGCTGGGTACACAAAGGACTTTATAAACAATTCACCATGCATTAAAAAAATGCCATAATGATCATTTTTATTACGCACATCCTTTTGATTTCACAAAAGGAGTGGATAATATAATAGACTACTATTCTAAATGGAAGAATGTATGCTAATAGAGCACACTAAACAAATTCTGATCTCTACTGTACCCATGTAATCCTGCTGAGTGCTCTGGAGCTGACTGAATGACCATGGATATACAGTTTGGCTCATGAAGGCTATTCACACTGCGTAGCTAACACATATAACATAAGTAAATCTCCTTTGGGGTGCAAGCCAAAAGAATCTTCATTAAAAGTTAGGTTCTTGACTTCAAACATAGTAGCTAAAGTAAATAGAAGATGCAAGTGATGTGAATAGCTCTCAAAATCACTGTGGAAAAATCCCCACCCTATTATTTGAAGTTGGTTCTAGTCAAAGATAACAACAAAATTTATCAACCAACTTTCACTTAGATATGCCTGTAAGATGACTTCAATAGTTTTGTGATGAAATTGAACACCAAATGAAATAATCTGCTTCAATAGCAGGACAGACTTATAAATAAATAAGACTTAAATAGTTTCTATTTGCTTTTTTCATCCTAGTAATCTACAACCCCCAAAGCACGACACACATAACATCATCACAAATAGCTAAGAGGTGACAGAAGATAAATTTTACCCACAGATAATCATTCATTACCTCTTAAATGATAGGTATCTCCTATTCACACAGAATATATAAAAGGAGGAAAAGTAAATTCTATTCTACCAAATGTAATACAAAACGTGACATGAATTTTTAACAGAAACTGCAACAGCCCTAGACATATCATGTCAAAATGCCTTGAGCTACTTAGAAAACTTGAGGCAATTTTCAAATACCCTAGAGCAGGACTGTATCTTTATATCACTTTTTCATTAAGAGGAACCATTAGTGAAGACAGTATTCATATACATTTAAAAATAATTTTTAAAATGGTAACAAAAAAGTTACACAATACCGTAATTTCCATTAAAAATCTCAAATTACTTACTTTTTCTTTTAGAGATTGCCTACTATTACAAATGTACACAGTCCTTTTCCACAAAATGCTGCATTATTTTAACCTATTCAGTGAGATTATTGACAAGTTTATTGATTGCTAACCATGAGAATCCAAGTCAACCTTCTTACCATCCAACAGGCATCTAATGATAATGAAAACAAAATGTTTTGTGTTACTGCACTGCACACAGCTCTATATATATCTTGCATTTAACCCAATTTCACCATCCTCCCAACATCTTGACCAAGGAAGGAATAAACACCAAATTTAGCTACATAATTCAGTTCCTTTGCATTACTTAGGGCTTAATATATCTTGCATACAACCATGTTACCTGAAACACTTCTAGGGCAGGGAACTAAAGGCAACACATCAGACTTATGCTTGATAGCCAAGTAAAGAAGCTATATAAAAGTTTCAACGTGACACTTCAATCCTTTAAAGAGTATATTACATCGGGATTTTCAAATGCTCAGTATTCCTGTCTGCCACGAGAAAGTTTGACAGACTGAGGGGAAAATAAATCTGTTTTATGCAACTGTAACAATTAAGAAATTAATCTATCACAGAACAAATCTTATGCAACACTGATTTAAGTCACAGTTAGGATTCCGCATGGAAAAAATCCAAGAAAGTCTTGGCATCTAAGATTTTTTCCAAGAGCTACCTCACAAGTGCAACCCAAATACAATCAAATTCTACTGAGTGACACTAGTTGTGAATTGTTGGAATATGCTCTTAGCTATTCCAAAGTCATGAGGCATGTGAATGAGACAAAAGGTGGTGTTTAAAGAACAAATAAATAGCTGTGGTCCCTGTGAGCACTTCTGGCTGCCCGGCTCAGGCAGGGTCCTACACAGCTTCCTCACTTCCCACTGACTTTTCAGGCTACAACAAATACACACCAATGAAGACTGAAACCAAGGGCAGCATGAGCTGATCTGTACTATCTGCCCTTGCCTATATACCACTGTGGAGAGGTCTTTGAATGTTCCACTACATGCAAATTTACCTTTTCAAACTTCCTCCAAGCCTTCCTATCACACATACTAACAGGAACAATCTTCATGTAAAAGCTACATGCATTTAATCTTAAATTACAACGTGGTAGTTCACGTTGCACCTTGCTCTCATCCTCACAGGATTAGGCCTATTCAGTGAATTATTACAACCATATTAATACAAGTAAGAAACTAAGATTTGCTTCTACCCAAGTTAAGCACTAATGAAGTTAAGCTCAATTCTATGAATTAGGCCAGACTGCAATAAAATAAAAGTCAAGACATACTATTACCTTTTTACGGCGAGAAAGAGACTGTGAGTAGGAATCCAATTAGGTGGTTTTAACTGAACATAAGCATTTTATTGTACTAAAAGGTTAAAATTATCTATCCATATGGACACCTGGGACATATCCTTTAAAAGAGCTGCTTGAAAGAGCCTGTTGAGGCTTACTCTGATTTTTGTGATTGATTTCAGAAGCTCGATTCATAAAGTAACTGACCACTAGCACTGGAAAGAAGCATCACTTTTGACGAAAGCTATCCAGTAAATGACACACAGTCTCTTGAAGTCTCTTTGACAGGGTGATGAAGGAGATTAAAACTAGCTCAGTTTCACACTACTGCTCTGAACACAGTCCATGAAGGCAGAAAACTATACTTAGGAACAAGCACATCATTAAGGCATAGAAAAGTTCTGGTATTTTTCCACCTCCAGCAATACACTCATGAAAGCTTTGTTGCCTTAACTAGTCAAGAGACATTGCAAAGATGGAGCCACTAAAGATTTAGCTTCTCTTCAGCTCACGTAGCTTTTACTACAGGAGCATCTCCTCAGAGAATGAGAGTCCCTTACAATGGCCCTGCCCTGGCAGGAGAAGCAGCAACTCCCATTCTCCAGATTTATCACCCTGCCCTGCTCAGCATCTCCAGCCTTCATCTGATTTCAGCTCACAGGAAAAGGCAGGATGCTGTCTCTCTTCTAAAGGGACCAAACAGAGATTTAGCCCTCCACAGCAAGACTTAACAAGTTTGGGATGTAAACTGTAGAGTGTGAAGCCTTGGCTCAGGGACACCTATTTTAGCACTTACTAATATCTCTTTTCCCCATTAAAAATTCTGAGTTTCAAAAGCACCTCAGTGATCAGCATAAGGGAGGTAAAAAACAAGATGTTCTTTTCCTGTTGGTGATCTGTTTTGGACCTGCTATGCCAGGTGTTAGGACCTACAGAAAAAATATGTAAGCTGAGGCCCAGACACAGCTATGTGAGTCAGTTCAACCTGCGCCACATCCCCACATCTCTTCACTGTGCTACACCGTCAAAAACTCACAGGGAAAATAACACATCCTCCACAAACCCCCAAGGTGATCAGTATGTCCTCCATACCTTTCCAATTTTGCCACCACGTCATTTCTCCTTCAATGCCCCACCACCCATCTGCCTGCCACCTCCTCTGCAGATACTGCAAGTGGGATCACTCCACAGATTTTACTCACAAGTCCTACTCCTCTGAACTTTCAGATCAAAACTGACATTCAGGTTTTCCTGGCAAGCATTTGAGTGTCTGAATGAGCTACATCTAGACAGGCTATCTCTATTTCTATCCTCCCTTCATTTTTGCATTTATTCATCTCCTGATTTTTTTCTATTACAGATCTCTTACCTCCCAACTATTTCTTCTGAGCATACAATCACGAATACAAACCAGTCTACAGGATGAGTTAGAAAGAGGTTATTTAGCTACTGGATTACCTCCACTTGAAATTTCAGAGATGATGTAAGAACATGAGAGGCCCAGTAAAAAAATCTCAAAAAAACCACAAAAAACAACCAGACAGAACCAAAAAGACACAAAATAAAAATCAAGCTGTTATTTATCAATTCATGTTGACTTGGGAATCAGACACTGGACATGCAACTCAGAGGCAGATGTGACAAACTGAGTTTCTCCTAAAAGTCAGCCATTAACCTCAGAATCAGGTTAATTAACCTCTGCAGGTGAGAAAATCAGTTCTACACATTAAAACAGCAAATGCAGAAATTATTCTTATTTTGTAAAAAAGAACTTAACTGCTAAAGTATGGATTTCAATGGTATGGTGAATTTCAATAAATTCTAGTGAGCTACACCCAGTGGAAGTCATAGTGTCATCCATTTGTCTTCTGAAAAGAAAATTAATAAAAATCAGTATTTATAGTTAAATTGTATTGAAAATTTATGCCTACACTAAAATGTAGGACATAAGGGAAGACAGCACGTTCTGATTGAACAACATTCAGCATAGCTTTTCTGCCATATGATAATTTTCCTTCAATTACATGTAATTAAATATTAAAACAGGATGGGGAAAAGGACAAAGTATTTAAAACTTAACATGTAATAGTATTACTGCATGTTAGTTCAGTGCTATTAGTACTACATTCAACAATTATCCCATTTTCCATCACTTTAAATAGTTTTATTCATGCTGAACTGCACTATACCTTGAACTGATACACCAACATGAAAGACAAAAAATAGTAAATATTGTTATTTAAATTTTAAAAAAATAAAATTCACAACCAAAAAACCTGCTAGCTCTTCTCTCCTGTAGCTGGCTGTTGTCTAATAACTACTTTTATTCGAGATCTTCAAAGTCAAGCAGGAGTTTTTTCTGGGACAGCATGTCCTAATTAAATTTATTTGTGGCAGCCCAATTTAAAGATTCAAATTAAACATTTTTTTGGTAGCTGAATGACAGTTTCTAAATTCATTTATTAAGCAAGAAGAGATCTGCATAGACACTAACTGGAACTTCTGTAAAACAGTATTGACAAACACTAAAATGTAACTTATACTTCCCAATTTTAAGCTATAAATGAGGTGTGCAAAATCACCTTGTTCCTGAGTGACAATAGAGAAAAATGACTCAGTTTCACATGAGAACTCACAGAACAAAACCCTTCCTCTAAAAACTTCCCTGGTTGAATTCCAATCACAGTCAGGAGTGAGCATATAATGTAGCAAACCAAGTGTTGCAGAATATCATAATACAGAAAAACTTAAAACACCTTTTTTTTTGTCTTTGTGAACATCAGGCATGTGTGAACCATAGCACAGTTTACTTGTTGACAGGGATAGAAAAGGATTTAGTAAAATCCCTCTTTGCAAGCCCTTGGAAAAACAAAAGCCTGCAAGAGGACACTTATAAAAAAAAAGTTTTAAATCTAAAGATTAAAACTCTGAGTCGCTTGTGGAAAGAGTTAGAAGAGTTAAGGTACAGAAATAGGCTACAGTGTCACTTCTGAAGTAATAGCAGTGTTCTCGTTAGTGGTGTTCATTTTACAGCTGTGAGTCTGAAAACAATGGGCTCAATATCCTAGTCACAACCTGGGAATTCAAAACCTATGATGGGACATTTTATTGAGTTTTTAGAAAATCAGTTTTGCTTTGCTTTAGGTTTTATTAAAAAGCTTTCAGTTACAACAGGTTTTTTTGGCAATCATGGGAAACCTTAAGACTCAGCAATATTAACTATGAAAATTCATGTAAGATTTCGTATCAATCCAGATTGTTACACCTTTGTTTTAAAGCAACAAAAGGAGAAAGATTGAACATATTAAAGGATGAAATAAAAAAAATCTAAGTTAAACTAAAATTGAAAGTCTTTCAGTCACTAGAAAGGTATCATTTCATATTGGTAATTACTTAGGAGACTACTTGAGAGTCAAGTAGAATTTGGGCCTAAGGAAAAATTGATACCAGTATGTATAAAATTCATACCAGTAAGATGGTAAAGTGAATTTCATACTCCAGTTTACACTTCAGGAACGAACATGAACAGCTTAAATTGTTTATGGTGTATGAATGATTCACGGTGGTGGAGATGAAAACAACTATGAAAGTGAGACTAAAAATAAAGCCTTTGAATGACAAGAATGCATCCTTACATTCTCTCCCTTGCATATTGTCAGTCAAACACAAATAATATCCACAATGCTCTCTGAGTTCTGATACAATTTTCAAGTTACTCCTCTTATGATCAAATCATAATAGTTGTCTTAAAAAGCTCTGTGGTAGCAAAGACCCTGAAGCAAGCCCACATCTCCTGGCACTCATTTGTTATTAACAGACTGCTCAGAGGCTCTTAGCAACCTTCATTTTCATGTTCCTTCCCAATAAACTGATAGAATTTATTTTTGTAACTTCTTTGTTGACGGACTATATGGAAAACAATCCCACATACAACCAACTGTTAACAGGGCTCCATGAGACTTTCAAAGATGTCATCAAACACCATGTAAGCGCTTTCATCTGTTTTGTTACCATTTGCTAAGGGAAGAAGCCTCACACATTCTGACAGCTGATGAATAAAGCACACTTTTGAAGGCTCTGCCTCAATACCAACTTGTCACTTATACCTTGGAGAGAAAGGGCTTTTGTTTTCAAAGCCCAAAGCCCTGGCAAGCAGCTCCACCAGGGATCCAGAGGTATCTCAACAGTAAATAACCTGAAAGCAACTTGTGTGAGAGATGTCATTTCTGCAGCAACTGCCTCCTGCATGTGTCCTGTCAGTGGCACCACAACAGGACCAGCGAGGACCACACAGCCCAACCCACACTGACCCCACTATCTCCTCTTGATGACCGACCCCTCCTAGGTTCCCCCCTCTCTGCTCTGAAAGATCGTACCATAAAGATACACAGTGCCACATCTCAGACTTGGCAAGTTTGGGGTGAAACATTTTGATAGGTACTGCTGCATGAACAGCTCACTGTGTTCTCATGATTTTGTGAGAAAACCCATTTTCTCTCCAGCTACTTACCCAGCAGCACCCTTGAAATAAAAATACAGAGAAATTAGTCTCAGGAGGGATGCAAGGCAACAATATATTCAATCCTGAGCCCGTGTTAACTACAGGTTAGCTACTACAAATACATGAGATTTTCCAGTATGCAGCTAGGAGGTTGTCCACACATCAGAGCAAAATAGTTCACAGACACATTTTAACATCTCTGCTCCCAATACCCACTCAAGAATCTTGAACATGCACAGTGCTGGATACTCCTTAACCAAGTTCTGGCTGCTGGCACTTAGCTTTTATTTTGTTTAATCAGGCTCCCTTTATTTACAAAGCTGCTTATTTCTTCACCACTTGCTACCATTAATGGCTTTGTAGTGAACCAGACAAGCAACATTTGTGACTTTTTGCTTATTTTCCCAGCTCTGAGAGAGAAAGAAGCAGCTGATTGTGTAATTTTACACTGGTACATGCAACTACTTGATAAAATGTAAATCATCCTGTAACTGTGTGGGAGAAAGTTATGATCATTAATGATTCCTGGCAAAGCCTACACTGCAGTTTCATATCAGTCCAGAGACACAAACAGGGTAAAAGCTCTGACAGTGGCATGATTAAACCCTTGCCAGCTGCTTGTCTTCTGGGTGCTCCTAGAGGTGCACTAGCCATCAAGGGCCACTCCATCTGTGACAGCTGGCATCTGACCCTGGGACATCAACACACAGATGAGAAACTGTGCTCTCTGAGATCCTGGCAGCACAGGACAGTGAGGAGCTGTACAGTTTAGGCTGGGCAGCCAAGCTACCCAGGTCCAAACAGCTCCTTTACCAATGGGCAAGTGCAAGCAGAGTACAATTTACAACAGATGAGTGACAAAAGTATGTCAAAAACCAGAGGACAAGAGACTGACATCCAGAAGAGGAATGCATCATCTGGTGAGATCAGAGACAAAAGAATATAATGCACTCTGGCAGCCTCATAAATTAAAACCCATTACAGACTGATATGATCACCTCAAATCTGCTTTATTTATACGAATAAATGTTTTCATTTATATTATTATTACTATTCATAATCCCACAGGTAATGGCAATACCTCTCAAAATGATGGTGATGCCTAAATATTTAAATATTTAACAAATTTCTTATACTACATTTTTCAAAGAAGTTGATATTACCTGCCCCAAAAAAGAGATTTCAGAAGATTTACTCTTGATGAGTAAATACTCTTTACGATGATACAGCATTATTAGCACCCTCCTCTGACCAACTGAGCTATTCCTTTGGGACATGTGATGTTTGTCATCAAGTTGTTTGGTTTATTTCACAGTGGTTTTTCTTGACTATGATTCAGCTCAGGAAGGAAAACCATTAAAAAAACATGTTTTCCCTAAAATTAAGACTGGGCTTGCACTAATTGTATCAATATCCAGTTGTAGTACCCAAGGTCAATTTCCTGAGTAAAAAATACTACCCAAAAATGACAGACAGAGACTAGGAACATCTAATACAGTAGTGAATCAACAGCAATAAAACACTTTCCTTAGAAGTTCATGACAGAGTACTTGAAATCGTGGGACATATTTTAATTAAGAAGTTAAAATATTATAATGCTTATTTATAAACATTAAAAAGAGACATAAAAAAAGAATGTAGAAAAATAATCCTAAATATTTCCAATAATTCTAAATATTCCCAAATGTTTAGACAATATAAGGAAAATATCCACAAGGTCTTGACTGAAATATGCCTTTTAAAATAAACCATATGTTTCAAATAAATTCTCCTCTTAACTAAGAGGAACCAATCTATTTTCTAAAAGAAACATTTTTATTGCTGTGACACATCTCAGCAACCAAAATCCCTTCTGTAGTCGTGTTGATTTCAGGGCCAGGAGCTGTCTGCTCTAATCACCTCAAAGAGAATTCACAGAGTAGATCCTGAAACACTTCAGCATTACTCTTTCTATATTCCAGTTTCGAACACAACCCAACTTACCAACATATCTACACTTGAGAAAAAGATAAATTGAATTGTGGCTCAATCTACACTTAAAAAAACATACAGATCTATTTGGATCAAGCTTCATTAGACATAAAAAAACTCCCAACCAAACAGGAATTCTTAAAGCTATGGTTGAAACTCTCCTGGCTAGTCCGCTCGTGAAAGCACCACCTTTTACAAATTCACACGTTCTGCTGATGCTCTCGCAGTTAAATAAAAGGCACACCTAAGTTACCAAGCAATGAGTTCAGAGTTAAAAACTTTTATCTTTTGATAAAGTTTTCTTTTGGAAACAAAAGGCAGAAGCGTTCAAAAGGTATTTCTCCTGTCTAAAAAGGAAGTAGAATAATGTATCAGTGTTTTACAGTGATTATTATGTTCTATTTAGTAAAAAAAAAAGTTGTTAAATAACGACTATTTGTAAAATATTTTTAAATCTTCAGAAACAGAAAGCATGCATCTCAAAGTATTCAAAATGCCAACAGAGCTTTGAATGTTGCCTTATCAAAGGAAATGTCCAAACAGTTACAAAGTAAAACAATCTAAAATGACAAAGCTGATGGTACTTTTAAAACAAAACCAGCCAACCAAATAAGGATGACCCACAGATTTGTACTTAGTGTGACACTGATTCTGCAAAT
Source organism: Oriolus oriolus (assembly GCA_013400235.1). Classification (NCBI taxonomy): domain Eukaryota; kingdom Metazoa; phylum Chordata; class Aves; order Passeriformes; family Corvidae; genus Oriolus; species Oriolus oriolus. The sequence continues at coordinate 484,898 of VXBT01003817.1, forward strand.
GTCACAGAAAGGTCAACAATACAGGCAATCATATTAAAAAAGGCAGTATCTCAACAGCCAATTATTTAAATGTTTTTAAGACTGTCCAATTATTTTAATAATATGAGTTTTTTAATGAAAAAAATGTTAACAAATATAAAACAGAACTTCAGACATGGAATTGCTAAACAGTACTGCTGTACAGGGGTTTTTTGGTGGTGAATCCTTACAGAATCAGAAGCAAGCACAAAATTATTGCTATTAATAATTTATAATATTTGCAAATGATGAAGTTGCTTTACTGTAAACAGTGATAGGGTTTGATCAGGTGGCAGCTCAACATGCTCTGCCTAAGGTGCAGACCATCAGTTTTATGGATTTGAAAAGAAGAAAGCAATAAAAAATCCCAAGCCTTACAGATCTGCTCTCTCCTGATCCTCCTATAAAACACCGGTAACTGGTTATTTATGTTACTCTTTTGCTGTGACGGCTGTTCAAACAAAAGAAAACTTAGTTATAAAATTTGCATTGAGTATTAAATATTAGATGAAAATTCTTCAAAAAGAGACAGTTTCAAAACCACATATTTACCCTTTAGAACTAATACATATTCTCTATGTTATGAAGTAGTGCTCTTTCCCCAGAACTGATTCAAGAAAAGTAATTTAAGAGATTCCAGGGGAAAACTAAGGACTGCTTAGCTCTTAACAGCACTTAGCAGACATACAGTGCTTCTAGAAAATCTGAGTAGGCAAACTCTATCTCACGACAGATCTAGTCAAAAGTATTAGATACAGTGGCTCTAGATCTTACAACATGCATTATTTTAGTCTCTAAATTTGCATAACCACCACCAAGTATTAAAACTGATCATATCATTAAAGATGATTTCAAGGGCTGAGAAGAAGTCTCTATCTCTATCAGGGTCAGCGAGTTCACCCTGGTGTATTAAATCCATCTACTCTGCGGCTTCCCATTCTGTGGGAAAGGCTCTCCAGATGCTCAGAGTTCATTTTCTTCTTACTCCCCACTGAAATTCACAATTTTATGCAACAAAAGAACTATTTACAGCAGAGACAAAGATGTCAGAGACCTGTGATTTCAAGACTTAAAGCACCAACCAGATCAGCCTGGTCCCTAAAGAATCTGGTCTTCCTAATAGCACATGTAATACACAGAATAATGGAGTGAAATTTTAACAGAGAGATAAACTATTTTAGCTTCACTTGCTCTTTTTCTTAGCAGCACAGTGTGATACTGTGCAGCTAATGCTCTGTGACAGGCTTTGCCTGGTGGAAATTCCTCCCAGGAAGAAAGACCTCATAGCCTATTTCTCCTTATGGCAATTTTTAAGCAAATTAAACTGATAACCATGTCTTGAAAAACAATCCTGAGGACAGCATTGCTGATAGGACCCCCAGAGGGACACGGTCCATGGCAGCAGGCCAGCATGACAAGTCCCAGGCTGTGTGGTACTGCAGAGGGACGTGCTGTGGATTGCAGGCATCGAGGAGATGCGGGAGCCAGCCACGGTCTCGGGGGGGAAAACGGGATGCCAATTAAATGGCAGTGAGATCTCTGCCAGCCAGAGAGGCACAGGCAGCCCTGAAGGGCCCTGGCCCCCACCTCAGGCAGCTGCAGGGAGGACAGCACAGCCAGACCACGGGCCACTGCTTTGCACCTTTGGGTACACAACACACAGCCCGCTGTCATGAGTCTCCTCAAGTGCCTGTGAACAACAGCTGGTGCAAAAGCTGCCAGAGATGTGTCTGCACTGCTCAGGTGACCAAGCTTTAATCAAAATGCAGCTCTGATCGCTGCCTGGCCCCTTGAAGCTGAAGCAAGGGTCCCTGTCCCAGGTCTGTCCTGCAGCAACAGGGGAGCAGCACTGGAGCAGATCAGGGCTTTCCAACACAGGCCTCATGAGTAAGGTGCTGCCCCAGAAACCTCTTGTAGTGCCACAAGCAACAGGACAACAAAAATGCTAAAATCGAGACATTATAATTTAGAGCAACCAAGAAAGTGAAACATTTTTCACAGCAAGGGATTGAAGAGGGACCAGTGGTGCAACACTGGCCTCTGCAAGATACCAGGCATGGATAAATTTGGCAAGCTCGTCACAGAATACTTAACTTGGAGTCAGCTAACCATATGGGGTAACAAAATGTTATAACAGGATTAAAGTTCAGCAGGTTTTAATCCTGTTTTGTATTAAAGCCAGAGAAAAACCTGTAACAAGAACAATTTACTAATGGAAAGTAATTCAAGTCTCATCCAGAGTTTAACAAGTGCACAGCACTTTCTGTAGAACTTCTGGTTGTCATAAAGTGAAGGTGGATGTTAATCTTATGCAGAAAGGACCACAAGGATGTGTCACATCATACCTTAAAGTAATGTGTTCATTTTTGTAAGGTTAAAAGAAGCAGAAGCACATAGAAAAGCAGGTCTGCTTCAGCAGATATGGTAAATAGTGCAGGAAAACCACCTCTTGCAGAAAAATGCCCATCCATACAAGAAAACAACTTCCAACTTAAGAAGAAAAAAGGAATAAAAATGCTAGATCCTTCCTCTTCTTACTGACCCAAGTCAATATAATTTAACAAATACTAAATTTTAATCATGGGTTTAGTTTTTAATTATCTCTCACAGATAAACACTCAAAGAGTCTTCCTCCATCTTAATTATTTTGATTATTTCTAACACCAAAAAACAAAAAGTATTCTCACTCTCACATAAATCAGACTCTCGGACGAGAGAAACTAAAGTTCAATTGAATTTGTCTACTTTCCCCAGGAATTTTGCCTTCAGATGAGGAGTTACAGTGAAAATAGCGTCACGGAAGAAGACAGGCAACATTTCTGGCTTATCCTGGCTCCTTCTGAGGCCAGTGGTAATGACACTAGCCTCAGCCCTCTGAGGCTTTTGATTTTGCCTACAAGAGTAACGTTCCATCCTGTGCTTACCAGACAAAAGCTAATTAATAAACAGCAAACCACGAGGCAGAACTCTTCATAGCTGACAGGCAAGATTAGATCAAGAAAAGATAATTCCTACTGTTACCAAAAATCTTCAGACTAAGTCTTGCCATCACTGTTTAAACAGGAACTCAGATAAAAGCACTCATATCCATTAAACGGGACCATTTCAAGACACATGCAAACATTTGGTTCTCCCTCTAACAAGAAGCGACGTTTCTTAGCATGAAAACAAAGTACAATTACAAGCCTAAGCAATGCTTTCCAGCTCATTCTTTTTAAAATTAAATGCAGATGCACCCTAATTCAACATTATTGTAATCAATATCACACAGGAGGTCAGAGCAAATGAATAGTACTTAAGAAGCACTTCTCTGAAGAGAAGAAAAAACAAACAAAACAAAACCCACAAAACCCAAAATAAACAAAATTTAAAACAAAACAGCAAGAGAAACCCATGCAAACCCTGCTTCTCATTGCAACAACTTTCTGCTGGAAGTGCTGCAGTGCAAGGCTGACTGGTGACATTGGCTTCATCTCACGCACATCTTTCCAGGTCTAATTAGATTTAAAAAGTGACATCCAGATTCCAAACACATTTTAAAAAACTCTCCAGGCCGATTTAAGCAAGGAGGTCATTGTTTTCCTTCAATTTTATTTATTTTGTTAACACAGCCTCTCAGCTGGAAAAAAATTGCTATAATCCTTGCTGGGTTGTTTGGAGAGCCTGAAATTCCTTAATACTGTTGTTCAGACACAGCTGAACTCTCTACTGAGTTTACTCAACAAACAGAGGCCCTTTGTTGCACTCAGCTGCACGGAAAACAACAAACAAGGATGTCCTTACCCACCACAGCCTAAGAGCCATATTTTAAGTGTGCTTGTAAATTCCTGGTGTGGAAGCACACCCAAACACACTACCCCCAAGAAGTAACGATATGGAACACGGATAGAGCCCTCTGAGTATCTGACAGACTCCAGGTATGACACAAAGCAGTGTTAACTATTGCACACAGACAGCAAGCCAGCTCACAAACAAGATACTTCAAATTATAACCCTTCACAGCACACGAACAGCTCTGACCTGGGTCTAACCTTCCCCTTCACCACAGGCCCATGGGCAGCATGCAGCTGCCAGCAAGTCCCTGTTGCTCTGCCAGGTAAGTGCAGGGCATGGCAGACAGAGGAGCTTCCCCCAAGGTGAGGATTCACAAACCCCACAGAGCGTGCCCGTGTCTCCAGCAAACCCCCCTGCTTGTGAACGCTGCTTCCATGGGTGCTGTTGGCACCGGTGATGAATGCACACAGACAGATGATGCTTGTCCTTACGCAGTTCCTGTACTACAGGGTACTGCCCCAAGAAGGTATGAACGCTTCTGGTACTTCTTTAACTAAATTTTCCCAAGATACAACAGCAATTGTAAAGAGAGAGCAACAAGAGACAGGTGGAATGAAATGCCACTGATCTGTGCAGACTGGGCTTCAGTGATATTTTCCAGCTGCGGAACTTCTCTAACGGACAGCTGTTTCCAAAACCTTGCAAAATTACAGTGGATAGTTTGTAAACCACAATTGTTCCATCCTACTGCAGCAAAAGGTAAAACCAAAGAGTCAGAGCATTACGAAGTTTAAATTTCATAAAAATAATTTACTTTTATATTCCAGGCCCCCCCCAAAAAAAAATTCCTGTCTCCAGGTGAATCCACATGGCAGATGTGAGATTATTAAAAATTAGTTTTGATGTCAGCTGCTATTTTTAAGCATCTCTGTGTAAGTCTGATTAGGTGGCCCCACAATGAGCTCTCATGCAACACTGATATAATTTTAACAGCAGAAAAAATGGGTACAAAATTAGGAAGCGCCTGACAATTTTACAAAACCAGCAGTGTAAGGATTAAGCAGTACATATGAAAATTACCAGCGAGGCTAAGATTAAACATGATTGTGCTTTTATATTGATGCTAAAACTAAATATGGGAGTATATCAACTCATGTATGTGCATATACACACACTTCTCTGTAAAATGGTATTTTATTCAACATAAATAGACCAATTATGAATATCTATTGCATGTGTGTTTAACAGTAGCAGAAAGAACACAACAAAAGATAGAAATGATGAGGATATATTGCATTTATAAAGGAAATGTATTCATTCATTACAACACATCACGTAAGTATAAATATATAATATGGATATATGATATCTAAAATAGATTATATATAATCTATCTGTAGACAGAGATATTTACACTTCTGCATGTAAGTGAAGAAAACATAACCGTTCAGAAATTGATAATGAAGGAAAAACATACCTGCTAATAATTCAGAATTATCAAAGTTGCAGAAGGCTCTCACAACCACAAGCATGGAAAGCTGAATTACAGGTGAAATCCACTACCTATAAACATAAAGTGATGCATTACAAAAATACACACACACAACCCCAATCACATATAAACAGAGATGGGTTCTATACCAGCTTATAAGAATGACAATTTAGAGTCGTCAAGGACAGCTATCTGAAAATGCCTCCTAGATGTCCAGCAGCAGAGAAAAACCTATTAGTTTTGGCAGTGGCACAGAGTGGGAGGAGATTTAACTGGAAAAGATTTAGACAGCAAACCAAGAATCATCAAAATGTGACTTTATGAAAATAGTTCAGATTCTGGTTGTTTTTTGTTTTAGACCATTACAGAGAAGAACTAGAAAAGACATAGGGCATAACAACATGGATGCTCAAAGATTATACTGTGACTTTCATATTAAAAAAAGTCTTACATCATGAAAGAGAAATGCACACAGAGCGGCTAGAGCAGAGGTCCATGAAATCAAAAGGTATGAAAGACAAATTGAGGCTCACAACCTGCAGGCCATTTAATAAAATTATTGGCAATTTTCAAATACAAGTAACAGTTATTTTACAGAAGCTTTCTAATTTTGTGTAATTCATTGTCACAACACTCTGACGGTCAAATGCTAAAAATGAGGATTACAGAAGGTAGTAAAGCATAAATCATTAAATACCATGAATATGTTTCATATATTGAACACTGTCAACTTATTCTCTTCTTGTAGTCTTGCCACACATTCGTCTCTACTGGAGAACTGCTCTTCAGAAATATAACACAGGTAGCTAATGACTGTTAGCTTAAAAATGGTTATTTAAATTATTTACTAACAAATATCCTTTTCAATTATTAATTTCACTTGGAAGTCTATACAGCTTTATAATGACACTAGTTAAATAAATGAGCTGTAACCCGAGGCAGAATTTTTTCCAAACAGCACCCTACAGCTGATGAAGGCTTAAATCAGAATCTCAGTTTTCTTGGTGCTGTAACCCTCTTTTGGAGTATGTGAAGAAATTTTCTACTCATTAGCAGAAATTTCCATTTATATTTCCAAAAGAAAGTCTCCTTTGTTCATGAGGAAGAAGCAAACAAAAGTGACAAAAGTTAATTTTTAGAATGCCTCACAAAGTGATTTTACCCAAAGTCACTCTTCCCACACCACAATTGCTTGCCATGCTTTAAGCTGTAGTTCAGTCCATATAAAGACATTACATTAGGAAATTGTTTGTAACCACAAAAGTACACACAAAAAAATAAAAAAAAAAAAGAAAATCACAGAAGTTAAGCAACAAAAACATTCTAATTACTTTTGTTGAATAGCTTGATTTTACTTTTGCATTATTACAGTAAGTATTGTTAGTCTTCACTGTCTGTACTTCTCATCTGGCAATTAGGACAAAAAAATAAAAAAAGGCTTTTGTTTCATCAGTAGCACATTTATGCCTCAAGCATACACAAAGACCCTGCAGCACTCAGATGGGATGCACATAATGCCACTGCTACTTATGAGTAAAACTTCTACTCTGACACAAAAAAATGGCACCAGAAGGCTGATTGTAGCAAAACTGTGTAAAATGCTTGCTCTTTTCCCTAAATAAGTTTGCTTCAAATTAATCTGCAGCAGTTCACTAAGCAGCTAGGTCACCAAATCTGCTGCCATTATGACAGAGAGTTAAGATGTTCCATTTATGTCTTGACAAGCTTCTTTTGGAAATCTGAAGAAAAAAGTGATAATCCCAAGTGTTCCTAAAAACTTTCATGGGGCAGGCAAAACTGTGTCTGAAAACCACAAAACTACATTTCTTACAATCTGTTACTTGGAAGAGGTTTGCCTAGAAAGTACTGTGATTTAACATATTGCAAACGGTGTAAAGAGAATATAAAAGTGGTCCAAGAGGACCCTATTTAAAGGAAAGCTTTGCATTGTCTTTGGTATCAGCTGATCAGGTTATGCCATCATTTTCTGTGTGCTGGATGATTTCTATACCCACCTTCCTCAGTTTTCAAGCAGACCTTGTACATGCTCACAGGAAACTTGTGAAGCCTCACTAAGCCAGCATATAAAATACTGAAATACAAGAGAATACTAGTGGTAGTCGGTTTCAAAAACCCCAAGTATCAATCTCCTTTCTGAACACTACAGGTGTCTGATACACAACAGGTTATAGGCCATCCTTTTATGCAGAAAGCTTAGCAAAATACGAGCTGATGGGACTTAGTAGAGGACTGTGAAAGGCCTGGAAAAATTAAGAGAGGACAATCTAGATCAGCAAAAGAAAAACTGCAGTAACTAAGGGTAAACGCCTGTCTTTCTCAAACTTTTTGTATTCTGGTGGCCATCTTTCTACTTGGGAAAAGTGGAGTTATGACAGTAGTTAAAAAAGCAATACACAAAGCCACATCGCCAGCAGGCCAATGTCATGCTTTTACTAATGCCATTAACTTTTTTTTTTTAAATTAAGAATAGACTGAAATTTCCGTTAATCTTTCAGACTCAAAAGTCAGACAGTTTGTGTTGTCTGTGATGAATAGGTAATAACATAATAGGCAAAGGACCTAGACTATGATCTGTTTTCTGAGAAACTGCAGCATGTTAACATAGCTGGAGGCAGAGCTCCAGCAAAATGCTATTGGAGACTTGTGATACCAATCAAAGCAGCAGCACTTTGCAATGCAGTATCAGTGCTATAAAATTCTTAAGTCTTTTTAGAAGAAAAATAATGTTTTACTTCCAAAGTACTCAATTCCATTACTGAAAAAAGCAACAAACCATTAAAAATCAGAAGGAACCACTTTTCAGACATACATGCCTGGTTAAATGCAACTTGAGCCTCCTCGGCTCTTACACAGATAAAATTATAATGAACTTCACTTAGTGACTAAAACTCTTAGATGGAGAAATAAAGCAGCCTCTAACTCAGGCACACATTTAATACATGAATTCTTAGAATGAGATTGAGTCAGAGTCCCAATATCAACATTTCCAAGCTTAGAAAGAAGTTTACAAGACCTTTCCTTCAGCCCAGTTTCTAAAGTCCCAGTTCAAAAATATAGGTCAAGTTTCCTACTGCCTCCAAACTTTCTCAAAGTCAGCTCAAATAGCACAATCCTGACCCATTTTGAGTGGGCTCTTCAAAACTAACTAAATAAATGAATCAGGTGGCTGCATCAATTTTCAACATATAATTTTTTTCTGCATTAAAGGTCTCACATATGAAATACATTAGCATTTGAATTCCATACTCTGAAAAGATTGATGAGAAGAACTCACATGCATTTGGGGCTCACTCGTTAGATCGAGGTAGATTAGCACTTTATGTGTTTTATTAAATAATACCTAGACTTAAACAAGTATTTATATATAGGTTAAGCACAACAGAAAAATCATTATTTTTTCTGATCACTATCCATTAGTTTCAGTGAAGAAAAACAGAAACATCAAAAATCAGAATATATAAATTTACTGTTATAATATAATTACTACAGTAATTCCTTCTTTTGAGAAGTTAAACAATGGTAATTCTTTAACACAACTCTAGTGTCTTCTTTTACTAGTACTTGAAACAGAGGAATGGGGAGCAGTTGTGGACAAACGTTTTCTACTTAGTAGAACTGACCCATATCCTATCCCATGTGGGAATGTCCATTGGAAAATAATCTGGTAACTTTCATCCAGAACATTTCATATTCTACAATAAAAGTCCCATTTTCTGAGACAATTTTAAAATAGCTCCATTCTGATTGTTAAACAATTTTATTCTGAAAAACACTTATCAGGGGTTTTTGGTGATTCATTGCCTTTTTTTGGCTGAGCCTACCTTAAATCCAAAGCAACTGTCATTGCAGCAAAAGGTGACATATATTCGTCCTCTCTAGAAATTACTGCTAATACATTTCAAAGTGTTATTTCAGGTACAAATAAGGTGAATTTCTTAATATACCCACCACAGATCTTCTCTGAGGATAACTATTATGAGAAATTCAAGAGAAGTCCACTGATAAGAAGAGCTGCTCAAGTAAAAGAACTTTTATAGCCTGAGAACAGCTATCTATAATCTTGGCACTTTGATCTCTCAGAATATGAACTAATGTATCTGGAATGTAGCTCATTATTAATAGTTAAATATCTTTAAATGGAGCAGCTTTGAAGATCACTTCCAATATCAATAGCTTGCATTTATATAGGGCTTTCATTTTCAAGGGCAATGGTACATGGTCCCTGAATCTGATATACGTGCACACGTACATACAGACTTCTATTTGCATTCAAACACATCATTGAGATTAGAAATACACATCCATTAATAAATATAAATGCATAATCAGTTTAAATATAGGTTTTGAGACTTCAGTACATAAGGCTAGGCGACAGCCCAAAGTATAATCACAGATATCAATGCAGTTGTATCAATCAATTGCAGAGAACATTGTCCAGTGCTCTCTGCAGAAAAAGTTGCATCAGAAGATGACTTCCGTGCAGCAAACAAACAAAACAAACTTCATTTTTTTAACAGGTACTTAAAATAAAGGGGGAAACCAAGATATCTGTTACAGAGCAATCTTGGACAAAATACTGTATGCACTATTTCACTTAATACAGGATAGACATTTCAGTCAACTCAGATCTTCACAGACTTCTCCTGAAAGCTCTCGGGTAAGATCCTTAAAAATTTCCACCAGATTATTTTTAAATGAGATACACAGGCCAAAGACCTTATACTAGACAAAACAAACGAACAAAAAAAATCTATTAAAGACAAAAATAAAAAGTCCTGTTCAAAGATTTCTGATTTAGCAAGCAGCACTTGTTCACCTTCAGTAAAGCTGATTATGCTTGTTTTGCAATATTCCAAAGATACATTGTATTGTAATTCACCCCTTCCACTTGTACTTCTCCAACAAATTACATTTCACCAAAACATCTAAGGAAAGGAGTCAAGACAGAAAACAATTTACCACTTAAAAAAAAAACTCCACAAACTTTCTAAACAAACATAGGTTAACCTTTTTGTCAACACCAGCTTATGACTTCCAAACAGGGAGGACAAAATCCCACCAGCACGGAAGCAAAAGGGAACTTTAATACCAACTTCAACGCTGCTGGGTATCATCTCTCAAACTAAGGAAAGCTGCAAGGAGATTCATTTATTACTTATTTAAACAACTAATCTTTTAGCAGGTTATCTCTTGTTTTGGACACTACACCTAAGTAACAGAATATTTTTCCATGATTACTGTAAAAACCTTCCACAACCCAACATTTGCAGTATTGCATGCTATTTCCAAGTGTAATGACCCTCAAAATCCAAGATTGATTTTGGCTTTACTCTGATCAATACTAATCTCCAAGATATATTTGACTTCCCACTGACCTAAACAAAAAGGTCACTATCTGTATATTAGTCAATCTCCAAAACATTTATTAAATTAATTTCAGAGACCACAAAAGGTATATTGTTACAACTGTTTCTATCTGGGATTTCTATCCATCCTCCTTAATAAGATTTACATGCAACTGATAATTCATATAATCACATTGTCACTGTAGTGGATTTCCAAAAATGTCTTGATCTGTCCTCAATTATTTTAAGATTAATCTTTTTTGTAGAGTAACATCACCATATTATACAGTTACTGGACTACTGGAATCCAATCTTACACATACTAAAGTCAATGTGAGAATACATCTCCCTTCAGTGTCAAAACTGAACCCTTAATGACTTGGGGGGAATATAAAATACTGCATTTATACTTTAGGTCCCCCTGAAAGCAAAGTAGGAGAAGCCTTTTCAATCAACGTTCTTCAACCAGCACATTTTTAAAAGAAAATTCACGGCACTCAGAAGCATACTTCTATAAAGCTAATTTCTTTTAAATATAGATTTCTGATTAGCTTTCTTATTATATTGGCTAATTTCAAAGTAGGACTATAAAAACTATACATGCATTAAGGCAGTGGATAACACAATAACAAAATTGTTACTGACTGATCTGGGGTAGGCTTCTCCTCACTTTTATTCTCTTTCCTCAAACAAAAATAAAAAAAAAAAAGCATCAAGCTCAGAAAAACACAAAGAAAAGACAAAGATTAATAAGTATAGAATATAATTAATAGCTTTTAAAATTAAAATTAACAAAGTCATTTAATGCCTTTTTTGTTGTTACAAAATGTAATTTTGCCTCCCAAGGACATTACAAATTTCAACAGGACTATCTGCATTTCTGATAGATAACACAATTAATCTTTGCATAGTAAAGACCCCATAGAGTAAATTATTTGAGGCAAGAACTATGTGTTTATTTTCTCCTTCAGGCAATTTACCCTAAATTAAATAATTTTACAACCTAGATGAAATTTTAACCTGAAGTAATACTAAACACTCCACGAAATTTCTGTCCAGAAGTCTTATTAAAAACCAAGTACTTGTAATTTACTCATGGACACTTCAATAAAATTCTATTAGACCTTATACACGTAGAATTTTCACCCAGCAGCAGCATTTGCTTAAAAATTCAACTTTAAACTTTCCACTGCCTCTGGGGTTCCAGACACTAAAAGACGTAAGAGTAGGCAAAATAAAGTCAATAGTAAGCAAATGGGAGAAGTTACTTAAACAAAAATAAAACCAAAAGAGTGGACAGTAATCAAGACTAAGGACACAAAAAGCCAAACAGGAGGCAAATAATTTCATAAACATAACGAAAAAAATCATCCAAGTTTGCTAACCATGGTTTAAACATGGCTCTCACAGCTGTTTTCACTCTGACCAGGCTGAACATGCCCATACTTGGAATTCAACTGTTTGATTTCCACTTCCATACTACTACTGCCACCATTGACCTTCTTGGGCCAGGGAAGAGACAAAGACTTATCTTTCTCCAGCTGGAATCTACTTAAAATTACTTATGTAAAGTATCTTTCTACTTAATAAAATTATGTTAGAAGCAACCCCTGTTCTACCCAAACAGACAAACAAGTAGTCCCAAAGTATACGGGTTACCTAAGCACCCTCTGACAGACAGAGCAGTGTCTGCCGAACTTTGATATCCTGACTTAAAGCAGGAAGAGTACAGCACATACTCTGCTATGGTTGCTAATGGATTCATCCGAAAGACATCTCTAAGGAACAAGGGAGAGCTAAATAGAAGCCCGTGCTATTATCTGAAATGTGAGTAGTTCCACCAGAGATGCTGGCATGCCACAAAAAAAATCAAAATTACACTCTGTTACGCACAACACAAAAAGCGAGATGAAAAAGCCAACAAGATTCGCCAGACAAAAGCTCTTCTAAACTTGTGTTTTCTTTTAAAATTCTGACATTTTTAGCAGAATTTCAGCTCCACAAACTACTACATATGCTTTCCTCACTGCCCTTGGTATGTGAGGGTGACAGAAGAACGTCTAAAAATGTCTACATTGCCCATTTTTTCATATTCCTTTACAAAGCAGCTCTCATTTGAAAACATTTTGAGTATTATGTGTTTTCAGAAGGAATTTATAAGAGTGTGTCAGAAGAAGAACCAGACCTAAGCACAGGCTGAGGAGTAGGAGGGCAGAAGAGATTTATGCCTCACTTCAGACAGCCCAGAGGGCTGCTGAAGCAAAGGCAAAAGAAACAAGAATAGAAAGACAGGCTGCACACAATGCAGCTTTAGTCTGCTAAGGAGCAACAAGCAGCTTAAAGCTGACATAGAAGAAAAGTCACTCAAGAGGGGCTGGACATTGGCAAGTGCCAAAAAAGAATGAAGAGTTTCTGAAGCTTCATTAAAAACAGCCTGAAAGGGAGCTGGACTGGCATGCTGCATGGCATGACATTTAAAGCTTTGACAGTAGCTAAATGCAAACGCTTCCTGGGCACATAGAATCCCTTCTGGAAAAATAGACAAACTCCATCTCAGAACTTCTGCAGTACTTCTCAACCACTCTCAGCTGCCACTGGGTGTTTCACAACCCATTTGTTCCAACAGGAGGATGTTCTCCAAATTTCTGCAAGACCATTTTTTCAAGGATAGTACTCAGTTGTTCTCATGACAGCAGTGTCTTTTACCAAAAGCTTCTGCTTCCCTTCTGCTGATGCTCTCCTGGGTTTGCAGACAGAGTCCATACCCTACGTAGCTTTCATTTCACTTGGTCAAACAAATCAGGACCTCCCTTATCTCCTTATGACCAGGCCATCCTGTTAGACCTTTACAGCACCTGACCCAGTTTCAGTTATTTCTTCTTGAAGATGAGTGATCAGAACATTTCATCTCATCATAAATTACCGCAAGTTTATACTATTATTTTTTTCACATCTTTCAGAACCCTCTCTACACAGGCATCACAAGGTTAGATTTTGCTTTTCCCACTGCTACTTTACATTGACCATCCAGGGGAATATTTCCTTTATTTCTCCCCAAAGTTTCTATCACAGGACAAATGTTATATAGATTATATGTTCATGTCTGAATATGAGGACTAATTAATTAATTACAACATCATCCAAAGACCTCAACTTCAGCAACTTGGATACGAACATCTTTGCCAAATACACAGCAGAGGAGATAAGGACAACTGTGGAAAGAGAGACTTGGTTTTCATATATAAATTTCAAGAAAGCTGCTATATATCCACACACCACCAGCCAACCATATGAAAGTTAAAGTGGATACTCATATATTACAAAAGTAATTTTCTACTTGTAATATGCAAATTATTTCCAAGTGGTTAAATACACACAATTAAGAAAAACTGGCCTGCTGAAACCAAAATTTAAATGGCAAATTAACTCCACTAGAAAATTGCTCATGGTCTGAGAATCGAAATAAATGTGAGAACCACTTCTTATATTATTTGGGTACTTCCCTTGCATGTGGTAATTTGAGGTGAGGGCACAGTTCTGACAGGCATTCTATGCTTATGATAAACTAATGGCTCAAAGAAGATACTGAATATATTTAGCTCATGAATAGTTTTGCTTCTGAAAGGAAGAGTAACTTTTACATCATCACAATCCATCATAGCAGACTGAAACCTATGATCTATGTGAATATCAGCATTCTAGCTCATCTTTTCCTGCATCTCCCTCACAAGATGTTTAATCCTGGTTTCAATCTCTGTCAGGTAAAAGTCTCAAGCACAAAAGAAAGTAAATGAAAAAGCAATAATTTTTTTTTTAAATTATTAAAGAAACAAATTCTAGGATATCTTTTATATTACCTACATATTTTCCTGTCAGTCTAATGAAATAGAGCTGGAAAAGGCAGACTGCTATGGATAAGAATCAATTTCATACAGTTTTGCAGTTGTTAAAACAAAAACTGAAATGCTTTCTTTTCCTGATCACATTCTGAATACATTTGGGATATTAACTAACTATTGATTAAGTGTGATCAGGCAATGATTTACATTTTTAAAATTTAAAGCAGTCAGGAAGACATAAGTGAAAGGGTATTTCACCCCACACACACTGACCTAAGGAATTACAAAGAATGGAAAGCATGGGATCTTACTACTTCAACTGAATTCATTAATTCAGTAAGAATGTTAGTATCAAGTACAATCTAGTCATTAAAGTTACCGCTTTCTCTACTGCCCACATTAATGTTTCAAGAGGATCCAAATACAAACTTTGCTGTTCTCTTGTGGATTTGGATGGAGGGCCTAACTGCAGCAATCCTAGCTCCCTTCCCCCAATCCTAATGGCCAGCTGTGACAGACACACTACGTATGACTGCTGTACTATATGGTACAAAGGTGTGATATATAGCCTATAGAAGTACTGTGTCAGAGTATTATCACTTTGTCAGCCTCCCACTACTCCCCCTTGTCATAAAATGCACAATGTGGGAAGATAAATGTGGAATCCTAGCGCCTAACCACAGCTGGAATTTCTGGTATTTGGTACTGCCCAGGAAAATGAATTATAAAACATCAGAAATAATGTGGTAGTTGCTAAAGATACTCTAAATTCCTTAGTTTACAAAGGCAAACCCCTGACAATATTAAGACTTAATCTGTTCCAAGGAGACAAACTTGCACTACTCCAGAGTAGTGCCATAAAACCAATGAAACATCTGATCACTTAAGAAAAAGAAACATCTCTACAGTCCTTCTGAATCTCAAGCCAGAATAGGTCTCACAAAGTTAACCAGTCACATAAATCTAGATTTTTAAAGAAAGTCTTAAACTATTGTCTCTTATTATACCAATGTCCTAAAGAGAAACCGAGTCATTCCAAAATAAAGTCAATGCCAATGCCCAAACAGGAACACTCGTACCTAAGAAATCACCTGCTCCCAAAGAACAGCATGACGTTCTCAAGTGACCTTCATAACATTTGTCCCTGACTGTCTTCCAGATGCTCTCAAAGAGACCTCCTAGAAAAAAATGGCTTTTTCAATAGAGTCTTTGGAAAAGAGAACTGAAGTCAGGAAAGGACACAATAGGTCCTGTGACCTATACATAAGCAGCAAATGGTTTTAATATGTTATCTTACACACATGAAAACTAAAGGATGACCTGATCAGTTTTTAGAAAGTGGACGTTTTAATGAAGTACGAATCTGTAAAACCAGCTTTCTTCAGTGCAGCTTCTTTGAACTTAGTGCTGATTTATAAATTGTTACATGTAGCCACATCACAAATTTCAGTCAGAATTAAGCCTCCCAATCTCAGTGTTAGACAGGAAATAGTTCATGCAATATAGAAAGCCACATCCATAACCCAGCACTACTTTTTTTCAGGTTCCATAATAACACAGATTTACTGACTTATTAAAAGGGAACACCCATGACTCGAATTTAACTTTATGCCAACAGCCTTTACTACAAGAGTTATTTTCTTTTTTAATTACACCTTGCTCTTTACTTTCCTTTTGGTTGTTTAAGAGACCTCCAGAAGTCCTCTCACCGTATGGGATATAAGACTGTCCCCCATGCACTCTGGTCTCTTTTCATATGCCTCTTCGCTACTCTCGCAACATCAGCTTCGCTGGTCCCGTTACAAAACCGCAGCACAAGCACGTCAGTACCAGCACTGAGCGCTTCCAGGCACGGAGCGGTACTTCTGCGTGCGTATAAAGCGTGCAACTACACCCCTGCTCCTGCAACACGCACAAATCAACCTGACAAACGAGAACTTCTTTTCTTAAAAATTGCAATTATTTGCTTTCACAAAGCACCCTGGCAGCTTCAGTCCCGGGCCAAAGGCTCGCTCACGGAGTGCCCGGCAAACCCTCTCTGACGGCTTTTTTGCTTTTTATAGCCATGGCTTCACGTCATGCGTTTTTGCTTTGCCTCCCCCGCAAGAGCGTATCCACAGCCAAGCAGCCGCTCTAAGAGTGCTAAACTCTGTGTGACACCTACAAGAACAGTTTTCCCAGCCGCCCGCCCGGCCCCTTCGCAACTCCCCGCCGGTCACAGCCGCGCGGGGCAGCCGGAGGGAGAGGCGGCAGCGCGGGCAGGGTGTCGATATGACCGAGCCGAGCGGCGGGGAGAGGGCGAAGCGGAGGGCGCAGGTGAGAGCCCGGCTCCGCGGCCGCCCGAAACTCCCCGCCCGACACCCGCACCTCCCTGCGGCGGCTCCGCGCCCCCGCCGCCGCCCGCGGAGGGCGAGCCCGGGGAGGGCAGACGCTCCTCCGGAGCGGGAGGACGCCGCACCCCCGGCTG
>VXBT01003817.1:501886-528766 GCA_013400235.1 Oriolus oriolus
GCCCTTCACCCGCCCCCGGCATCACGCGGCCGCCCCTCCCCGGGAACCAGCGGCTCCATCCGCAATGCAGCTGCGGCCGCCCTCTCCTCCTCCTCCCTTCTCTCCTCCGCCCGGCCCGTGCCGGCACCTGCCCACCCCCCTTGGGTCCGGGGTTGCGAGCTGCGCACCCGGGCCCAGCCCCGCGGGCGGCGGCGAGCGGGGACCGCGCCCGCTCCCACGGCCGGGGAGCTCCTGGCGCCGGTGCCCCGTCACGGGTGTGAGACGGGGAGGAGAGACGGGAGAGGGAGAAACAAGAGAAAAAGACGAGAAAGGGGGGGGAAAAAAGACACACACACACACACACACAAAAGGATTAATAGAGGAAAGAAGAATAAACAGGGGTGAAGGGGAAGGAAAGGATGGAGAGGGTGTTAAAGGGTGTTATTTCCAGACGGACTTCTGCGGGTTGTTTCTACCCCCCACAAACCTATTACTGCGGCAGACCCCTGGGACCAGCCGAGATTAATTGCTCTGTGTTATGAAGAAAATGATAGATGACATTAATCAGGGAAGTTGTAAGTCATCCACGTTTGTAGATGGAATTCGGAGATTAGCCGGGACAGATGGCAGGCAAACACTGCGCTCTCTAGGTCTGGCGTAAATCATCAACGTCTGGAATTATTAAACAGCCAATGACAGAAGCTCATACATTTTCCGGAAGAGAAGTGTACCTTAAAAAGATGAATATTCATACCATGGAAAGCTTTTCCAATCAAAGTTACGTTTTTCTTTCTAAATAATGGAAGTATTTGGTTTTCCTTCCTGGATGTCAGAAACTTCAAAACAGGAAAAGAAACTAGGCTTTTCACACTTCTCATCCTTCCTGACATGGATAAGAAGCAAAGCCAGGCAAACGAGTACCCAAATCATTGCTTTAATACCCTTCCTGAAATAAGCAGAAAAAGTTGTAAGTTAATAGGCTTGGTCTAATATCTCCAGTGGACTTATCTTTATTTGCAGTAACTACTGCAGCAAAATATTTTTTATATAACTTTCATTTCTATTTGTGCACTTTGAGGAAAGGAGTGAATCAATGCAACTTTTATCCATAGTTCCTAAAAGAACATTAGACATTCTGTGGAATCTAAATAGTCCAAGTCATTTGTCTCCTCTAATTTTTTTTTTCACATAGCAAAAATGAGTTATGGTATGATCAACTTCAGTAAATCTTTCGTGGTATCATATTGATTGATATGTCAAATGCTTTTCTAAATATAAGCTTAGCCCCAATACCTATGACTGAGTAATTGTAAGCTTGATTGCATGTCCCACAATAATGTGATCAATCTACAGAGACATTCAGAATTTTACAGAAACGTGCTCTATAAATCCAATAATAGCATCTGTTCTATCACATTAGCAGGATCAGTGTTCTAAACACTAAGTTTACAGTAGTTACTTAAAAAATATTCAAATGTTAACTCATTATATGTAAAGTAAACGTTCACCAGGCTTATCAGTTTAATTTCCATTATTAAAACCTTCTTTTGGGAAAAATTACTGTGATTTTTATTAGATCTAGGAAAATCAATGTACAAAATATCGAAAGTGCATTCTTTTTAAAAATCAGCATTTAGATTTTTGAGCATTCTACCCTGAATCATCTTTAAAATGCTTCAGCATGTGATGTAGAAACAGTCTTGCACAGAAGTATTGTCTTTCCTAACTTCACTTCAAACTCTAGGGGAAAATCAGGTTTAAATTGTATAATTTTTAAATCACAAGGACAAAGCTAACACTTCAAGTGGAGAACCACATCATTGTTATGACTTAGAAATATCACTATCTGCAATCAGCAATATAATTTAACAATATAATTTAGGTTGATGAGAGATGATCTAGTTCAACTCCCTCCTGAAGGCAGTGCAACTTCAAGGTAGTGCAGCTTCAAAGCTAGATCATCTTCCTTAGCAGCTTGTCCAGCCTACTTTCAAAAATCCCCAAGAATAGAGATTCCAACTTTTCTGGGGAAATTGTTCAATTTTGACTATTGCTTATTGCAGAGAGTGCTTTCGTTTTTCCTGATAAGATTTTTCTTGCTGCAGCTGGGATCTGTTGCCTCTCATCCTTTCTCTGGGCACCTGAGCAGAGTGTGGTTCTGTGTTCCCTGTAAGCACTCCCTCAGTAGTTAAAGATGGCAGTTACATCCTCCATCTTTAGCCTTCTTTTCTTCAGACCTCTCAGAAATATTACTAACTGTTCAAACATTCACTACTCTTTCCTTATTCCTTTTTCAATAATGCCCACCAAATTTAATATTATAAAGCAAAACTCTTATTTTTGGGATTCTTTTTTTCCCTTATCTCTCAGAATATTAAAAATGGATAGCCAAAATGACTCATCCCTCTTTTAAATGGGGTACTCATGACAAATCCCACAAAAATCAGCATGGTCAAAGTAAAACTTCATCCTAAGTTCCTATTTCTATTTAAAAGAGCAAAGATGTAGGTCAAAATATCTCTATCCCATTTGGCCATACAAGGCAGTCATATGGTAACTTTAAGGGTATCAGCAGCACCTACAGAGCAAACTGAGTTTCCCAAGCCTTACCTACAGAAATGTTGAATACCAAATATTAGGTTTTTGCTCTGACCGTAATGACTTTTGCCTGAGATGCAGTTTCTTAGCTATATTTGAAAACTAATAACATTTTTATGCATGTGGCCTGTGCCCAGCCACAGGGTCTTGTTCTGAGATAGGCCATGAATTGAAGCTGTCAGGGGCAGCAGCACAGAAAGAAGCTGAGAAAGGGAACAACTGGCAAAAAGGGTAGCCTAGGTTAAAACTCTTTTCCCTTTTGTTCACACAAGCTCTGGTTTGTCTTCCATCTCAGCAAAATAGAAAACTAGGGTTTCTACCCATTATATTAATCTTAAACTCTTTGACATGTTTACCAGTATGCTCCTTAATACTATCTGTATTTTAACTTACTCTCTATTTTTTTGTTACATAAATAATGTTCTTCTTCTCTACATATACACATATAGATATATATATATCTTATAAAAAATACATATAAGGTAAATAATCTTAAGTGTGTCATGGATACAGACATCTTGTTTGAAAGAATCCTCATTTCACATTAGGAACAAGCACTCAGCTACACCTGAAATTTAATATTCCATTAGAATGCAGAATCACCATCACACTCTAAACAAATATATCAGCCTTGCAAGGTGTGCTTGCAATTTGTTTTGTCTGTTTTTTTTCAGATCCTTTAGAGCAAATCAAGGATGAGAACTGAAAAGAAATTGGTTGAAGTGTTCTGTGAAACTTTAAAGAAATATCTTCTTAAATCTCTTAAGAACTTCTGAAACCTTTCAAAGGCTTTGTAATAATCATGCAAAAAATAAATGGGGAAAAAATCATCCCTAAGAGACTTGAAAAAAGTAAATACATTTTCATAGTCAAGGAGGTAAACCACCCAACAAATTGGAGTGGAATAAGGAAGCTCTTGCCTCTATTCAGCAAAGCTGTGATAAACTGACTGAGTTGCTACTATTTGACATATCCTATGCCTTATGTGACATTAATTAGTTATTCCAGTGGGCAGAAGTCTACCCAAAAAATCAGCAGCACAGCAGACCATAATTGGCATTCCTGTTCAATCTAGAAAGCTTTAGTTTTCTAGCACCATGTGGACACAGACAACACACACCACTACACCCCTGATGACAAGGAAGCATTTAAGGCAAAACGATGGTGAAGCACAGACAGGTTTACATTGTCCATGCCTAACATGCAGCTCAGCACTTGCCTGCTCTTTTCCAAACCATTGTCTTCTATCTTTATTTCAAAATCAAAAATAAGTTATTACTGAATAAATGTACTTTTCCTTCCTCTATGTGAAACATTATCCCCAACATAAAATCAAATATTTGGTAATTTCTTCTTTTATTCATGGACTGTTCCTTACAAGCATAAGCAATAGGGCAGTTTGAAGGCCTTCCCTTGGTATTTTGGCCACATGTCCTAAATCAGAAGAAACATGAATGAATGCTTATTTTTCCATCTATTTATGGATGCCTCTGGTTTTGCCTCAGAAACAAAAATGTCTTTCGCCATATCTGAAATATAAAAATTGGGAGACCTTCCATCTCTTAGTTTTCCTGGCAAATTATCATCTTTGAAAAGGCCTCTGCTGGAGAATTTTCCCTGGACATCAGTCGAATGGTTAGCAGTGCATTTGATCTACTAGAAGTAATTATAAAAGATAAACTTGAATGAAAACAGATGTTGGACATTTCTGTTCAAATCCATTTTTCTGTGTATTCCCTAAAAACTGAATACTTGAAAGTACTGGAATATAAATTGGTCATTGAGGAAATGAAGCCATAAAGGCTTGCCTTGGGAGATGATGTTTGAATCAGTCATTCAGAAAGATACCGTGGTATTTTACATCTACCACTAACTCCAGCAGTGATGATCAGAGCAATAAGTATTTCCAGATGTCAAGAGTAAGAAATATGGAAAGCTGTGTAGGGACAGGAGGAAAGACTGGAGACACCTGGCAGGAAAGGGGGAAAGAAGATCCTGAAATCTTATTGCCAGGCAATATGAAAGGGCAGAACAGCAATGGGGTGCACAAAGGGGCTGCAGGGAGCTGCAAATGACATTTATGTAACTGTAGGAAGAAAATGTTTCAGAACAGAACTAGGTAATACTTAATTTTTCTAATCCCCATGAGGATTTACCTTCTGAGGTAAGTTTATTTTGCCTGAGGCCTGCAAGCCTAGCTGCTAAAAGCTTTATGCAACAAGCAGTGAAAATTTTATTCAGATCAATGAGGTTAATAGAACCATTCCAACACTCACACTTTAAGAAATTGAAAGAGGAAATAAAGTTAGGAGCATCCACTTCAATTTGTATCTATGATCCTCTATGAGCTTGCCATGCCAATAAGCCCACTTGGTCTCTTGAAGGAAATCTTATTATCATCCTGTCTCTCCCAGCAATGTGTTTTGAGTACATTTCTATGAACAGGACAGGATGGCTTACAGCTGCTGCAGGAGACTCATAGGAATGTGAGTTGTCAGCCATAAAATGGGACAGCTCAAAGTCTACCCTACCCCTACTATTAGAGACATGTTATTAATTTCATGAAGATTTCAATGTATTTTTTTTCAAAGGGATATATATCCCTGATCATCTATATTCCGCAAGGGCAAGAAAATAGGTTGTTTCATCCCAAGTTAATGTCAGTATTTTAACTCACCTCTCTCTTGCTTTATGCTGAAGGTACAAGAAGTGTGAGGAGAACATTCTGCTCCTGGATTCATGCTCCTGGAACACACTCTGCAGTGGACTTCCTGTTCTTCTTTCACAATTACTTACATGGAAAGCTGAAGCTCTATCATTCACTATACATTCAATACATACCAAACAAAAGCGTGTCAACTTTAGCATTATAAAACCTGACAATAACCTTTACAGCACAACTTTGTTGCACTTTTAATGCCTGTATAAAATGCCAGCTGTATATTACCTTTATTTAATAATAAAAAACCTTCCTAATATTAGTTAACTACTAAACAGAGAAAATTTTTTTTGCCAGTTTCATGTTTACATTGGCATTAAACTGACAAAGGATAATTTACTGAAACATTCTTTTTTCTTTGCTGGTTTTTTTTCAGTATAGTTTGGAGACTAGAGAAACTCCAGGGAGCTGGCAATTTGAAAAATAAAGGTCAGTTTCTGTTAACGAAAGCAGCTTATACATAGAAGGAAGAAATTTACATGAAAAGCTGGCCCACTGTGAACTAATTGCTCATTACTCTCATCATCCCTTAGGAAAGATGTGGATAATCCTATTTCAAGACGTATAGCATAACTGAAATTTTGACAGAATGAACAGTGCTTGAATCTACTACAAAGGGCCGCATATCAAAGGCAGAAAGGACACAGTTCATAGCTAAGTTAGGAGCTGCAAAAATCCAGTCTTGTTGAAGTAGACAGGGTAAAATTTTCCCAGATTTGCCTGTAGAGAGCTAAAAATGTATCCCCAACAGCATTCTTAAGTGTTCTGGAAAAAAATCACTAGTTTATCAATAAGAAGAAATGTAACATCACTCATTGAGCCCTTCCAATGAACTACTTTTCTTTCAAGGGAATCCACTTCTTACAGTTGTATGGAGCGAGATCATGCTCTTTGGCCCTGGGAGTAGATGTGGTGAGAAAGCATCATGTAGGCTTTCATTTCTTTCAACTTTTACAGCTGAAAGTTGAACTGATTTTTTTCAAGTGTAGCAAATACCTGATGCCTATGCAGATGCTATATAAGTAGCATGCTTTACATAAAAAATTTATTGCATCTGGTCTGACAACATAAATGTTTATGGGGTCTTTTCATTTACTGAAAGCAGGTACCAAGTCATCATATCACTAAGACATATGAACTGATCATCACTGCTAGAAGTGGTCATTTTTTAATGCACTACAATATAAACAATATAATTTTCAATTTTAAACTTCATTTGTCCTCTTCTGTGTTGGGTTGTTCAAGAACGGCCAAATGCAGGCCACACCTCGCTGTGATTTTGGCTCAGAAAAATGGCTTAATATTCCAAGGGACACAACCAGGAGATGGTGTATCTGTCAAATAGGAATTATTTTCCACACTGAGTTTTCCATTTGCACTTTATTATCAATTTTACTGTGATAATACTTTTTTTTTTTTACAAAATATGACAGTTTTCTAGTAGACTGCAATATTGCGTGCCATACACAAATACTAATTTTGTAATTTTTCAATAGACCATTATTCCAATACTTTGCAAAATATGTCACGTTGTCTAAGCTGACTTGATCAGTGATACAGCATAAACTGTCATGGTATAGAATGGTCCATAAAGGATTGTTTTGGAAATGTGGATATGGAGTATTTAGCACATTTTTTAGACTATGTAGAATATAAAAACATTTTGTATAATAGTCTTTAAAGACATTTTACTGTCATACAGAGCGCTGTCATGCTTTAAACTAGTATTACAGAGGCATTACCAGAAGAAGAGAAATCATAATAAAAACTGCCCAGCAGAAATGGTTGCAGAGCTATGTTTGTATCTTCTAAAATCCCTTGGGGGAAATAATAACTGCATGTCTATTCATATGACTGGGTCTTCTGAAACCTTAGGGAATTTTCCTTTCCTGACTATAGAAATATTTGGGGGTTGGCAGTTTCGTTTTGGTTTTTTGGGTTTTTTTATTTTCAGATTTTACTCAGATCAGAGTTGGGTTGGTTTGTTTTTAAATGAGGCAGTAAGGTCACAGCATGTAATGAAAGGACAGGTGTAGCTAAGAGAAAAGGCAGGAATAACTCATCTGCCTTATCCTACACAAAATTCTGTTCACAAGCACCACAATTGAAATCAGTAACATTATCTAAAATGGAGTAAAAGTGTCAAAAAAAGGGATTTATAAAACATAAGTAAATAATAGACAGCCTCTCATCCTTGAGGTTCAAAGCCAAGTTTCCTGTTGATTTGATGAGGATATTATTTCTTTACTGCCATGTCTGATATGCCCTGAGATGGGCTCAGTTGGTCAGAGCATGGTGCTAATGACACCAAGGTTGTGGGGTCAATCCCCACATGGGTCATTCACTGAAGAGGTGGACTCAGTGATCCTTGTGGGTCCTTTCTGACTCAGGATATTCTGTGATCCTTTTGTTTGCTCCACCAATTATAGACCAAAATCTGGCTATACTCTCACCTGTCATGCCAGTCTTGGTTCTAGTCACTTCATGTAAATATATTTGTATATTTGAAAGCCAGAAATATTGGCTAATAAGCCACGCTGATGTTTATAACCTAACTAACAAGAGAAATTTAATTTCTGAGCTATAAACTCTGAACTGAGTAACCTAATTATTGTACAGTGTTAGGCTCTAGATTTCAGAACTAGAGTTTGGGATTTTTTGTAGTTTCGGTGTTTTCTGGACAATAAAAAAATAAAGCCAAAACCTGAACTCAAAAGGTTGCAAGACTCTTAGGTTGGATAGGACTTGGGACAAGCCTTGCTTTCTCCACAGCTTCTAACCTTCCCAAAACTGAACAGCAATCACCCACACAGGAAAAAACGGAGGGAAGGGGAGGGAAGGGAAGGGGAGGGGAGGGGAGGGGAGGATGAGGGAGAGGAAGCAGAATCCAAGCAGAAAATTGTTTCACTACCTGAGAGCTTCTAGGATTTAGGACTTTGGCTTTTATTTTCCTTCCGCTGGACACACACCACCTACTGACAGGACTGATAAACACATTCAGAAGCACCTGAAGGCACACAGGCTCTGAGGTACACAGAAAATTATGTAATTATTTCTTCTAATATTTTTATAAAATGAAAGCACTATTGACCATTGTATATTCTAAATAAAATAACTTTAAACTTTTACTCACCTTTGATGTGGTTTAAAAGTTATGAGCATGGTACTGGCTAGAAAGTAACAACAATATTCAGCTTTACATGTTGTTTTTTCTTATTTTTCCATTCTTAGATTTATCTTAGCACTTAAGAAGTTGTTTATGGATGTAGATAAAACTCACATCAACCCCACAAAGCACACAAAATCCTCAAGGGACAGGAAGAAAGAAACATTAAATGAGAACTCTGTAATCTTATCTTCTACTGTACAAAGTATAGTTCATTATCTTTTAGGTTGAATGTATTTTTAAAAGCCTCCAGGGCTATCAGTTTGTCGCTCTAGAGTAATTGTCCTAACACAATAGGGAGAGAAGGCAAAAGAAAAGCTCAAGAATCAAGTTTAAGTCTTATTTTCAAAAAGCACTTAAAATGGCTGACAGAAAACACTTTGAAAAGCCATACGTAGACCCTTATGAAAATTAGAAAATTATTGCAATCTGTCTAGACAATGGTTTGAATTTCCAGAGAACTATCTGGCCTGATCAAAAGCTGTTGTTCCCCACCCCCTTCCCTGTTCTATAGCTGTGCAGCCAAGAGTGTGCTTCACAAAGCCCCTAGTGGCACTAATGATGCTATCGCTCCTTTTTGCAGAGCTGTCATTTCTTCTAATTATCATTTATATTGGGTTCTGCTGCTTTCTGATATTAATATTACCACATATATACTTTAATTGTTAGGCAACACTACACGGTGCTTATTCATAAGAGAATTTCATCCCCCTTGACTTCTCTGAAGCCTTGAAATGTTGATGATGTCTTTTAAGATGGTCTCTGCCTAATCTCGTTACCAGAGGAAGAGTTAGCTCTCCATAAAACCTTTAATTTTATACATACAATTGTCCATTGTTTGAGAAAAATGGATAATTGAGCATCTAATTAGTGAATACCTGCTTGCACATACAATTAACCAGTTTGCAAGATTAACCAGTTTGCAAAATGGAAGTCCCTTTCATAGGTGACTCCCTTTGATCTCTAAGGTTTCAAATTACTCTCCTTTTCCAGAGAAGATGTAGGAAGGGAATTATGCTGGTTTTGGTTGGGGTAGAGATAATTTTCTTCACAATATCTAGTATGGGGCTGCAGTGTGGATTTGTGTTGCAAAGTGTTGGTAATTCAGGGATGTTTTTGTTATTGCTGAGCAGTGCTGTCACAGACCCAAAGCCTTTTCTGCTCCTCACCGCACCAGGAAGGAGTCTGGGAGTGTACAAGAAGCTGGGAGGGGGCACAGCTGGGACAGCTGACCCCAACTGACCCAAGGGATATTCCACACCATATGGTACCGTGCTCAGCATACAATCTGAGGGAAGGAGAAGGAAGTGGGGGATGATCTTAGTGATGGCATTCATCTTGCCACATAAACCATTATGTGTGATGGAGATGGACATCAGCAAAATCTTCCTCTTAAAAAAAGCAAAAACAAAACAAACAAAAAAACCTGCCCCAAAAAATGAACAAAAAAGGAAAAAAAAACAAAAAAACCAAAACCAAAAAAGCCCCAAAACCAACCAAACAAAAAACCCCTCCAAGACAAAACAAATAAACAAAACCAGAGAGAAAAATGGATCCTGGTATGATACAGCTGTTTTGCCTTTCTAATAGAGAGGTTTAATTGCTATTAAAAACATCTTTGAAGAACTTCTGTGAGATTCTAGAGCTCTCAAAAAATCTTTCTACTTTAGGTTCTCTTAAGCCTTTGTAATGACTGGATTCCTTATATCATTGTAATGATTTTATTGCTTTCCCCTCTCAGAAGAAGTGGGAAGCATCTGTTATATTTCGTCATTTTAAAAGTGTAATAAACACAGTATGCACATCTCTGGAACAAATTGTTGTTTAAAGTAAATTTTGTTTGTGAAGACAGGTGAGGGGACAGATGCTCTTTTAACTAGCATGAAACAGAAGTAGAGCTTCCCATAACTTTAGGCAGTACTATGATTCACTCATTTTAATAATACAAACCTGATCAATTCTAATTCTGTGTTCTACAGAGATGAATTTGCTGATTACATTTGGTTCACCTGTGAAAGACTAAGAAAAACAATTCAGCTGGTAAGATTACATATTGAGGAACCTTCTGAGTTTCTAGGACTACCTTTTATTGTGAAGCTTAATTCTGCCTTTATTTTCTGATTTGCAGAACTGCAAGTTGCCTGAAGCAAGTCCCCAAATAGCTATCCTTCAACAATGCTGCTCAAAATAACAGCTTTTAACATATATAATTTGAAGACATACTTTGATTTAGTTCTATGTGGTGTGTTTGCTTAAAAAATAAATTAAAAAACATCTGCAAACAAAGCACTGCTATGTTCCTAGCACAAAAGGCTATTCTGTCCCTTAAAAACAAAAACAAAAGGATACTACTGTACTTAAGAAACAGCCTTTAGGGGGATATAAACACTTGGAAGTGCCAAGCAGTCATTTTCACTAGAAAGTCACCCTTTAGCCACCAGCAAATGTATTTTTCATGAAGACAACCTGTATTACATCTGCTAAGAACCAAAAATTAAATTAGTAGCTTTAGTATATCAAAGATGCTGCTATTTATGCCCTCCATTCATGTACACCCGTTAGCAAAAGCCTTTTCATGGCTTAGCAACCAGTTTCAGTTACTTCATCCTCTGTTTTCATTGCCAGGCTTGGCCACTTAATTTTTGCAAAGAATTTTAACAGTGTGCTCTTAAGTCCTGGAATCTTAATGGTGACCACATAATGGACAGTGTGCCAGTGCACCAGCTTTCACCTGGCTTTCTAAACTTTACCTCCAGCTGCTATTCAGCTCAACCATTTTGTAGTTACATAAAACTATAATTTGCCTGACAAACTGCAAGTAGAAAATTGTTGCTGGTGTAAAACTTTGAACGCCCATTAATTTACAAGAAAAAAAAAATTTAAAAGGGGTTTTGATATAATATTTCAATGACCAAACTATTAAGTATGAAAATTTAGTTCACCAGTCTTGAGAATCTCACTGAGTGCCCCTGAAGTTTGTAGTCATTTCTTTTAATTGCTCATAAAAGAGTTATGTATTATTTCCATGTTGGGGTTCTGATAATTCCATCCCACTCTGCTGCTTTAACCAGAAATAAGGTTTACTTGTTAAAAAATGAAAAAATGAAAAAAATATCCTGAAAATAGGCTCTTTTCTAAAACCAGTCCAAAACCCCCTTGTTAAAATGTATACATTAGTTACAGTGCAAAGGACAGTGCTCCACTCAAGGTTTAGGTTGCTGGGACATGGCTACTACATGCCTTAAATTTTATTTTGAAGTATTCACATTTGCTTTTTCTGCAGGAAAAAAAACCCTGCAGTTTTCTGAACAGTCCTCCCCTATTGTTTGCCACAATATGGGGAGAATTTGTCCTTGTCTGCAAAGTTATGGGCATTACATCATGCAAAAGACAAAAGACAGTCTATTTAGAAAGTTTAATCCCTGGAAGTCAGGAAAAGTGAGTACTATATGGTTTTCTTGGAATTCTAACCCTGTTGTGAGGCAAAATTTAAAACATTTATAACCATGCCTTCAGTTGCCCTACAACTGGTTCCTCCTTTTCGAGTCAAATCTGTGTTAAAAACATTGTAGGCATGTTCTGCTCTCATTGGTATTCCTACAACAGCTAATGCAGGTTATTCTGGGACAGTAGTGGTAAACCAGAAAAAAAAAATTATTTTCATTACTGTGAAACTTTGCCTGTGCTAGATCACCTTTCCTTCCAGTGTCAGCCATAGCCTTCTAGACCCCTGAGAGTAACAACAGCAAAATTAAAATGTGGTTTAAATAAACCACAGAAAATTTATCCTCTCATGGTAACATTGTGATTAAAGTACGTAACTGAATTATAGAGGCTTAGATAGCATGAAATGAAAGCAGAAATACATCAAGAATCACTGTTTCATGCAGGAAAAAATCATAAAATTGTGTAATGGTACACAGGGTAATATTTATCTGGGATTAGATGACAGAGGACTTTATGAGACAGAGCTATAAGGCATGAAGGATATAAAGTTCAATAAAAAAAGAATAAACTCAGCAATGCTTATAAAGAATAGATATACAAATATTAACCCCCAAATAACTGACACACTTATCATTTGTTATTTCAAAAATAAAGATTTTTATCTTGACTATTGCAAACATCTAAGATGACTCAAAAAATTTAAAAGCCTGATATTTCAATTTCTTTTGAATATTAAAATTAAATGTAATATCCCATCTCCAAAGCTGAATATATTATCTGCACAATCTACTTCATTTTTCAGTTCATCTTTTCAGAACACATTAACGGCTTTAATAAAGCTCAAAAGGAAAACACATTACAACAGATTTTACTTTTTTTTTAAAGAAACTTACCTAGTGATAACTGTTAAGACTGTCTCCTTGGTCAAATTTCCATCTACCAAATAATATCAAAAGAAAGCACCATCTCCATCTGTGGGCTATTGTATCTAACTGCATCTCCAAACCATTCCAAACCCCTGAATCTTCTGCCAGTTCTGAGAGATAGGCTCCCTGTCAATAAGTTACAGCATCT
Organism: Oriolus oriolus; assembly: GCA_013400235.1. Taxonomy (NCBI): domain Eukaryota; kingdom Metazoa; phylum Chordata; class Aves; order Passeriformes; family Corvidae; genus Oriolus; species Oriolus oriolus. Next base: position 514,870 of record VXBT01003817.1, read on the forward strand.
GAAACTGGCCAAGATGAAAACAGGTCAAATCCTGGTAACTCTGTTGCTTAAAAATGTGTTTTTCCAAGGGTGATTGACTAAATGACATTGTTCAAATGCATAAAGTATGTTTATAACAATTTGTACCATTGAGGTCTGAGGTCAGTCGGCATACTATTTTGTAAAATAATAAAAGTCTTTTTGATTTATGCCTATTGACAGTCTATTTTTAAGTCTTCGAGATGGAAAATGTTGTCCTTGTTACCGCATACCTTTAATATCTCTAAAAGATATATAATTTATTTTTAGTCAAGATATTCAGCAATTATTTTTTCTTCTTGTTGTTCTTCTTTTTGAATTACACTAAAACATGTCTTGGATGCATATAATCTGTTCAAGACTAGTTTTAGTTTTCTTGAATAGTCTTTGTAAACTGAAAACTAGGCTTTAACCATAGCTTTCAAATGCATTTAATTGGACGGTAGGTCATTACATACCATACATGTCTAGACAGGAGGGTGGCACTCGTTTATCCTTAAATGAGTCAGGACCATTAGTTAGACTGCTGTTTACTGTGCAGTCAAGGAAAAAAGAATAATTGCGTCACACAGAAATAAACTTCCATCTTTTTGAATCCCCAGTAACAAGAAGTAATGGTGTCTCATTTAATCAACAGCTCATTCCTGCACTTACCTATATTAAATTATATATTCCTTCGTGTTACCCACTCTGCAACAGTGTTGTATTAAATGATCTTCATATTTCTATTTAGATGGATCATTTTATGATTGTAACATTTCCAGCTCTTAAGAGATGGGATAAGCAAATCCCATGCTGCAGGCTGTGAAGGAATTGCCATGGGGAGTCCCTGCCATCGCTTTGGCCAGCATCACTCAGTGAGGTAGGTGCATTCCTCTCTCTGCACCTCATCTGCCATTAGCCACAGCAGGTGACAAGAGACATCATTTAGCAGGCATTTAAGCACTTGAGATGCAGCATAATGTCCCATTAGAACATGCTTTTGGGATGACTCCTGAAGGAACTGAAGGCTAGGAAAAAAAAAAAAAAGTTAAAAAAAAAATAAAAGGAAACATTCTGTTTGCCACTGTATGAAAAGAGAAATGCTGGACTCAGCAAAACACATTTACTTTGTCTCTACTCTGGCACTACATATGTATGAACTGGTATGAACTGTGATGAAGAAAACCAAATGGACATTCTGTTTATGCTCAGGCCACATTAGCAGCACACAAGAATGAGTTCACACTTCACATCTCTTCCAAATGAATTTGAGCTCATATTTAAATGAGCCCAGTGAACACTGAGCTAGAGGCTGGAAAGAATAAATCCAGTCCTGTTGCTCTCAGAATTGTGGTCACCCCAAAGTCAAGAAATCTTGTGACTACTTGCCTTTCATAACCTCTTGACCACAACAACATGGTACTTTCTAATTCCTCTATTTTATCTGTATGCAGAGCAGCTCCTCACTGCCACTGGGAATTACAGCACTGCTTACAATATATTCACATTTGGATTACACTAAAGCATCTGCCAAGGTACTTTTGTCTTTCCACAACTGTGTCAATATATCAGCATGCTGACTTGGGTTAATGAAGCATTATTTTTAATTTCTTCTGTTTCCTGGCTGTTTGGATTCCTAGTCAGACACTGTGGCTCCTTTGTGGCAATTGTGACTCTAGAAAAGACATATAGGTAGAGACAAGGGCCTGCTGCCAAAGCAGTACTTGATTGATTGGAAAAGAAATGAGACTTTTCCAGAACTATGCAAGCAGTTCATTGAGGAGAGTCTTGAAGCCCAGAAAATTTCTGCTCTTCAGCTTTTGTAACACAGGATTTCTCTTGTTCAAGAGCCGTCTGGAGAGGCAAACCCCCCCAAACTGTCTTATTTTCAGAACCTATGAGCTGGACAATGCCCATTTAAGCTCTGTGAAGGTCTTGGTTAGTTCATAAGGTTACGCAGCTCACCCATGGGTTTGATTTATGGTGTCAGGAGTTAACCTGACACTACTCAGATAACTTGCATCACTTGAATTATTTAGTTTGCCAAGACCAATAATTAAAATTCCTTCTTTGTTTTGGGGCAGTTGGTGACCTTTCCTTTTCAACAGACTGTCATAACACACGATGCCTGGAAGTGTGAACCCATCATTTGCCTCCGTTCAAACCTGATGCCCCAGAAGTAGCCTAAATGTTTTGAAACTGCTGTGACTGATGACAAGGAATTGTAAAGAGATGTGGCAATGACTGAAAGAACTCAAGTTTTTATTATGATATAAATCAGCAGCATTGCCAAAGCTACATTGGAGTTTCTAACGTCTATGAAAACCTTTAAGCTTTCTAGCAGAAAGGCCTAAGATTTGCTGCACATTGTGACACTGCAATTTGGCTCAGTAATTCAGTCTCACTAGACTCATTCATTCAGTTATTATTGATTATGATGAAGCAGTGCACTTAAATGACTCTTCCCACATAATTACCCTTTCCAAAACACTCTCCTGAAAAACAGGTTCTTACTCCAGCAGCTAGATCCAAACAGCAGCCTCCTGCCATTTGACAAAACCCAGAACAGACAACTGCTCTGCAAATGTAAAGGAGTGATATAACTCTGCATGCTTGTCTGCAGTATCTACAGCAGCTCATTTGCAAAACAGGCCTGTAGTTGGACTTAAAGCTAGAAATGATGATTATGATTCCATTATCTTCTCGTATATAACCACAGGAAAAAGCCAAGAAATACACTAGCCAGAAAATAATCAAAAGTAAGCAGGGCAAAGTTCCCCACCAAAAAAAATATAATTGCATTGTTAATATTTTTATCACTGAGACCAGTTCAACTTTTTTACTAACGTGCACATATTTTTGAGAAAAAATTCCTGTATCTCAGCCTAGTGACTACTGTTGGTTTCTAGTGGTCATAGAGTAGACCATTGAGGAAGAGGATCCTCTCCAATTCACATTCCCTGTGGCAGGGGGTTCCCCTCTGGAGAAGCTGAGGGATGCCACAGACACAGGAATGAGGAAGAGAGCCCTGAGAGAGCTGAGCTGCTTCTGCTCCTCTGCCCTTCACCACTTCTCCACCAGCAGAACCACAAGCCAGGACAGCAGCTCTTGTGCCTGTTTCCCCTGGTCCTGGCTTCCAACCTCCTCCCAGCTGAGAAGCCCTGAGGCAGCGACTGCCCCTTGGCTTCCTCTCCCCGCTCAGGGCAGGGAGTGTGCCCCAGCCCGCTCCTCGCTGTGGGTGCCAGTGTAGGAAGTCCCTTTGAAAGGAGTTCCCAGGAACTCCCTTCCTGTTGTAAGGAGCTGGGATCATAGCTATATTATTAAATTGAATGCTGTTGTGCTAGCAGCTCAAAAATGCAATGAAATCATCTAGGCCATTGTACTTGGCCAGGTCAAAAAGAAATGAGTAGCATAAATAGTGCCAAGAAATTAGCAGGTTAATATTCTTTTTTATTAATAACCTAAAATGTTAACACAAAGGAGGGTGGAAATAATATTTTTTTTTAAATTAAAATTTGGTAGCATCCTTTAAAACAGGATATCATCACCCTGGATGTCCCGCTGGAAAGCAGAGCAGCAGAAAGGAGAGATGGTTTATAGGTTTGAGACAGGTAATCTTGAAGCAAAAAGCTTGTTAGTGATCAGAGCTTTTGATTATTTCATTTTGGATTTTGTGATTTTTAGATGCTTATTTATAGTATAAGTGGCCCAAAGAGAATTTTTTTTTTAAAGATAGGCAACCAGTAATGAATTAGTTTCCCACATGGCACTTTTGCAATACCAGTTTCTTTCTTAACTGTTCCTTTTCCTTTTGTTCACTTACAGCCCATTGCAGATGAAACTATATGCCTGTCTTCTGCAGTTTAAACCTTTGTTTGTGCACTAATGAATCTAACTAGGTGTCATAGCAGACTCTAATGAGCATCACTCGCTTTCATTTAACTCTGCAGCTTGCCATTACACACTTTAGAAGATCTGTTGGTTTATTCATAGCAATCACTAGATACTCTTTTTCATTAGATAGATACTAGTTTTCCCTGTTGTGCCTTTCATTATTAAGGAAACTATGAAATGTTAATACTGGCCTCAAAACCCAGGGCAAAAAAAATGCCCCCAATCCTATTTGAAATGCAATCGCTTGTATTGCAAATGATCTTACAGATCTGAGCACAAACAGCTTGAATTTTTCTTCATTTATTCATGAAAGAATGAAAGAAAGAAAAATCAAGAAGGTGGCTCTGTATGACCCACTTGTCAGATTTACCTTGTTAACTGAATTTCTTTTAGTTAATTTAAGCAGCACGACTGCAATTATAAAAGCATCCATAAACAACTATTAAGAATTGTCATATTCCCACCCAGGTTCTTAGCTCAAATTTTAAACTCAGAAATGCTTACACTTTTCAGTTTAACCCTGAATCGGTTTTGAGAAGGTTTTGCCTTACTAACTTTCTTTGTGAGTGCTTGTCTCTGATAAAAGGAATATTGCAGAGTAGCCCACAGGAATCACATTTTTGATAAAATGTTAAATGGCTTCTATTAGACTTGACATAAAGCTTTTTTAAAAAAAAAAATGTATTGAAAAACATGTACTGTCTATGCATCTCTAGGTTTAGTAGAACTGTTTAGCTCTGTTCTGATCAAATATATAATTGGTATTTAAATAAGTATCCTTCAGACAAAAAAAAGGTGAACAGACAATTTTCCAGAGTTTACAGGACAAGTGTCATTTTTCAGACTATTTTATCTCATATCTGCACCTGATTTAGGGTGCAGCCCCTATATTAAGATAAATGAAGTCATTATTTGGATTTAAACTTCATTATTCTGTCACTTCACACACTGGAGATGATTCATTTAATTTACTTGACAGTCACATCATCCTTGTATATAATCTGCCACAGATATTGCATCCCAAAACATGTCCTAGAGCATTAATCGACTTCAACTAATTTATGTTACTTCCTAAATCCTGCCAATAAACATTTGGCTAAACAGTATTTTTGGTTCATTATGGTGCTTTAGTTCTACTACATAGCCATGTTTTGAGTACTAAAAGGGTCTTAACACAAGGAAACACTTTTTTTTTCTGTAAGATTAGTGAATCTAAAGGGCAATAATGGAGATTCTCTTCAGTCCTGTTTAAAAATTCCTAAAATAAAGAATATAACAAGTCCTTCTTTATGTCTCTGAGTAGTAAGAGATGCAATCTGTCATTTCCCTCCCAGCCATGTAGCTTTACTGGTTTAGACAACCACAGTTATTCCTGAAACTTTTTCCTCTTCTGTGCATGCCTGGGTGAATATGAACATAAAGCAAGTATGCTTTGCATCGGTGCCCTTTAGATAACTAATAATAATTATATTAAATAACCTATGCCTTCTGCTGATCGGAACACCACATAAGGATTCTGCTGCAGCTTAAGGAGAAGGTGTAATTCCTGAAGAAGGTGTAATTCCTAGTAAAGCATCTGTTGATATATTGGATAAACACAGATGTTAAGTATGTTACTAGTTTTTCACAGTGGAAATGAGCAACAGGAAAGTAAATACTTGTTGAAGACTTCAGTTCACAACACTTTGAATATGAAATGCAAGAGTACATCTCCATATCTATAAAACATTCAGAAATATTTTTTAACATTTACTTTACGATCTTCATCTGTGCATGCATGTGCACTATAGAACATCAGACAGGTAGAACTTTGTAGAAGGCATTCCCCAGAAAATTCACACTCCGTGCCGGTTTAAAAAGAAACCAGCTGGTTTCTCAGGTGGGTTACAGATTTGAAAAAACAATAAGCAAAACCCTCTCTCCAATTTGAGTTGGACGCAATGTTTTTTCCTAATTTTTTTTATATCAGTACCTGATCTAAGATTATCCTTCTTTCAGACCAGAGTTTAGTTCTTAAAAGTTAATAAGATTTCATTTTTTGCATAAATAAAAATCATTTAGGTGGAAAAAGCCTCAAACCACAAAAGCACCTGCTAACATGAGGTTTCATGGGCCTTTTACCAACACTAGGCAAAGCTGAAGCTTCCCTTTACGGCCTCCCTTCCATTTTCTCTTCCTCTTTATAAGCCAGATTTCCATTCTGTTCAAAAACTCTTAGCCTTTAAATTTAATATGTAATCAAAAATCCAATTTCAACCCAGACTAACACACACACACACACAAAGAGTATATTTGTTACAGATGAGAGAGAAATAGGAAGGAAAATACACTTCACTGATGAAGCCTTGGTTATTTACGTAACCTTGCACAGACAGTCTGTGATAAGACTCAGATCGAGCTGTGACACAACCAAGGCTGAAGAACCTAAGAAGTCTCTCAGTGTTTTTTTTTTACTTTTACCTGTATAATATTTGAGAATTAGAAGGTAACTTGGCAATTTCTGTGGTTCCTTCTTGTTTACCACCATAAAACAGGAACTTGTTTCTTTGATATAAAATTGCCAAATGTCAGAAGAACCCATTATTTCACTCAGTTTTCTATTACCCCCATATTGCTTTATCTGTATTTTCTTTTTTCCCCCTCTAATAGTAGATACAGCAATGAATTTTTTTTCCTGATAGTATGGTTACAAGTTCAGACATTTCTGAATTATGCAAAAAAAAAAAAATCCCCCAAAAGTTCCTTTTATTATCTGTGTATATATATTGTTAGCAAAGCCATATGCCAAGAGAGTATTATAGATTCATGCAAATTGTTCTCAGGGTAGTTTACAGGGAGTAGGAGGATGATCACATCTTTGCTGTGATCAGTTACAAAGTAAAACTAAAAGAATTATAGAGAAGACTAAAGAACAAATACTATGATTCTCATGGTGTCACCTTGCTGAGAGCACAAGCGATTTTTAAAATTTGGCAGTGTCATTTCAAATACTGAGAAAAGCTGTAAATATTTAATCATTTTAACTATTCCAGAAATTTATTCATTTCTAATTTACATTAGCATGCAAATATAGAAAGGGTTTTTTTCCCTGAGCAACCTTTTTCACGTGTTAATTACTACTCTGCCCTTGGGCTCCATTGTCTTTGGAATTGTTGGAGTTTTGCATTTTAGTTTAAATAAGAATACCAACATTGAAGTATGTCATCCATCCAGCTGCAGTGGGTACTTAAAGTTACAGACAGATAGGAGAAATAGTCTTTACTATATGCAGAAAGCACCATTTTGCAAGAAAGCATTGTAGAAAGTCTTCTGAACAATAAAGAATTCTGAAAGTATTTTAAATAGAAAATTTTATGATGTTTCTCCTACTTCCTTTCACTATGCTTTTCTCCTCACCACACTTGCCTCCTCATCTGTGTTGTGTTATTCTATTTCCCCTGCACTAAGAGGGAAAAGATTAGTGGATCAATGAAGAATAGTGGAAATGTGCTCTTAACAAACTAAGAGAGTTGTGTTATAAACACTCTGATTTTAAAGAGACGCCAGGATTTTCTTAGTCTCACAAATTGGCTGCAGAAGTGTAATATAACTAGAAAAGTGCCAAATTATTGCATGTCTAAATTGCTGCCATTAAAAGAAAGAACCCCTACAGACAGAATCACACCAGCACCAACAAACCAGCCTTTGTTCTCACACAGCTGCTTCACTGTCACCCACCCTGCCACACAAAATCCATCACAGCTCAGGAGCTGGCAATCCATCAGCATTTAAAGGTAAAATAACAAGTCTGGTAAGGGAAGGGGTGGGAGGGGAGAGATAAATCACCCCTAGGCTTACACCTGAGATCTAAGCCTGCTTCTGCAGGTGCTGGTGTACCCCAGGGGGCTGACATCTAATTAGGCTCCCTGCTCATTTAGTGAGGGGCTTCTAACAAAACAAGATTTGCTAATTTAGCTGAATTATACATTCAAAGTATTATGTGTTCTCAAAGGAATAAACTGGAGACCACAAGTCACTTACTGGGCCTTCAGGAAGGAAAGGCCACACACATGCAAAAAATGGCCTTGTAGTCCTAACATAAGTTACACTCCACCTCTGAGGTAGGAGGAAGATTTGTGTAACATAAGAGAACCAGAAGACCTCTTTCAGAAAAGTAAGAATGAACAAAACCAAAAAAAAACCCTCAAACAAACAAAACCCCCACCCAAAACCCCAAAACAACAACCCCCCCCCAAAAAAAAACCCAAAAAAACCCCAAACAAAACAAAAAAACCCAAACCAAACCCAAAACACTAAAACCCAAACCATGCTAACTCAGGCCAGAGGAGAGCTACAGTGAATTAGACCATGAAAATAGTCAAATATTCATTTAGTTCAATTATCCTTACTATATGTTTCATGAGAATGTATAATAAAAGGAAGAGTAGCTAGAGCATGACTTTCAAATGAATTTCAAATAAGTCTATAAGAAAATCATGTATTAGCATTTCAATTTTTTGGAAAGAGAAATGGGCCCATTAAGAGGTCAAATCCCATTTCATCATTTCCAGTTCAGTTCAGACCAGGAGTAAACTACAGCTGATATGAAATGTTACTCACTGACCAATGTAAAATGAGTTGTTGGTCTCAGGCCAGGCCCTAACAGACAGATATGTACCACACCAACCCATCTGTGCTAATTGCTCCCCTGAGCCTTGATCTTGCAGATGTTGGCACAGTTTTATGCACATGAACAGCATCGTTGACTCAAAGGCTTTCTGGTTTTGGCCTTGTATTCACAGTAACATCTCACATTCATGCAGATCCCTACAAGTGTAAGCATTTCAGTGTCAGAATGCAGGCTGAGAGCATTGGCAGAACCATCCAAAATGGAAAGAAGATAAAAATTAAACTATACATTCTGCTATTTGTGTGGGACTTCTAATTCTTAATGGAGGAGCTCTGATGAGTCTTAATCTGGCTGCGTGTCAGCAGGCTGCCAGTGCACTGTCCCTGTTCTGTGGATAAAATGTGGAGGACGACTTTTTGCTTTGAAATCAGATTATGTAAATTCTTATTTTTACAAAAAACAAACAAACAAAAAAACCTCCAAAAAGCCAAACAAACAAAATGTATAAAAATAGAAATCATTTTATTATTAGAAAGGCTACATTAAAAAAAAACCAGTGAATTGCTCAATGCAAGTTTCAATGCTTCATCTCACCATATTCTTTGGCTTTCCTCTCCAAGACATGTGACAGAAGCATTTACCACTTCATTAACTCATGGAGACTGTAATAATGATGCCTCTTATCAAAGTCAGATTGACCAATAAACGAAAACTCCACACATATGTATGAATAATGATTAATGTCCATTATAGCAACGAACAGATTGCACTGCTCTGTGCAAACCACAGGAACAAAAAGACCATTTTGTCACTGTATCTGTGGGTACATGGACAGATGAAAGTCCACGTAAGTGATCCTCAGGAGACTACAGCACATTCTACTGTAACTGCTCTGCTTTTGCAGCGTATAGAAAGTTAGCTAGATTACACCTATTACAATCTATTGGCAAATCAGTGATGGTTGTGCCTTGCTAGTGCTAAAGAAAGAGCATTACTACCAGATCTTATATTTTGTTCTTTCCCTCTGCATGCAGACATCTCTTACTCAAATTTCAACAGTGTACCAAAAATAGAGTCCTAGCACAGGGGCAGGTGAAGGGTGAGGCCCCCAACCAATTTGGTGCTGTGAGCTGGATGTCAGTCTGGGGCACTAGAACTGGCAGTTGCCTCCTAAACTTAGAAAAATGACAAGTCTACATTATAAATGTATTTTTAAAATATAGCGTTGAAGATGGTTGAGTGATTCAGTGTTTATGCAAATAAATGACTGGACTTCTTTTTCCATCAGGAAGGTGAGATTTCATATGCACTGGCCATTGAACGAACAAGGAAAATCTTGTTCACACATCTTAAAAGCATAAGTGGAAAGAGCATTTCTAGTGCATGAACCAAACACATCACACATTTTAAGTTTGCCAGATAATATCACAGAGATGGTACCTTCCTGTAACAATGCAATTGTCTAGAGGATTGTTTGAAATAGAGAAAAATCTTGAAATAATCCCATTAATGTAGAAAAATGGATGCTGAGTTAGTCACTTATTAGGAATAACAATTTATACAAGCAATGCAGATGCACCAGCAGATAATGAGTTCAGGCAGTATTGATTCTCCATTATTTCCTAAGGGGAAATAGTGCCTTACTTGACAGCTCTCTATATTTACTGTTCACTTGCAGTGTAGGATCACAGGCAGGGCTGAAATCAAGCCAAAGGAAACCTGGCCATGCAACTGGTAAAGGAAAAGAAAGAATGGGCTGTATCTTCTGTAAGGCTAAGGAAAGTCATAGCTGTGAATTATTTGTAGTATTCTGAAGTGACACTACCTTGTGTTTTCATTCTGTGGTATTTCTGAACTTTCTGAACTGTGGAGGCCATTATGGTGAACCTTAATGTTCCCAGAAGCAGAGCTGTGGTACAGATGCTGAAAAGAATTGACTATTATCTAGATATTCTCAGGAGGAGAATACCATGATGTCCATTCTATAAGAGTTTTAGTTGATATTTATTTCATCTAAGTCCATTACCTAAGTATCTTCTGTTTCAGTAGGTGCAGTCAATCTCTCTCAAGCAACGAATCTCTGACTCAATCAATAGGATCATTACATTTGCATCATTCTTCATTGTTAGCTTCATGCTGCTCGTACTTGATAAAAGGTGAAATAACTGGTAGCAGGCGAACTGAGTAAATAAATATAGAACAAATTTGATCTGGCAGCCACATGTACATTTAATTGACATATATTGATTTACAATTGCTAGTAGGCTTTAAAGTGTTGTCCAAAGCCATAACCAGACTGCAAAGAAAAGTCTTATCTTTACATGTGTTACACAGCTTACTTTAAAGGAGCTTTTTGTTACCCAAAAGCAAACATAATGAAGTTTAAACAATTTATGTCTAGAAAGTTAAAGTTGTTTATTTAGCCTTAAAAGCTTGAAGAAACAAACAAAAGAAAGATAAATTCACCCAGTAAGTTCAGTCTGAGGTATCAGTAACTATAAGCCACCAAAATGCTGAGCTGGAAGAGGATTCACAAGTGCTGACTGGTACCACTGATGGCACTGATGGGATACTCAGGCAGGGCACTGCGGAAGGATTCTCCATCTGTTGAAGTCACCCTAACCCCAGGCAGCAGAAGTATTCTGCTATTGCTCAGCCTGCACTTGTACAGACAGACAGCAGAGTTAGTGAATGCAAATGGGAAGGATTGTTATAAAGATCTAAACCTGTAGACTCCTTATTATTAAAAGTTACACAAGACAAAAAAAAAAAAAAGCAGAGTTGGTCTTACATCCTGCACTAATATCTCCAAGTTTAATAAACAAATTTCAGATTGTGATTTCAATCTCCCTCTGCTTGCTTAGCTTCTCCTGAGATCTTCAAAGCAAACTTAAACTCTGAATTTAAAAAGTGCCTAGAATATCATCCATATCAAAAAGGAGATTTAGGCTTCATAACGCACTTTATGTCCAGTGCCATGAAGGCCCCTTGAGCATCATCTGCTGCAGCTCTGAGTGATGCCTGGTGCTCACCAAACATCAGGTGTTTGGAGAAAACTCCAAACTACTCTTCTTGGGAGTTGAGAATTTACCTTTATTTTTAATCCTTAGTGAGACCTAGAAATGCAACAAAATAACTTAAACCTCAGAACAGGTGTGTGTGCTCAGCACAGCTGGCACTCAGCTGCAGTACTGAACCTTCCACAAAATAGTTTAGTAGGTGATTTATTTTAAAAACATGATTGTAAATTAGTATTCTTCAATGCTGGTTTATAAACTTCAATGAGATTGATACCATACCAATGGGATCATAAAATATCTCCATTTCCTGACCTGGACTCTAGTGAGCCAAACAATTCTGCTTCTCTTTGGTAGGTCAAAATGGAAAATAGCTGTCCTACTGAATGGAAGCAAGCTTTTTCCTCACACTGTGGTTGGTTTTGATCCCCATTTAAACATTCTTAAATGAAACAAAACATTCAGTGTATATTTATGTCTCTTTCTACTGAAACTTGTTTATTGATCTGTTTTGGGGAGTAAGAGCACATCTTCCCTCTGATCCCTGATGCATGAGGCAGCTAATTGCCAGAAGTGAGGCTAATGTCCAGACAGAAATTGGTGACAAGTGGTGTCCCTCAGGAGTCCGTACTGTTTAATGTCTTCATCAGTGGCAGAGACAGAGGGATTGGGAGCACCCTCAGCAAGGTGGCAGACAACACAGAGCTGAGTGGTGCGATGGACACACCTGAGAGACGGGACGGGACGGGACGGGACGGGATGGGATCGGATGGGATGGGATGGGATGGGATGGGATGCTATCCAGAGGAACCTGGACAAGCTTGAGAAGTAGGTCCATGTGAACCTAATGAGTTCTGCACATGGGTCAGGGCAGCTCCTGGTATCAGTACTAGGGATGAAGAGACTGGGAGTAGCACTGCAGAGAAAGACTTGTGGATACTGGTGGATGAAAAGTTGACACGGCCCAGCAATGTGAACTTGCAGCCCAGAAAGCCAAACTTGTCCTGGGCTGCATCCAAAGCTGTGTGACCAGCAGGGTGAGGGAGGGGATTCTGCCCCTGTGCTCTGCTCTGGTGAAACCACTCCTGGAACACTGCATCCAGCTCTGGGGTCCTCAGCACAGGAAGGACATGGACCTGTGGGAGCAATTCCAGAGGAGGCCAGCTAAGTTGATCAGAGGGATGGAGCACCTCTCCTATGAAGACAAGCCCAGACAGTTGGACTTGTTCAGCCTAGAGAACAGAAGGCTCCAGGAGACCTTTCAATATGTAAAGGGGCCTGTAAGAAAGATGGAAACAAATTTTTAGTAGGGCCTGTTACAATAGGACAGGGGGTAATGATTTTAAACTAAATGGAGTGAATTTAGGCTAGATACAAGGAAGAAATTTGTTATTATGTGGGTAGTGAGACACTGACACAGGTTACCTTGAGAGATGGTGGATGCCCCATCCCTGGAAATATTCAGCATCAGGCTGGACTGGGCTCTGAGCAACCTGATGGAGTTGAAGATGTCCCTGCTCACTGCTGAGGGATTGGACTACACGACCTTTAAAGGCCAATTCCAACCTAAACTATTCTATGATTCTATGATTCTAATTATGAGTTTACAATTCTATGAAATTTGGCTTCTTTGAAAGGCCTTCTGACTTTCTGACACAAAAAATCGTTTCAGTGTCTGAGAATTGCTTTCATGCATTACTGCAAATTTCCCAGTTCAAGGAAGTTGAAATAGCCTTTCCCATGCACTCAGGTTTCACTCTCCAAATTGTGAGTGTAACTATACTCAAAACATACTTAGCTGATCATATATTGAGGTCTGAAATCATGTATTTGTCTTTTCTTCTAAGCCTCTTACCCATCTGTACGTTTTTAGTGAGCATCAGTAACATTTTAGCAACAAAATTTGTTCTATTGTTTGTTTTCTTGGAGGAAGGCAGGCCATTCCCACCTAAACTCCAATCTGACCAATACTAAGGAGTTAAAAACATCATATATATATGATCACACTTAGTAGTGGAATTAACATTTGCAAACCTTCAAAGTCATCTTCTGGATTTTTCAAGATACAAAACATGTTTCTTCCCATCTGGAAAAATACACCTTTATGGCAAACTGATTTTAAACAGACATAAGTTTGGTATAGTAACTTGGGGTGTAGCAATTTCAGTTTTCCCTTCCTGGTAAAAAAGCCTGGTAAATTCTACCTTCATTTCAACTATCCTTTTCCAAGCAAATACAGAAAACAAAGTCTATCTTTGCAGTTTAGTTGTCCCTTCTTCTAGCGCAGCACTGAAAAATCCAGAAACCTGCTGGGAAACACTTTGACTCTGCCTTCCCTTCCCTTCCCTTCCCTTCCCTTTCCTTCCCTTCCCTTCCA
>VXBT01003818.1:0-63417 GCA_013400235.1 Oriolus oriolus
CCTGCTCCAGTGTAGGATCCCTCCCACAGGAGACACCCCTCCATGAACTTCTTCAACACAGATCCTTCCAATGGAGTGCTGTATTTCAGGAACAGACTAAGGCAGCACGGGTCCCCCGCAGGGTCACAAGTCCTGTCAGCAACACCACTGCAGCAGGAGCTTCTCACAGGGTCACTGCCTCCTTTGGGCACATCCACCTGCTCCATTATGGGGTCCGTCATAGGCTGCAGGCGGGTATCTGCTTCAGCAGGGGCTGCAGGAGCACAGCTGCCTCACCATGGTCTTCACCACAGGCTGCAGAGGAATCTGCTCTGCTGCCTGGACCACCTCCACACCCTCCTTCCCCACTGACTTGGGTGTCTGCAAGGCTGTTTCTCTCACATATTCCCACTCCTTGCTTTTCTGGCAGCAACTGCCCCAGCATGGCAACTTCCTTCCTTTTCGTAAATCTGTTATCCCAGAGGCACTACCACTTTTACTGATGGGTTTGGCTTTGGCCACCAGCAGGTCCAGCTTGCTACCATCTGGCATTGGCTTTGTTGGACATGGGAGAAACTTCAAACAGCTTCTGTGGGCCTCTGCTACCAAAAATTTTACCTAGTACAAATAGTGACTTCTTTCTGCTTAACAACCTGCCTGGTGTCTCTGTACTCTATAGCACTGCCATCTTTCAAGAGCTTCCTAAGCTTTTACTTTCCACAATTCCCTGATTTATTCATTGTACTACTTCAATAAAGAATGAAAGATGCAAAGGGCTTACAGCAAAGAGCCTGAGCCTGAAGCCTGGCAGATGGCCAGGGAAAGAAAGCCTGTGTAATTATATTATCTTGCACCCATATAGGGAAATAGTTACAAGAATATCTTTGATTCTGGCATTTCCCATCTAAGGGAAAACATAGAAGTCTTCACAAAATTGTTTTTTTACTCCTATTAGAAAAAGGAATTCTACAGTATAATATATATTTCTACAAATTCCAAGTCGTCCACACAGTTCTGCTGATATGTAGAAGCAGCAGCAGCATAAAGCAACTTGTAATCACTAAAGCTGGTATGTCTGCCTGAAGACAGAAGACAACCAGCCATTATCCTACTCAGTTTACAGACTATTTCTTATAAAACAAAGAAATCCTCGGTCCCATGAAACCTGGATTAATTCTCAGGCTATGCAGAACAAAACTTTCACTGCTTTTCTTCCCTTTGGTTTCTCCATCCACAGCTTCTGTCAACCTTAATATGTCTACCAAGGCTGTATCTCTAACACTCCTCAGATCTTGCTTCTCATTTGTCTTGTCTCTAAATCACGTATTTTCTGCTCACATCTTCTCACTCCTGTATCTTGCTATAAACCATTCCCCTACATCCTTCCACAAATCCAGTGTATTCCATTAGAACCATGGGGTTTTTAAATATGAAACAGTACTTTAAAAAATTTCATTTTGAAACTATTTTATCAATCATTTAGCTTCAAATTCATTCCAGTGTTAGCAGTTTTTATCTCATACTGTAGATACAAGATCCAAAAATATTCTTTCTGGAATATCATGTCTATTCACATATACACTTTTTTTTTTTTTTTTAAATTTCACCTTTTCTCAAAATTCTCTACTTAATACTATGACATAATAAAAGACCATAAAGGAAAACTTCCAGACACTGTAAGCAACAGAGATGCCAGTTATGTAACTAGGCAGCCAAGCCAGGAAAACTATCTCCAGTACATATTTTGGTTTTAATTGTTACATTCTTATCTACTCATATTCCACTAACTTTAAGCTGTAATGGTGAGAATACATCAGATGAAGCTCCAGCTGACAAGTTCCCTCTTTTTTCTCTACTACTAATACATACTGTAGTATGGTGTTTAACAGAGATTATTTCAACAGCTACTCCAGTTTACTGCAGCACGATGCAATATAAGCAATGGACATCTTTCTCATTTACATTCACAGCAGACAATGAAACCCCGATGGCTTTCCTGCTTTAAATAAATCTAAGTCAAGTAGTCCCATCTCTTAAATACAAATAAAATACTATGCTGAGTTATTTATTTTAAGATTCAACTGCTGTATGGCAAACAGCCTGCATGCCTTTGCCAGCTGCATGGCATGCAACATTTTCCTGTTCAGCTCCAGTAAGAGCCTAAGCACAAACTTCACGCTATAAGATATAACGAGCAGGATGGATACCCATCCAGGACACTTATTCATAATTTCAAGTAGGAGGCAGATGTCAGACACAAGTTCTGCCCAGGAATATCCTGTATTAACTGGCTTCTAAGTAATACACCATTTTGCATGGTCCTACTCCGTCACACAAGGATACTTAACGTGATCAGAAAGAATGAAGATCAGGCTGACACTTCCTCAGCAGTGGAAGGCAACTCCTTGTAACACAGTCACCTGTTTTTCCCCTTCAAAAGAAGTCAAGAGACAGGTTTTCACAGATCTCTTTGTTGTTAATTCAGCATAAAACTGAAGAAAATATTAAGGTGTAAAATACTCTCCATTAAGGCATTACACATCTACAACTTCTACCTGAGACTCTAGGCCATTAGCAACCAAACTTCTACTCTATTGTAGTACCTACTCCTTAAAACGAAGCTTAGGCTGTAACTTGCAAAACATAGCAATGTGTAGCCTCTGTATTTTCCCACGGATAAAAAAGCAGACCATTCACAAACTATCAGTTAACCTTTTTAGACATATTTCACTTTTTTTCTGATGTGGAAGGAATTCCACAAGCTTCCAAGAAGCTTGATCTACCATAATTTAGATTAAGCACAATCAGTTACAATCTTTAGAAATTATCTGATCCAAATTCAGTTATGAAAAAATCAGTAAAATAGTGACAATAATAATAATACCACTAATAATAATAGTAGTAATAATAATGGAAAGCAAATTAAACACTATTTGAAATGATCCTCCTTCTAATAAGATGCTACAGCCTTTAAAAAAGCTATAAAAAAGCTTTTGCATATGCGTATACAGTGTTTCATGTTTTTAGCTATGCTTTCAACTGCTTTCAACAGAACCACTCCCTTGTCACAATCTCTGAAAGAAAAAAGTTTGTAGAACATCATCCTTCTGTCTCTCCCATTTCAGTTTTTGTAATATCACAAAGCTAGTAAAAGTAACATTACAAAAACGTTTGAAATAAGTCATTATTAAGTTACTTGTATGTTTTCTGATTTTGGTGAGGTCCTCTCAATGAAGCTTGAAAAATAATTTTTTTAGAATGTGGACCCTATAATTAAGCTCCATGAGATTCAAGTAGTTTATGTAATTGACTTTTCACTAAACTTTTCATCATCTGTCTGTAAAGCCATAATTACAGTGAAAACTAATCCGAGTTGCACACTAATTCCCAAAAAAGGATTTCGCATTACATATGGGCCTTCAGCATCGTCGGGGTATTTCAACTCCAAAAATCAAAATTTCAGAGATATTTTACTTTTTTTTCCCCTCTAACATCTTCCTGAGTTTTGTAACCTGACCTTCTGTTCTCAGTTCAACTATTCAAACTAATGCTGCTTATGCTGCTGTCCAAAAAGTTCTAATTCAAGTGCATCTTATTACAGATTTAAAAAATTCATTTAAAAGACAAGAAAAGTTTAATAGACTTCAGTTAATTCATACATTCCATAATGACAGCAACAAAAAAATCTAAGCAACAATCCTGATTAAAACTTTGTCCTCAGCTGCAGTATTGTGTTATACTAGGGCTTCTGTTACTCGTAGAAAGTATTTATTTATTTATCTATTTCAAAGCTTATCTAAATGCAAAGAGCTTCTTAGTCCTTAAATTAGGTGTTCAAATACATCTTCCATGACCACCAAGGAAATTTAACAGGTCACAATTTACAGTATTTGAATTTGTTCTATAGAAATTAATATATTAGGATTCTTTTCAAAAAAGAACTTGAAAGTTTGCATAATCCCCGTTTCAATTCACTTAATTTAAAATAAGGCCTGCATTTGAATGACTCATTTTTTAGAAACTCAAGTAATTTTCACAGAACATGAAAAATAGTACAGAAAACCCTATGTGCACCAGTCTCTCTTTACTTTAGCAATTCTTAGTTTTTAAAAGATGAGAAATGGTAATAATAAAAATATTTCTTGAACATAACCACCTTTAAAATAACTCATAGGGAAGGCAAAACCTTTGGTTTTTAAATCTTCTGTCACATGTAGAAACAGAAGCCATTCCCCTTATGATTAGTAACAAAACATTATGAAAACTCTAGCCTTACTTAACATGGATGGTCCAATAACTGTTTTCTGTCAGTACCTGTCTGGTTTTATTATAATAGGAATATCTGATTGAAAAAGTGTTCACGTGCACAATATGCATAAATTAAAAAAGCATCTTTTTGTCAGTACTTATTTTTAACACAAGCACAGCAGAAGCTGATACACACTGAAACACAAGTACTACACGCTCTACTCAGAATTTTTAAAATATTTTCCAGTAACTACTGCAAAACTAAATAAACGTAAGCATCACACAAAATACACGTTTTTCACAGAAAAGATTATCAATGCAAATATGCATAAGATTCTAGACTCTGAGGCCCTGACTTCAGTAAAATCAGTAAGTTTTTATTTATGTAGCTCCACTAATTGCACTGTGTCTCCCTGTACGTGGTGCAATTCAACATTAGTGACACCTCTTCATCTATTTATATGATTCTGATCCAAATCACCATGACTAGCAAGGGAACTGAAAATTACCTGTTACACATGATCCTTAAGATGCAAAGCCATGCTCTGGCCTCAGTTATGCCCTGTGCTGTGTTATACCCTCATCTGCAGGCACTTAAAGCTGCAGAGAATGGCATTCTGCTGTATGTTTTGAAGTTAAGCCTGCGTGTTTCAAAATGCAATGAAATGCTATGCAGAAATTAGCAAAAATGTAGGCTCTACAACTACTGCTGTGAGCCTAAACTCTATTCCACTCCTCTGCTTGTGGACCCAAACCTGTAATAAGCTAGGTATGATTTAGAGTCAGTATTTCTTAATATCCAATTAGAATTAGAATAAAACCATTAATGGTTCTTTTATAATAGCACTTAGCTTATTTAAACACATAAAAGGTTTGGCTCCCTTGGGCCACTTTTATGGGCCATATATTTAGAGCTGAGAAAACAATACCCATTCGAAGAAGGACAAAGCCTAGTTCAAAATATACAACACTGTGTCGTTTCCTATTTAATTTCCCATTTTATTTCTGCAGTTCAGGCGTATTAGAAACCCCATTTTAAGGAGTAGAAAGTTTCTCCTAAAGAGGGATCAAATGCTCTTCAACTTTAGCTTTATTTTAAATTCATCATTATCCCTGGACATAAAACTCCTCTGCTACTATTACCTACTAATAAATAAAAAATATTCTGGATGAAGACATGTAAGGGCCTAGATTAAATAGTTAAAAGACAATTCCATTTAGTTTTCCAATTGATGGTAATTGTGCACACTTTTGCTCTTTGGAAAGTTATTAATATCTTATAGAGAAAAAAAAAACCTTGCCTAGGAAGCAGCTTTGCAAGTGAAACAGACTAAATTTACAGTATTTTTAATACAATTAAATACTATTTTCCATTTACAATGTATCTACAGGCACTCTAGTATACATGCAACTGCATTATAAAATAAAGGCAGAGAATAACTAATCTGAGACATGCTGAGCAAGACAATTATTGGTACGTGCAGAAAATTTCTGACACCTGTGCAACCAGAGATGAACTAAAATGCAATGGGAAACAATTTTTGCAGAACATCTTCTAGAGGCACTGAAATAAACTAAGTTTGAATCATCGCGTTTCAGTCAGAAGGATTATTAATCCCACAGCAGTATAATGACAGTAGTAGTTGTTGTGGTGCAATAAAGAACACACAGGCAAAATTAATTTTCTATGCTGGTAGACTACAGGAAAAAAACATTAGTGCTTAATGGTCTCAAACAAAAATTATCTTGGGAAGTCTGATGTAAGATAACAGGAGTAGAAATGAAAAAAAAGGTAAGATTTGGTGTGGAGCACTATGGGAATAAAACTGTATGTCTATATCATCACATTTTTAGCCAAAAAACACACCTCCGACCACTGTTTGCAGCTGCACAGGCTCTCTCACAGTAAGTTGTGTGCAATGGGAAGGTTCAGCTAGGATTTCTGACAAGGAAATCTTACCGCAGAACCAGAGAATCATCAAGGTTGGAAGACACTCTTCCAATCATCCAGTCCAACCATCTTATTTAGCAAGTAAATTTGATTTATGATAAAATGTGGAAAGTCAAGCTTGATTTAGCTTCATAAAAAGACATATACTTACTATGTCAAATGTATTTTTAGGTTTCTCCGATTCTGATCCAATTGAATTAATTGTAGTTCAAGTAAAACCAAATTAACTACCTTAGTTTTGGTGCACCATTTCAATGCACTTAATATCTTCATGGTTTATTTACTGTAGAATGTCTTGGTTAAACCCAGTTCTATCACTAGTGGGTTTTGTTGGGATCTGTTTTGTTTTGTTTTGTTTTGTTTTGTTTTGTTTTGTTTTGTTTTCATATTTACCACTAATGGATAGAACATACAGCAATGTACAATAAATTCCATAAAAATAAAGACAGAGGATTACTATTCAAATAGAAGAACTCAGCGACTTCTTGATACTGTACATTTCTGCTGTGAGTATTCGCAGCTGTAATTTCTATTCATAAAACACAGACTATCATTGTTTTACACAGAATAACAGAATTTCTGTAAACATATTAATTCATGCTGATTCATGACAGCATTACTTGATTACTGCCTGATAATAGGAATGAGCTTTTACCACTTCTGTGATCAAGCTCTAATGTTTTACTGGCCACAACACTTACTCGATTTGTATGTTACGTTAAAAAGTTCAGGATCAGGCAGGATGTGACAAATTCAGCACCCCATCAGAATGAAAAACTGTAAGAAGATATGATAAAAAAATGTGATTTTAATGAAGAACACCCAAGCCTTGTAGAATCAATACTGTGTATGCAATACTGCATGCCAGTAAAAGAAAGTATGAACTTCACTTTAAAAGTGGGAACATACTATTACTTTTAAACCTTTGTCTGCAATCTCTACAAAGTGCACTGACTTTTTAAGTAAGTTAGTTGACGTACCTGGGAATAAATAAACATAATCTAGAAAATAGTCAGTGGCCAATACCAAATTTAAATTAAAAAAAAAAAAAAAAAACCAAGAGATAAAAGTAATATTATGATGCTACCCCTCATGGGAATCCAGCTTCATTACAATCAACATTGTGTCTGCTTTGTCCTTGTTATGCTCTCCTTTCATGCATGCTGAGCTTTCCTTGCTCACTGCATTAATCACTGTCCACAGCTGGTATGATTTAGCTGGGGTTCCGTTAAGGATATCACAGACTGTTCAAAATTCAAGAAGTAAAACAGTATTTGTGAATTAACTAGAGTTTAATATCACACTACAAATCCTTGCAAAGTCTTAGGCTTACATTCCAATATGCAAAAATGTTACATAATTCCATTATACTATATATGTCACTTTTGAAAGGTATCTGTTAAAAATAACTGCACTCTTGAAATTACAGTCAGTATCAGTGAAACACTACTATTATTTTAACAACAATCTTTACCTTTATTTTCTAATTAAACTTGAGTATTACCATGCATGACTAAATGGGTCTTGGTAACTTCTGATGGAATTTCTGATAGAAAAGTCATTAATTTCTGTGGTATAAGTCAAATGACGCATTATTTTCTTAATTTCTTTACGCCTTTGCCAGGCTGCTTATTAAATTAAAAAATAGAAGAAAAAAAACCCCAAAGCTAAGAAATTGTAAGTAGAGCTTGCAAGAATAAATAAGCTCTCCCTACAAATCCCTCAACCTTTATATGCAAACCTACATGCAACTGGAACTGTCCACAAGCTCTCTTCTCCCTCTTTTTTTTTAATCTCTCCCATACCCATAGACAGAAAGTCAAAAATACCAATAGAGCTCTTGCCAATAACACCACTCAAAAAAATACACCCATTTAAAGAAGGTACAAAAAGATCCTGATCTAAGTACATATAGTAATTTTAAAAAGGTAACTTAATTACTAGTAAGTCAATTTTTTGTTATTCTTAAGAGTGCTACAGGTCTTCTTTACAATAGATCCAACAGGGCTACTTCTGAAAGAATATTGAATCTTGTGTTCCAAAAATTAACACAATTCTTTTCATATATATGTGAAGAGTGTTTTATCAGTAAAGTGTTGTGATGGTTATAGCAAGGTATTGTATCGTGGTCAGAATTTTTGTTTTATGTGACTCTGCCTTCATTATCACATGCAAATGTAACACCAGAACCAGTAAAAATGGAAGTTAATGCAAACAGAAAAGATTTCTCAAGGAAAAAAACTGATCCCCTTTTTCCTAGCAACATGAAAAAGTCATTTAATTATCTACATTCTCACATCAGCTTTCAACTAAAGCACAATGTAGTCAATACAGTGATAACACATGTTTTGTTCATATGTTTACCCACAGTCAGTTTCATCAAAATAATAATCAAGCTTTATATTCCCCCTTCAAAAATATAGTCTACATAGCCATTACTTCTTAAATAGCACAACATCTGTTTTAGGGATCTTGGGGTTTTTAATGTAATTCAAACAATATACATTCCCATGGTGAGACCCAGAAGAAGCGTTATCTTTGTGCCGTTCTGGTACATTATCCAATGCAGTGTCATGCTCTGCTTTCTACAGTCACACATATTAATTTTCAAGGCACTGTCAATGTTAGCAATACAGAGTTTCTGTTGGCTCAGGAACACTGTGGCTCAGTCCAGGGACCCATTTATGGATTCTGCTACAGTCATCAGGGGGACAACCTGATAGTCTCCATCTCCTCTCCCTCACTCACGTTCTACTATCTAACTACCTCAATACTTCACACTGAAGCTAAAGGCTCATCCCATGACTCCAAGTACTGGCAACTCACCATCTCACCACACTCAACACTGTTGGAAAGCTCACCAGACTTACCAATACAGCCTAACAAAACATAGCTCTCTGACAATGCTATGAAGGTCATTAAAAGAGTCATGGATGACACTCCAGTCACTGTTTACTTCTCTGGATTTTAAACATGACACATGCTTACCACACAAACCTTAGTCTTTGTTAAAAGGAAGGGCTCTTTCACTGTCTAACCCTGGACACTGGGAAAAACATAAAGATATGCCAACCAATGGTAATCATCACTTATCTTCAACTGAGAAATCTCACATACACACATAAATAAAGAGAAAAAATAGTGTCTTACAGGAAACAAGAAGGGGGGGAGAACATGTAATTTATAAAAAATTTACAAATAGAGAGAGAAAAACTGTTCACAGTCTCCACGATATATTAATGTATCTCGGTCAGTCAAATTTGTGTTGACAGTTCATATACTTCATTTAAAAAATAGGCAGTTAATTCCCCCCTTACTTTTTGTTGAGTTGGATGCTCAGTTACTTCATCTTCATATATGTGCAGAACTAACCCAAATGACCCTCTGATATGTATAAAAAAGCTACCAAGCAGCATATCCAGATCCTAGAAGCAGCAAATATTTGAAGTTTTCTTCAGTACAAAAAAGATATTCATAAGCCCTCCACCATTAGTTAGCTTCCCAACTTAATAATCTTTAAAAAAACAGATGAGAAAAATTGTTTCTGAAAGAAATCTGTACCTAATTCAGACTGCACTGGAAAGAAAAAATACCAAACCCACAACAATGCAACAGGTTTTCCTTATGGTTCCTCCAGGTCCCAATTCAGAGTGAAAAATTAAGAACCTAGTTAATCTTTAATTACTGATGATAAAGACTTCTGTGTGAGAAGTTCCATTATTCACACCCAGTGTCTGGGCACAAATGACACATTGTTACCATGGTACACATAGTGACCATTCTGCTAGAACTACGGTGATTTTCTCGTGTGTGTGTCATTTTGAAAGGAAAGCAGAAACTTGCAGCTACTCTGCAGGTGATCATATACAGTCACATGAGTTCTTCTCACGAGAGAAGTACCTGACCTCACAGCCCATTTTATATTGCCCAAAGCTTTACCTGGCCTTTCCTGAAAAGCAGTAACTGCTCTCTAGAAGTATGGGCTTTTCTTACATCCCACCAGAAGGCACCAGTGACACCACTGCACCAGTGACACTACTGGAATTGTGCAGTCAGAGTTAAAATGTAAGTAACTTCAGTAGGGATGTGTGGTGCCTTGAGGAGAAAACAGAACTAACTACAAAGCTCTCTGGTCCAAAGAAGAATGATGACAATATTACTTTAGAAATACTATGAAAATCATAAGCAGATGCTTTGGCGTGTACGAGCCTGGTCAAAACTCATTTGGGAACTCAAGCATCTGGGCAGTACTTAAGGCACTGGGTACTAGATGGTTTGTAGTCATTTTAAGAACCTTCTCACATGTTGGAATTGAATAGTAATGGATGCATGGAGATGGAACAACTGCTCCTTCCTTGACTCCACACAGAGATTCCTTTTTGTTTAATGCCATGATCTCTCCTCAAATATATGAAACATCACTTCTGGAAGAAATGACTTATAGCTGGCAAACATGTGAGCACAAATGTAAGAACTGTGCAAAGAATACTACAGTTGTCACTTCAAGTCTGTTGTTCTTCTCCATGTTTGATCTAATGGAAGCCGACACAACTACATGAGTGACTGATTTTAGCTGAACTAAAGTATATTTAAAATGAGGCTGAGACCTTAAAACACTGACACAGTTTTATCAGTTATAAAATGTTTCTCTCTCTTCATGGAAGTACTCACCCCCATCATTAGACTTTCCAGCAATTTTATTGTACATAAAATTTGCAATATTCCAAATACTCCCTAGGACTTTGATTAGAATCTTCATATTTGTTTTAATCAATTTTTCACATAAAAAGAAGGTCTTAAAAAAATACTTTACATTTTAAACCATACTTCATATTTACACTGTGTTTTGATCCAAGGGTTAGCAACTGCAGCAATGTCAAAGAGCCTTCATGAATGATAACTTCATTCAAACCATTCACAAAGAGGGTTTTCATTCTGAGAATTTTTCTTTACTCTGTGGAAAATTAGTGCGCATATATGAAGACTGCCATAAATACCAACTTTTCAACACCACAAACATATGTTGCTGAATCAGAAAAAAGGAATTTTGTATATTGTAAGCAAACTCTAGGACTAGTTACTCCTCAAGAGACCTTGATCTTAGTTTCCTTTATTTCAAATACTTCAAAACAACCTCTGCAGCACTTCATAAGATACCAGCCTGAGTACTTAAATGTTACACCTATAACTGACATTTACAAGGCAAAAAATTTCTAGAGCTGGGAAGATAAAACAAAGACATAGAAATACATGCAGTAAGTAGAAGGTGGAAAACACTCTCATTGTGATATGGAAACAGAAAATGTTTAAATTAAAAATCCTTTTCATAAGCCTGCATCCTCTTATATATCCCTGACACAACAGGAAAGGCTTTGAAGCTAAATAAATACAAAGAAGCTCTCCACAAAAACATCAGGTTAAAATCTTTGTACTTTGTGTAAAGAGGTGTTACAAATACAAAGTATTCCTGAATGTTGGTTTAGTTTGGGCTGGGTTTTTTTAGACTGTACAAAGGAGGAATTACACAGGTGTAAAGAAGTGATAACAGGGGCTGCATGATGGATCAATTTTACACTAAAAGACTCAGTAGTAACCAAAATGCTACCACAACCATGAAACGCCAAACTCAGGAAACTAGAAATTTTACTTGTACCGTGTACATGCTTACATGAAGTTGATATATGGGATATTTTGATTAATACTTTTTAAAACTTCTTATCAAGAACTAGAAGCTGGAGGTTAAACAATATTTAACCTTCTAATATAGGAATCTTTCTCTACATATGTAATAGAAATGAACTTACAGCAAGAAACACCAGAAGCTCGGCTGTAGTTACATTTCTACTAATCAGAGACTGGTTTAAGCTCTGCACATTTTTGTAAACACTAAACTACTTTTTTTTTTCAGGGTGTAAAAATTTACACACACACATATACTCACAAACAAATACGCACATAAAAGCAAAAGACAAGGGACAGATTTCCAAAATCTGTTTTGGAGAAAAGAAATTAAATCAGTTTGCCAAAATATTTCATGGCATTTACAAGAATAATAGTTTTACCTTTGGTTTCAATTTTTAGAGAAGAATGGAAAATCTTTTTATTTTTAAAAAAATTTAGAAGATTTTAAAATCATGAAATGAGAATTACTACAATTAAACAATTTAAGTAATATGGCATGAATTGCTTCCTGAATGTTTTACTTATCAAAAATATTTTGACACACTTTATTAAAAAGAAAATTGTATAAAATAGTTTTCCGAATCTACTGCTCAAAATAATTAAATCCTCCTTATTTATTACAAAAACTTTGGAGAGTACATACAGGATTCACTTCACTCAATCTTCAAGGTTAAATTTTTTTGCAAAGAAGAAATCAGAAGAGACACAAAGAGACACTGTTTCAATATAAAATTAAGACTACTGTTTGACAAGGTTTCTATACTTCATATGATACATAAGGGTTAAAAGCTTGTAATTCTTGAATTTAGAGACCAAAATGCAAATAAGTAATAAGTAAAGCTAATCACATAATCCCAGAATGGGTGCAGCTGGAAGAGACTGCCGTTAGGCTCATCTGGTCCAGCCTCCAAGCTCAAGCAGGATCATCCCAGAGCACCTTGCACAGGATTGCATCCCGACAATTCCTGAATATCTCCAGTGAGGGAGACTCCACAGCCTCTCTGGCCAATCTCTGCCAGTGCACTGCCATCTGAACAGTAAAGAGGTTCTTCCTCATATTCAGGTGGAATCTCCTGTGCATCAGTTTCTGCCCCTTGCCTCTTGTCCTATTGCTTTGCACCACTGAGCAGAGCCTGGCTCCATCCTCTTATCACCCTCCCTTCAGATACTCACAGACATCGATGAGGTCCCCTCTCGGTCATCTCTTCTTGAGCCTGAACAGGCCCAGGTCCCTCAGCCTTTCCTCATAAGACAGATGCTCCAGTCCTTTTGTAGCCGTCCACTGGACCCACTACAGGAGCTCCATGTCTCCCCTGCACTGAGGAGCCAGAACTGGACACAGCACTCCAGGTGTGGCTTCACCAGGGCTGAGTAAAGGGGCAGGATCACCTCCCTTGATCTGCTGGCAGTGCTCTTCCTAATGCACCCTATTGTGCCATGAGGGGACACTAATGGCTCATGGATAACATGCGATATTTGGTCAACTGATGCAAATTATTTTCTGATAATTTTTGATATGAAAGAAATGGCTATTAACTGTGAGAATACATTTTAAGTTGTATGAAATACTGTTGGTGGTTTATTTGCAATTACATCTCCTAAAGTTCAATCAAATGTTCAGTAAATTACAAAAATACACTGCAAATACTAATCTGACAAGGTCCCAAGAATATCTCTTGCTATTAAGATTAGTCTCACGCAGTTACCAGGAACTAAGAGAAGTTAAAAAAAGCCCTCCAGCCTTTACAACAACAGAAGAGAGAGAAAAAGATAGAGATGTAACACTTGACTTTCATACTATAAGTGGCTCCAGCTTTTGCCCGAAACAAAAAACTGTTAGAGGCCCCTTTTTCTTAAAAATGCAAGAATGATAGACCCACTGTCCTGCAGAAATTCCTAATGGATTTCTCTTATCTTTTCTGTTCTCAGTTGTTTTTCCTGATTGTAAAATGTTCAATAGCTACTAAGCTTTTTAAATGGACAGATGCACTTCAGTAGACACTGAAGAAATAAAATACATATACAAATAGCAAAGCAGATACTGCATTTTTAATGACAGTTTAGACTGAAATTAATTGTAAACCGCAAAAAAAGTTGTTCTTGGTATATGTAAGTTGAGTCTTAATATTGCTTCCTGAAATTAAAAAAATGCAACAGAATGAAGAACAGACAAACAAGCTGTGACTGAACATTTCACTCTGAGCTCTTTGAAAGAATATAAAAATTCTTACGGAAAATTTTATATTTTTCATTTGAAAAAAAATATTGTGCATTGGTTTAGAAGGAAAATGAAGGTTGGTTATAAAAGGTGGGTTTTTTTATTATTTCCAGGGATTGCAACAGGCCTGAATGCTAGATGCTAGAATAAAGAAAATGATATGAGAAAAAGTTCACATTAGAAGTATTGAGCATCCCATGGGACCCAGCCAGATACTTCCCAGGCATCCTGAGGGAGAGAATGGCAGACAGAGATGCCAAGCCACTCGGGATCATATATGAAAAGTTGTGGCAGTAAAGTGAAGTTCAGTGACTGGAAAATGAGAAACATCATGCCCATTTTTCAAAATGGTAAAAAGGAGGACACCTGGGCACTACTGGCCCATCAGTCTCACCTTCATGCCAGTGAAATTATGGAAAAGGTCTTCCTGGAAGATGTATCAAGACAAATGAAGGCAGGGAGATAACTGGAGACAGACAATATGGTTATACCAAGCGCAAATGCTGCCAGACTAATTTACTTAAAATAACTCTGTCAGTGGACAAAGGAAGAGCAACTCATGATCGGCACAGGCTTCTGTAAGACCTTTGGCATGGTCCCTCACAACATCCTGACCACAAAATTGGCAAGATATGTGTTTGACAGATGTACTATTAGAAGATAAGAAACTGGCTAGAAGGCCACATCCAAAGACAATGACATCAAGTGGAAGCCACTATGAGGGTGGTGAGATACTGCAACAGATTGCCCAGAGAAGTTGTGGATGCCCCATCCCTGGAAGTGTTCAAGGCCAAGCTGGATAGGGCTCTAAGAAACCTGATGTAGTTGATGGTATCTCTTCCCATGGCAGAGGAGATTGGACTAGATCATATTTAAAGATTTGTTTTAACCCAAACAATCCTGATTCCGCAATTCTTTGAAAATGAAGAGAAAGGAAATTAAAAGGAGTAGATGTGCTTATCACTTCAACATAACCCAAAAGATTTTCATTGCTACAAAGTGTCTGTAAATTCCGATTTTATAGTGGTGCCACAGAATCATACAGAGTTATCTGGGAAGGGGCCCATGAAGACCATTGAGTCCAAGTTCTGGCCCTGCACAGGACATCCCAACAATCCCATCATGTACCTGAGAGCGTTGTCCAAACACTCCTTGAACTCCGTCAGGCTCGTGGCCATGACCACTGCCCTGGGGAGCCTGTTCCAGTGTCCACCCATCCTCTGGGGAAAGAACCTTTCCCTAGTAACAAACCTAGATGACTAACCTAAATCTCCACTGACACAGGAAGCACAAATCCTGACTCCATATCAGCCTTACCGCAGTGCTTCAGATTGAGAGAACATCTATTATACTTCTCCTCGAAGGCCTGACTGAAATGATTTTTTGCCCCCGAGAAGGTGGAGTGACAGAGCAGTTGGGTGGGCACCCATAAGCCAGCCAACGTTAACCCACCACACTTAAGTATAGCAATGGAATTTACTGAGACTTAAAGTTTATTTCATGTCTACAAAATTAAAATCCAGGTACAAACCAAATAGATAATTTAATATTTTCCTTTGTATGAATAAGCATTTCATTTTCTGGACAGCATTATTATGTACATAGGGACAACAGTGGCCCTTTTCTTTCCTAATCATTAAAGAAATATGGCATTGAAATCTCTTCAGAATGCATGTGTACGCTATTAATGAAGAGGCTAAACTAATCTTTATATGCACTAGACAAGCACTAATAAATTCTAGAGATTGTTCACAGAATTCCAGCTGTTGTATCATATATCAGCATAATTCTATGATGCATTTAAAAATATATTTAACTTGAAAAATATTTTAATTTCACTGAATTCAGTAGGACCCCTCAGATATGAATTTAAGCAACAGATTATATCCACCTGGAAGTTACATGTTAACAAGTTAAGTATGTTCTTTAAAGCCACGCCATGAGTTCCCTACTGACCAAGAGCCTTAGATTGTAACATGTATAAGAAAAATATTTAACAAGTAGATGGCAAAAAGTAAAGATATTCCTACACTATATCATGTCACAATGACACCAAGATTGTCTGATTACATGTAATATAATAAAAGCCATTATCATAATGTTGCTAGGAGGATTCAAATAAAAGATTCTATTTAATGCAATTGTAGGTCAAATAAGAAAAAATACTTCATGCCATTATATTGTTTCATGCTGTGTCCATGGACACAGTTTATATGAGTATAAACACACATATAGGTGTTACAGCTGAGCTTTGACATAAATAATACACAAAGACACAGAGGAAAAAATGCAACCAGGATAAATCAGAACAGTAACTGATCAAAACTGGACTATGCTAAATGAATCCACTCTTTCTTTGATAAAATACTTGATTTTTTTAGAGATGGGAAAACAGTACAACTAATGTATTTGTACTGAGACACTGTATTCTTCAACAAATCATCATGAAATGGGAAATTAATGGTTAAAATCAAAACAAACTGATTATTTTAAGAAACATGAAACATTTAACAAACTATCCTGAACTAAGCTGAAAAAATCCCTAGCTATAAAGCTACATGAATTTGTAATACTATTCTTGCAGGACCAGCTTTGGGACCTTAAGAATTCTAATTATTCACTTGGCTGCAGAAAACAGAATTAGCTAATGAAACGTGCTAATGGTGATACAAAGCTAAAAGGGATTGCCTTTTGCTATGATGGAAGTTGTTGCCATTACAGAAAAGGATCTAAATACCACATTAAAGAAATTGGATCTAGAGTACTGAAACAAATGAAATAAGAGAAGTCTCCGTTGTAAAAAGTACAAGGTAAAGTGCTTAAAGACAACTGCAAAGGGTGCATATTATATGCATCAAAAAAACCGTATGTATATTAATTAATCATGAAATTACGAAAAGCCAAAGAAATGCGGCTATTTCAAAGGCTAAGAAGTTTCTGGAAAGAATACATATACACTTTCCTCACAGAGTTGGAGACAAACTAATGCTAATGGTGTAAAAAAAAATTCTATTCTTCAACAGTATTACATCCTAAAGCTTACACAGATTTCAGTTATCCACGTACAACAAAGTGCACTCCACATGGAAAACACAGAGATAAAGTGTACCACGGTAAGAATAAGACATTGTGTGATTCAAAGAAGACTCAATAAGCCTACAAAAATAAAGGCGAACTGCTACTGATAAGTACTTTGGAAAGGAGAACAAAGAGACTAGTGGGTAAACACAAAAGAAGAGAATATTTATTCAAATGATAAGCAGAGTTATAAGGCACAGCACAACTGGTTATAAACAACTAACTCTCAAAGGAAACCAACTTATCAATTTACTATTTTCAGGACAATAATCTATTTAGTGTCTTAAGTAGCTGTTCATCCCTTAGAACCCCTCTGGGTATCTTTCAACTAGAACCATGCAAACATTTAGGATTTAGCACATCTTATGTAGCAAAAGAATAAATGTGTGAAAATGCTTCAGAGGGAAAGACCAGTGGAACAATGCAATGTCAGGAAAATCAGGAACTATAACAGAGAGCTACCAACACCTAAATTAAACCTTTTCAAAGGCAGATGAGTTTCTGGGTGGGTGGCTGCCACTCTCCTTTTCATTAATCATTCAATAGTGCTGATTAAATTTTTTTATGCAGATGTAATGTGATAGAGCAAACTCAAAAGCGCCCTTTTTTCCTCTTCATTTCCCCCTTTTTCAATGTTTTACTGGCTGCATCTACAAGGTTAAAATAACAATTGTGGTACAAACTGAACAAAACTAAGTGTAGGCTATACATTAACCCTAACCCTATGCTTTAGAAATAATATGAGTTATCAAATGAATCATTTCAAAAACTAATTCCAGATGAAATTCAATGGTTCAGAGCTCTGTAAGAGATTTATTCCAATGTTGAAACAGGCTAATTTTACCACTCTATAGCACAACGTGCACCACTTCCACATTCATGTCCTAGAAACTCCCTTTTGAGATTCCATTTCCAGAACATCTGCCTTTTCAAAACTATGAGAAAGGGAATGATGCCCCATGACAAACTAGAGCGTCAAATCCAAATAGAACAGATACTTATGTTATTTCACGTTCAGCTGCTAATTCTGTCAGTGATTTTAATTTACCTGATCAATCTATACGGGATTTTTAAACTCCCAGTACCTGGTAAAAATCAATGGGAACTGGGCATCCACCTCCCATATACTTTAGAAAATCCCCTCTTTGAATACTTATTAGAATGAGACTCTTTTACAAAAACAATAGACCTTATGAGGTAAATACTCACTCCCACCCTAAAAAAAACCCAAAAAAACAAACAAATAAAAAACTTGTGTAAGGAAAAGGTGTAAATAATGAAAACAAGATGAAAAAAGTTTTAGAAGAATTAAACTAATACGTGCATGTGTCAAATAAATTAGTTGTCTTTTTTATCTAAAAATCCCGCATCAATTTCATAAATAAAACTCATAGAATAAATCCTGCTTTCTCTCTGTGCCACTTTTTTTTTTCTTAATATATATGGATAGTTTAAATCTGTACTTAGTGTAGTTCTGTTTGAAGTGTTATTATATAGGTGTATCTACAGAATAAAATTTTTGCTTGTTTATATTAATTTGCTGGTGATTGATACTGGCAGCCTTTAGAAAGGACCTGAGAAAGGAGCAATAATCAGGTGATCTACATAGCCTTGTGTCCCTGCTAAGTGCCTTTTCCTGTAGTTATTGTTCTGGACCTTACTCTGTCTCTCAGGGGATTTTGACCAACAGCATTCTAGCAGATTGGTAACCCAGCTGAAAATAAAGGAGCAGAAACAGTAGCTTGATTCACAGGCTGTAAAATTTTCTTAATACATGGCAGTCTGGTTTGGTGTCTGAAACCACAAAACTGAGGAATGCATGCCACTATGGGAAAATTCCAACCACCAAGGTTGTTTCTCCAGCTGCCACTGGTCCAAAACCATGTCAAAGGGCAAATCCAGGAAGATAAATAAACTGAGTAAGTGAAGACAGTTACAGTTGTCATATCTCAAATGCAAGGAAGTAACACAGATGATGGTGAACAGAAAGAAAATGGTGGTTGCCTCATCTGTTGTAACTACTGGTTGACCTCCTTTTCATTCTGTGATGTCTTGTAGCACTGACATACGTACTCCAGAATATGGCCAAAGGAGAAAAATCACTTATGTGAGGACTCTGACAACGAGACACTGTGTTAAAGGTACGGGGGAGCTGGCACAGAAGCAAAAGAGAAATAATGACTGAATGCACAAAAAATTATGCTCCAGGCTGAGAAAAGAGAAATGCTATCAAGAGAAGTCACACTACTGCCACTATTAGAAGTGTCTGCATGACCTGATAGTAGATTAATTTACTTAATGAAATAAAAATATATCTATTCTATAAAAGATAGCACCTATCAAGAATGTTTGTATCATTACAATTATTACAAGACATTTTACTAGGAAAATGCAGTATTTTACATATAAAAATGCATTTATTTTAGAATTTATTACTGTATGCCTGAAATATACCATAGGTTGCTGATAAACAGTATAGAAATAATATGTCTTATGTCACGTCAAAGTTTCACTTACTATAATATTATTTGAAAATACTACTCTGCCATGTTCTTGCATGACTTAGGCCTCTCAGAATATCTATATGCAGTATTCACACATGGGCAAGGACTCCGCAACATGGTGGCAAAGGTGCAAAAGACCTTATTGCGTATCCGAAATTCCCTTAAATACCAATAGAAAGACAGGAAATCACCTCATACAAACAGGAAAGATGTTCACCTCAGTGTTCACCAATCACCTGGAGTATTTCCCAGACATTGCCTATTATGGTAAAAGGTAAACAATACCTTACAAGGTCAGAAACTGCAATTATCACATCTCATAGGGCTGACACTGTCCAGAAACCCACAATCCTCTCTCAGCCCATCCCCAGTGACCTGGCTGCAATCCCAGGGTCACCTCCGGGTCTGAGAACGAGGCTCTCTCTTCGGCCGACAAGGCCTAATCTCTCTTCCAGCATACAGTGTAGCCCAACATCTATAAACTAATTTATTTATTAAGTTGGAACAATAATTTTATGTCCAATTAATAGGTCAATCAGTGTAATTCATTCTAACAAAATGAAATTAGAACAAGCTGTAAGTGGATCCCTCAGTTTCTTTACTAAACCTACCAGTATAGCTCTGTGCCTGTAAGACAGATGCTGAACAGCTGCACTTGGAGGTTACTAACCCATATGTGTGAGAAAAGCTCTTTCAAAAACATTTCTCCTAATCCAGAGAAAATAAAAAAAGGGATAAAGGCAGAGATATGGCAGAAGTTGTATCAAACGTCTGAATAAACCTGAAAACAATACGAAGTATATATACTTTGATGTGACTGAAAGACAGGATGCTACAATATTACTCCATCTCTCAAGTTTCATCACTGTATTTGTTTGCTGAACACTTTTTTGAAGTACCTTCAACATTCCAATTAGATTTCAATCACAATGCCTCATTTATAATTCATTTAATCCTCTTCTTTACTTAGAAAAGTAGCTGAAGAGGATGCCAGGAGGATAACATGAACAACAAGCATATGTATTGCAACAGAAAATATATTTCACTTAGTGATTTCTAACTATTATTGTGATAAGACATCTTTATATTAGTGTAAGAAAAATTCTTTTCAAAGGAAACACAATTCAAATACTTTGAATATTAAATAAATCAAAAGCTCTGAAGAATGTTATTCTATAATACCATCTACATTGATGGTATAGATACTGACTGCCATTCCATGAGGTAAAGGGGAAAACAAACCTGTGTGAAACTTGGTGGTTTGTATTGTTACTAACATATACACAAATTTGGCTGTATTAAGACAGTTATACTGTTGCATAGCAGAAGAGTAATTGATATCATATATTTGTAAGATTGCTGTGAATGCAAATGGTATAAAAACATTTGTAAAATCTACATGCTTCCATAGAAATAAAAACTGTATTATACATATCCACTAGAATAGCAAACTGTCTTTCAAGTTGTCACAAGCCTTCCTTTTCCTAAAGGAAAAATGTTTTTAAATTATAAACATATTGCATTGATATTAACCTAATAAATATGATTTTAGCACTCCTTTAGTATAGAAATGGGTGTTAAATATTACATGTGGTCTGCATTGAGCTCCTTTTCTAATAGGCAGTAGTAGTTAACATGCACAACTCTACATATCGCAGTATAAGTATGCTACATTTCAAAAAAAGTTACAACATATATCAAATACATTAATTTCCCCACATTAATCATAGATGCATTTGTAAAATTTGCATTTCTAACTTCATCTGACAATCTGCTTATAACTATCCATTTCTAAGACTTTTTCATGGCTTTTGAGAGTATCTTAATCTTTGAAACTAATTTATTTACCACAAGTATTCTTCACTCAAATCCAGGATTCTAGTGCAAATCATTCTTTACTGTTTTTAATTACAAAAATTTTACAGAAACACTTTCATTTGTACTCTGGATATCCATCCGTTTCTATACCAGATGAACAGAAAAATGCATCTGTCCTTTTGTTTTTCATTTAAGTAAAAGGCCGAGATAGCAGCAGTAATTGATTAGTCATTATTTGGAAACATCATACCATTAAACCTCAGTTCCTATTCAAAGACGATTTTGTATTGTAGGGAACACCACAGGATTACTATTTCCACCAGAAGGAATAGTCAAGGCCTTCAAATCTTTTGTTACCCAGTCTGTCATTTCAATTAGTCTAAACTACCTACATTTACCTTCTTTTTTTTCCTGTGTGTGTGACATTTCATTGTTGAATAATTAAATCCAAGAGAGCAGTTTCATGCTTGTAGCACAGTATTTCCATCTACAGAATTCTGCCACTCAGAAAGAAAGCAAAAATATTCACATTTCTTTGTGATCAGCCCTCAAATTCCTCATGGCGCAGAAAAATAGTCAGCCTAGAGGGATCAAAAGAACGTTTTTTTTCATTTTATAACTGTTTTCACCATCATTAAGCAGTTTCCTTATCACTTTGCTGTACTTAAATTCCATTTCTTATAATTACTTCGTCTCTTCGCAAACAGAATTATTAAATTACATGGCTTCACTGCGCACTAGAGGTCAGCTGTTAATGGCCAAGATGTATTGTGATGTACTTTTATTATTTCCAACCAGTGAGAGAGATAATGCCTTATATTACAAAGCTTCGGTCAACATGGGCTTCTCACTCAGTTTTGAAAACAAACTAGCAATTAGATCTAAGAGTGAACAGATGAAAAAACTAAATATTTTACAACTAATAATTATATAAATTTGACATCAACATAGAACAATAGCATGGTTTGGGTTGGAAGGAACCTCAAAGATCATCAAGTTCCACCCGCCCTGTAATGCACAGGTACACCTTCCACCAGACCAGGTGGTTCAGAACCCCATCCAGCTTGGCCTTGAACACTGCAAGTGATGCAACATCCACAACTTCTCTGGGTAACCTGTTCCAGTGCCTCCTCACCCTCACAGTAAAGAATTCCTTCCCAATTTCTTCCGAATTCTAAATCCACTCTCTTTCAGTTGAAAGCCATTACTCCTTGTCCTGTCACTACAGGCACTTGTAAAAACTCACTTGCTAGCCTTCATGTAGGCCTTCTTTAGGTACTGGAAAGTGCTCTAAGGTCTCTCTGAAACCTTCTCTTCTCCAGGCTGAACAGCCCCAACTCCTCTCTCAGTCTGTCTTCGTAAGAGACCTGTCCAAGCCCTCTGACCATCACCATGGCACTCCTATGGATTCTCTCAAACAGATCTACATTCTTCCACTGTTGGGGGCCACAGAGTCGCACACAGCGGGGTCTCACAAGAACGTACAAGGTGAGAGTGCAAGCTGAGAATAACCTCCCTTCACCTGCTGCTTATGCTTCTCGATACATACAAACACAAATAATATAAACTTAAGGAGTTTTCCTTCACCTCATTTTAAGCATTTTTTTCAGAATGCTCTGCAACTGAAATAATTAGGTATAGTCACCCATCTTTAAATATTACTCCTTCTTCTGTTACAAACTTCATTAGAAAGTCAGGAAAGCAAAAAAAAAAAAAGCAGAAATACCAATAAAAATTGATTCAGGACTGAAAACAAATCTCATTTGACATGAAAATTTGTTTTGCCTGACATTCAGTAGGAAAATACACACTCACTTGTTTTTTTTTTTTCCCCCCACTATTAGAACAAGTCCAACTGAACTCATGGTACATTTACTGCAGTTAAGCATTAAGTGGTATTAATTGTTTAATCTGTAGGTTTTCAACACTGATACCTGAGGAAGTAGAACAGTAAAGGCACTGTTCACATCGTATGCATTTTGTTTCAATGGATTTCCAATAGCCTAGTTAAAAACCAAGTACAGGTATGTACTGAGCATGTGCAATAGCCTGATTTTTTTTTAACTGACACCTAGTTAACTTTTATAGCTTTTATTTTAAATATACCAAGTTAATTTGCCAATAATTTACTTACTGCCTCTGGAACTCTGATGGAGTGTTTCACACAGTGTAAATTTAGAGAAAGATATAAGTCCTGGACTGTAATTTAAACAGGATTTTTCCAACTGATTCACTTGTGCAGGATTTCACCCATAAACTTAAAAACATTTATTATATAGACAACTAAAGGTTTGTTTACGAAAAGAGAGATTATATCTTCAGTCAAAATAAATACGAGGTTTCTTAGACCTCAATCACGCAGGTCTTTGCTATATTATAAGTAGCATAAAACTGCAGTGTCTAGAATTTGAAAGGGCAGACTCCAGTTTTATATGTTATCTATCTCTCCTACTTGTTTTTTTCTCTCATGGTTGCATATAGTTGTGTTAACACCTTCAAGTTTTGGGTTTGCTTTCCATTGTGAATACTGTGATGTTCGTTTTTTTATGCAAAAGAA
The DNA here is from genome assembly GCA_013400235.1 of Oriolus oriolus. Lineage (NCBI taxonomy): Eukaryota > Metazoa > Chordata > Aves > Passeriformes > Corvidae > Oriolus > Oriolus oriolus. The sequence continues at coordinate 24,036 of VXBT01003818.1, forward strand.
ATCGAATCCATTATTAATCTGCCAATTTTTCTCTCGCTCTTTGTTGTGTTGAAGAAATATAGTATTTTTGATAGCATAAGGCATCACATTCTTATACCTATTTTCATAAAATGAGTAGGCTTAATAATACTTTACTTCCATAGTCAATAGTTGAAATACAACATAAAAAACATTAGGGGCATACTGAAGTTTACCTGCCAGTTTTCACAGAACCATGGATTCATTGAAGCTGGCAGTCAAATCTGGCGAGTGCCTAGTGCAGAACCTGGCTGAGACCTGGGTTAGCTACAGAAGCTTGCCTGCAGTCAAGCTTTGTTCAATTTTAAGTATCTCCAAAAATGGGGACCGCAAACACTTTTGACCTATTCCAGTACATAACCAGTAACAATTATAAAAATTTCTTATGTTTGTTATTAACAGAATGTCATGTGCCTCTTGTGCTGTCAGCTAGGGTCCTCTGAGAAGAGTGTGGCTTCCACATCTTTATCCTCTACCATCAGGCATATTTATATATTCATGGGTAAAATCTGACTCAGCTTTTCTCATATCAGGCCAAGCTGTCACAGCTCTTAGTTTCTCTTCATATGACAACGTTTCAATCCCAGCACTGCCTTTGTGGGCCTTCAGTGGACTCACTCCAGCATGTCCCTGTTTCTCTTCTACTGAGGAGCCTAACAGTGACCCCAACAGTCCAGATAGGCCTTGCCAGTGCTGAGTGAAAGAGAAGGATCACCTCATTCCTGAAAAACATTGGCCTTCCTTACCACAAGGACACATCACTGATTTATGGCCACATTTTGGTCAACCAGAACTCCCTGAACCTTTATCTCAGGCTGCTTTTTCAGCTGGTCAGCCTCCGGTGTGTCAGGGACTGTTCCTTCCCAGATGCAAGGCTTGCCACTTCCCTCTCTTTTAACTTCATGAGGTTCCTGTAAGCCCATGCCCCCAACCTGCCCAGGTCCCTTGAATCAGTATCTTTTGAGTAGTTTTGATAAAATATCTTATATAGGGACACAAATGTAAGAAATTCTCCATTTTAATTTTATTTTCCTAATGAGCCCGAGAGTGAATGTCAGTCTGAAGTATATACAAATGAATTCCTAAGGAAATGCAAAAAAAAAGGTTACTATGAATATTCAGACACAGATTAATGGAACACTTGTTAGAATTTTAGAAAGACGTCTCCAAACTCATGAAGTGCTTTACACAGAAGAAGTTTCCAGGATAGAACGGCAGAGTTGTCTAGGTTAGAAAAGACATTTAAGAACAGTGTGACCAACAATTAACCCAACACTGCCAAGTCCACCACGTACGATATTCCTAACCACCACAACTACACATCTTTTAAATACTCCCAAGGATGATGACTCAACCACTTCCCTGGCCAGCCTGTTACAGTGCTTCATAACTCTTTTGGTGAAGGAATTTTTCTTAGTATCTTAGGTATCTTGCTTGAAATAAAATTGCCAATTGTCACACAAGCCTGAGAAATCAGCCACTGCCAATGCTGCAGTTTTAAAAAGATCTCTATTTTGATTCAGTTCTAGCTGATCAGCATGAGCTGAGGAGTAGTTTAAGCAATACTAGCTCATACAGTATCAGCTGATATAGTACTAGCTACTGAAGTACTAACTGACAAAAATCACTAGAAACAAATTTGCATTTTTGAATTTGGGATGCAGACTTAACATTACAACTGAGAATAAGGACAGGTCAATGTCCCACCTGGTATCATTAAAGCAAAATATTAACCATTCTTTACCCAAAATATTTTTATTGAAATACACATCCACAAAAGAATTCCTACAAAATACATGAGTAATGAAAACTAATTGTTAAAAAACTCAGTCAGATCTCTACAACGAACTCAAATTACATGGTTCATTGTCCAGCATTAATTAGCTACAGTCAGCTTGGTATTGTCTTTCATTTTTCACTGAGGTGACACACATCAGATGCAGTTTGTCTGAAAGTACAATCAATGGGCTAGGTTAACCCCTTCCCAGCGCTGTTCAGGCTGGAGAGTTACAGCGCTGTGCACTGACTTCATGCCTCTTGACAGCACAAATGCCACAAATGAAGAACTGCATGAAGAACTGAAATAGCAGGTCTCAGGGAATGAAGGAAAAAAGCACTAAGCTTTACTGTTTGTTAGCAAGGGATAAATGCCAATCATTTAATGATTTAATTACTGAGACTAATTAAGATAATGCACAACGGCAAGTCTACAATCCAAAAATCCAGGAGTCTTTCCAAACTCCCAATTTTTAGGCTAGGACCCTGAGAACTGTATTTTTCATACAGGTAGCGTGTGTGAAGGCAGTGCTGCTTCAGTATGAGAAAAATTGCAGCAGAATCAATGGAACACAGCGGTTACATTAAAATAACAGTATGCAGAGAAGAAAAAAAGAAACTTTGCCAGAATAGCAGCTCTACAGATCCCACAGTCTAGTAAATTGGGGTAATATGGCACATTTTAGCAAAATGACAGTTCTTAAAATTCTTTGCAGAGATGGAATGTCGTTTTTTGAAACACAGAATATCTCCGCACAATTACAGTCCCTTTTGAGAAGGTCTATATAGTCTAGACAGATAAAAAATTAGAGTTTGGTTTCTTTTTATGCCATTAATTAGAGGTTACCTTTTCTTCATTGAAAGTACTGAAAGATCAGCAGATAATAAGTCTTGTCTGTCTGACTGCTTGTCTGATTGTACAACACAGATACTATTGAAAGGATCTTTGTGATTTTTGGAAACAGTTTGGTCAAGTAAAATATTGAAAATCAGAAATTAAGTGAGAAAGCTGGTCTATTTGAGTATGAGGAAAGCAAAGTTGCTACCGCTTAAACCTTAGGTTGTAATGCTACTTCACTGACCTCTAATGAGTTTCTGCAACTTACATAAAATTTCTTTGATGAATTTTTCAGTCTATTATTTCCACATGGGTGCTCCTTCTTTGTTTCTACTTAGTGATGCACGAATGACAGCATTTCTGGACAAGATTCCAAGGACGCTTATGAAAACTGGTGCATATTTTTGACATTAAGAGAGGAGTGGGGAAGTTAACATGAGAAAAAATAAAGAGAGCTGAAGGGGAAAATGAATGCACAGGAGGAGACAAAAATGGTAAATGAAGAACACAGGAAATAGGAATTGTTTCACACTAAGAGAGTGAGGCCCAAGGAGATTCAGAGCACAGCTGAAAAATCAGGACCACTGTCTGGTGCCAAAGAACATAAGAATGTGAAGTTCAGGCCTGGCATGCTACTGGTCTTTGCAAGGGCACAGCAATCCTTCTGCATTCCACCCAGACCAGCAAAAGAGTACTTCCTCACAGCAAAAAACACGCCTTCTCAAGGCAGAAAACATCCTCCCTCAACTCCAGCCAGAATGCACTCCAGCTTTGCCTGAAGAAAACTTGGCCACAGACTGTAAGAAGTAACTCACCCAGCAGAGCGAGTGTAAGGACAACTGCTGCCCTAAAGGTGGGGCAGGATTTGGAGCTGGGTACTCAAATTGTGATGAACAAAAAGATGACTGCTGGAGCATAAACACTACTTTTAGACACAGATCAACACATAGATTCTGCCGACTTTGTGCAACTTAGGGTATTTTGGCAGAAAAAGGAAAATGCATTAACTATCAAAGAAATCTTGCACACTCCTTTAAAAGCTTTTAAATTAGGAGCATTTAGAGATAAATACTCCAGTGGTGAGATTTAAATTACCCTAAAATCCAATTTACAGTTAAATGGTATTTGTGATTTCATTTCTTATTCACCTTTAAATCATTTCTATGTTAAATGTCTTTTCTGGACCATGTCTGCATTCTAAAGAGAAGAGAAATTATTAAAGGAATACAAATTCCCCGCCAGAATGAATAGTAGCATAATGTATTTATCTTAAAGAAAACATTAGTGTTGAAATCAGAAATTAATATCAATGAAATATTTTTCACAGAGCTTAAGATCTTTTCTAAAATGTCAATCTCAAAATATCTGAGTACAAATGAATCATAACATTGTATGAAACATAACCTTCTTATTTTTCTGAACCAGGTCTTGGAAACAAATTTCAGTAGCCTTCTAAAGGAATCAGTCTTTGGGATACCATTGAGATCTCAATGCCTGTAGCAATACTATATGGTCAAAGATATCAGCTTTCCTTGAAATTGTGCATTACCTGCACTATCCTAGCAATATTCTCCCAAAGAGCAAGGAGTGCTTGACTACCTTTGTAACTTCTTTTTCCTAAAAAAAAAAAAAAATATATATATATCTCCAAAAAGATATTTAAATTTACCTGTAATGTCTGAATATTCTTGATTAGGCACTACAAATAAGGATTATTAATTTATCTCCAGAATGGCAGCTTTGGATAGGGTACCTGGGTGACCTTGGTGAAAAAAAATAAGACATCATATTCTTCTGAATCTGACAGTCTCCGTAAAAACTCTTCTCTTGCCTACAGTCAGATGTCTAACAAATGTAATTTTTGAAACCGGTCTATGCACAAGAGATGGTAGTCCTTACTATTTCAAGATACCTATAGCTCAAGAAGAAGAGTTCTGCTGATTTGCAGTTTATGTTCTGTTCACCACCTACAAAGTAAGCACTAATACACAAAACAAGAAAATAATAATATGGAATTAGAAAAAATTGTCTTGATATAAGAAAAATTGCAAGGGCCACACATTGACACACTAAAAACTGAGAGGTGTATATTTGGTCCTCCTACATTAGAGAGCCCTTTTTATTCTCACTGATTCTTCAAAATGCTTTTTTGTAAAATGAAAAGACATGACAGATCTATTAACATCAAAGAAATACAAACTCTTGATCTTCAGGCTCTGAGAGTAGTGCGTTTTTTCCCCCAAGGTTAAAGTGTATTTTGCAATAAGACATTGAGCCATGCACTCACAGATATGGAAAAAAAATGCACATACACAAAAAAATCAGATGCTTAAGCCTGGGAAGATCTGCTCAGCGGCAGAAACGAGTACTTATTAACAAAGGCATCTCTAAATTCTCACTTAAGTGCACACGTTAGAGAGGATCCCATACAAAAAGACCAGTCTGTACCATACTGAGGAGAAAACAATGTTTGGGGCATTCTAGACAAAAGGTGGATTTTTCCGGCTATGGAAAAGGTAAACAAATCTTGCTGCCACTTGGGGAATCTGAGAATAACTTGGCTAGGAAGTTCTGATATTTTTATACAAATAAAATCCACAAATTCTATCCAAATTCTGCATTTCAAAATCAAAGAAGCAAATTCACAGCCAAGTGTAGCTACAAATCCTATCTAGCCTCCATTCCCACATTCACATTTACTCCGAAGGAAAAAAAGAAGCAGAAAATTGAAAGAGTACTGGAAATGCATTTATTAGTATTTAGCAATAAGTCTAAGTTATTCAGCTTTGAGAAGAAATGCTCCTTTTTTTTTTCCATATCCTACACTAGATGCACAAAAAATCCAGAAAGATTAGGGATCAGGTTTCTCAAAACTGTTTATACATAACCTACCAGTTATCTAAATTGAGATCAATCATGAATTGTCACAAGGTTCTCAAGACACTAAATGAGCTCCTGCTCTGTGTGGGTATTGAGCTGCTGTCAAATGATGTACAGCTGAGAAAAGTTTTCTAGAGACTTTCTGCCATGGGAAAATCCCTCACATTTTTCATGTAAATCTAAAAGCTATTTTTAATATACTCATGTTATTCACATCATTATACTTATGAGTTTCCAAAGCACTTCATTTCACTGTAGTGTTTTTGGAAGCCTATAATTCTTGATAAAAAATAACACCAAGCTGCTAAGTAGAATGCAAATAATCAATCCAAGAGAATCATCTTTAGTTAACTTAAAATTTTAACATGTCTTTAGTAACAAAATTATCTTTAATTAGTGCATTGCCAAATTATTTTAAGGGAATCTCAATTAATTCCTTATGAGACATTTAATTTCAAAAGGAACTATGTATTGTTAATATTTTTAAGGGAATCTGGATCCATTTGATTTCAAAAGCTGGACTTAACAGTAGATACAATGTCATTTTCCTAAGATGTTGTGGGACTTTTCTGAGTTGCAGTTTACCTCTATTTTTCAGAATGCATGCATGTTTAGATGCTACAACCTTTAAGTCACTTTCATCAGACCACAGATATTGAAAAAGGTCAGTGAACATGTTACACTTCTTCACATTAAGAGTACGTCTGAAGATGAAAATTTATAAAAGAGAGAAAAAAAGATGACTAGGATTTTTCACTAATGTACTTCACCTGTGAACTGTAAAACTTCAGAAGACATCCCGTAAAATAACTAATCCTTGTGGTCTCCTGCCCCACAGCAACATACGCACACACAAAAACACACACAAAGCTGGCATATATGAGAGCTCTGCTCTCGGTAACAGTAATACTGTAATTTTCCAAAACTATAAACTGCATTTGCTTAAATGCTTGCCATGGCCTCTAATTTCACTTCCTAGTTTTCAATTACATCACACTGTGATCTAATTGTGATATAGTGTGGTACAAGAATCTCGAAATGAGATCTTCTGGAAAAGTTAGTGTCAATGAACACAGTGCACAATGCTTGTTGAAACCACATGTATTCCCGAGTGTAAGACTACAGCAAATGCCTTATTAGGACACACTAAGTCTTTGTGGTCTGCTATCATGTCTCCAGCAGCATCAAGAGAACAGGCTATATATGGGCACATCAGCCTGGGCAATTTTTGAGGTCCATTCACTTCATATGCATAAGTACATTAAAGATGGCACTCCTGTTTTTTCCTTTAGTACTAATTTATGGACCTCCTGGACATGGATTTTTTTAAGTTCTTTACAGCTATAAATACTGTCTGCCTCCACAAAAATGAACAGTAATTCAATCTTTTACCTCGTTTTAATCCATCCTCTACTAAAATCCCCAAACTCCACAGTTCCATTATTATGGAGTGGTGGATATCCATTCTGTTTTCATTCTCTTCTTTGCCCCAATAATTTTGCAGACCTTAGCCATAATCCCCACAGCCCACTTCTGCCAACTCTCCTTGAAACTGAAAGAGTCTCAGCCTCCTCAGTCTCTTCTCACATGGCAGCCGTCCCATTCTCTGGACATTTTAGCTGTCATTGAAAGCATTTTATCTAACTCAGTTGTATTTTCTTGAGACAGGTGTATCATCAGACTGTATTCTAGTATGCAAGATACAGGTGCACCATTTCCAATTATTTCCCCCTTTTCCTTATTTCCTCAGGTAGAATTACTCATAGGTCTAAAACTAGTTCTTTTACATTAAAAAAAAAAAAAAAACAGAAAAGAAAGAAGAAACAAATGTATTCTCTTCGTCACTTCTGTAATGAGTCCAGCATCTTGTTCACTGTCTATAAAATGCATCAAATCTGAATCTGAGAATATTCAGATATATAGTAGCAAACTGACACTGAAGTAGTTTCAATAGTTACAACATAATTGACCACACTTAGCCACTAATTACCATTAAACTCAAATTTGTTTAGCAAAGCTCTCCATTACAATTGCTATATTCTCAGAAGAAAATATGTATCATCAGCTGAAATAAGCCTTCAGTTTTATAAAAACATATTACCAAAGATGATCAAGAATTTTCCTAGTCCTGAATCTATGTTCTTCTCTTCCTTGCCTTTTCTCCAGTTTGTCAGCAACCACTGACAAACTTCAGTGCATTACTGGCCTCACTATGCCCTTATCTGCAGGGTTACTTTGCCTTTTTATACACATTCATTCTACCTTTGCTTTTCAATCAAAAGATATTAGACCCTACAACCTCATTTTAACACAAAGAATTTTTCATACACAAAAACCTTGTTTATTTTCAAAATCTAAATTACATTTAGAGATACTGTGCACTCTTTGTTACTGGTAAAATGTGTGCTTTTTTACTAGAAGAAGTATTTCTCTTTTCAGTCCAGACATCACCTGCTCACATTCTCTACAATTATTTTACACATTTTTGAAGCGTATGTGACATTCCTGAATGAAAACAATGACACAGGTAGAACCTTCCTGGAAATGCCCATACCTAATTAACGCTCACTGCCAAAAATAAATTTCTCATCACTTTCCCTTATTGTTTCTGCCTTCTTCTTCAAAATTGCATGTATTAAAATAAAATTAACAGCAGTGGAAGCTCTCTTCCATCCATATACTGGTCCTTAAGTAGAAAGCACAGCAAGCTTTACAAAGTAAATTAAAACTCCGTTCCTCGGTAGTAACTAGAACAAAACTCTACCCACTGGTATTTCACAGAGTCATACAGGTGAGGAATTTATATCCCAACAGAACAAATTTTATACTTCTACTGAGTTCTCTTCCTAACAACAGCCTTGTTGGGAAAAGGCTCTCAAAATTTGTGTTTTGTAGGAATTTGAGAATGTGGTATATGCATTGTGAAATTCTGTTCTTTGCAACTACTTTGCACAGCAAGACCATGTCCAAAGTGTTTACAGCCATGTCCCAGAATTTCTTCTAAACTGAAATGACCATATGGCACAGAATTTCATTTTTAAGTTTATGAGTAATTTCACATTTTAATTGTCTTCTATCAATATATTCTCCTCAATTACGTAACATGAACTTTGTAATCAACAGAAAAAATTCTACAATCAGTTTTTTCATAACATGTACCTTACAATTTTGTGTAATTCAGTGAAAGACACAGTAGCAATTTGTACACAAATTTATGTTGAAACCTATTTTATAGCAATTTAAAGCCAAGGTGTAACTTTATTCTCCACATAGCTACCTTTAGAAGGAAGCAGTCTAAATAAATTAGCAATTTTCAAATTAATTTGCACCAACAAAAATTCATTTAAAATATTATTCGTATTTACAAGAATTTGAAAAGATTACATAAAAAATTATTTGCCTGATTATTTTGAATATGGCTTCAAGCAGCACTGCTTAAGCCAGAAACATCATATACATGCGTTAATTTGGGGGGAGGGAGTTTACTGAAAAATAGGGTGGACAAAAGTGAATGGTAACCATCCTATACACATTCAGATATTTATAATTTTCTAAAGATGTTGTCAGAAATTCACAACAGAAATAGATGCTGCTACTCCACATTTTATCTCCATTCCAGCCAGTGAGGGCTAAGCTTCAGACAGGGGGTAAAAATACTGTAAAACACGACAGCAGTTGTTGTGCTGTGTGAATGTAACCTAAAAAAAATTCTGAAATTTCTGTACCATTGTTTCTTCTTCCTTTTTCCCTAAGAGCTTTCCTATATTGAGATTACGATATGTACTTCTAGTAAACTTTTGAAGTATGTAGACATGCTCTTAAGCAGTCTACCAGACACACTGGAATTTACTGCCAGTTCTGACACAGGAATATTAATGACACACATTCCTTTATCCGCCAGTGGTCATTACTGATGCTACAGAGAATTACACACAGTGAGATAACTACCCATACTGTAGTTTCTCCAAAAACACTCGCTGTTGACAGATAACATTAATCTAAATAATGTGAGTTTATCCAACTCTGTAAGGCCATTAAAATACAGTTCCCTTATCTAGATTTTTTGGGTGTCTGGGAAGACTGGAGACCCTGGATTTTCTGACTCTGGTTTTATATATTCTCAAAAAAATTCAGAAGATATAGGCTTTTCTTACTTGGGGGAACTTCACTGCCTCTACAGTCGGACAGAGGTGAAGTTGCCAGGGCTTAAAGGCTTCTCAGACTCCCAAGCTTGCAACTCAGCTCTGTTCAGTTCTCTGCTTTTGGCATGTAGGGCCTTACAACTACCTGAATTAACAACAACTCTGAAAGATACTCAGCAGCAATCTTCAGAGCTGCAGACAGAAAAATGTTCAGAAGAACCATTCTGCAGTTTTCTTCAATTTGTTCTGAAGTTCAAAACCCTGTTGATTTAATTCTGAATCTACACTTCACAAAATACACACAAATCTTTTGTTTATATTGCATTTCAAAATGTTTTCTTATGTACAGATTTAGAGATAACCAAAACACGTTCTTAAAAACTATTTAAACTGAAAAATTTTACTCCTCAAGCAGCTCACAGTTTTGCTGTTAATACTTGATAATTTACACCAGGTTAAACAGATATGGTGGTAGTTATGGCTATTCCTGGAACTAAATTATTCAAATTTGCTGCAGTGTAAGGATTTGAAAAATAAAGGTTGGATAAACTCTGGCTCATGCAAAGAGATGTATTACCTGTAGTTTCTGCAGCTAAGTCAGTATGTTTGGAATGATCGCATAATGTTTTTATTTCTTCTGACTCTTAATCTCAACTATCACATTTATTCCAAAGCCTTCACTTTTCTGCAGAGCAAAATGAATGTATCTAGAATGGTTTGGTATGACTAGCTGTCCCACCTTCCACTAAAACTAAAACTTTAACTGACGGGTGATTTACTTGACATATGCTAATATCATATTTAACAAGTGCAATACAAAATTACTCTTGCAACAGTATATACCAATTTTCATCAAATCAACTGAAAAATGTCCTAGGGTTGAACTGAAGTGAGCATATCAAAATTCCTGAAAAAAAAAAAGAAAGAATATAGAAGAAAATTTGAAACTCCCTCCCCCGCCCCCCTCCAAATCCAATTGATACTTCAACCCTCTTGCAAACATCCCCATTATTAAAAAAAAGAGCAATGTAACCAAAGGGCTGTATCTTACACAGAATGCATGCTATCAGCATTATGATAAAGATAGATGAGGCTGCAAAAAATTACAGTAAAGAACAGAAAGATTTTATCTTTACATTTCTTGTCACTGCCCGTACTTGAAAGCAGTAATTGAAATTACCTATTCAAAGATGTTGGAGTTTGAATGTAAATCTAATTTACTCTGAAAAAAAATTCAGTCCTAATTATCAAAGGTACATGTACTAAAAAGTAAGTAATTTCCATACTGGGCTTCACTGCATATAGCGTTTATGAACTTACTCTGGAACAGTGGGGGTTTTTACTATAAACCACGTATGTCCACTTGTAAGACTTACTATAACATAACTGATTTCTGTAATTTAATTACTCTGAAAGATCTGTTGGGTAGTTTAGTATTACAGAAAAATGCTTAGAGAGAAAGAATTCAATATGGACTGCATGAATGTATTTCAGCTAGCTGAAGAACATAAAAAGCCCTTAAAGAGAAAGAGTAGTATTAGCGGCGAAAAACACAAATGTTCCCTAAAAAGCAAAATGAAAAAAAAAGTGAAAAAAGAAAAAATATAGAGGAAAAATTGGTTTCACCAATGCTAAATTACTGACTTTACATCCTATTAAATAAGAATTTGTCTCAATTACCCCAACATCTGTTATAGGTAATCACTGTCCTGTCAGAACTGATCCTGGCCTAGAGATGACGGTATGATGGTACAGTGGTTACCTGCATGATGGTAACTGTCACAATATGCGTTAGAAGCCAGAGAACAAACTAAGCATTATTCACATTTCAAACAATTGTGAGTGGATGTAATATACAACAAATGCATTGTTTTTAGTTAGTATTTCTGTTTGCCTTTTTACAGTCAGCTGCAAACACTTCTGCTGAAAGAAGAGAGAATTGCTGCTTCTCTTCTAAAACAGCATCTCCAAAGAAGTAACAGAAGAAAAATGCCAGAGTAGAAGCTATGTAACCAAGAATGAAGGAAAAGCACTAAACAGACAAAATTACTGGCATGCACACAGAATGTTGAAATGCTGGTGATCAGACCTTTCTCAGGGTAGAAAAGGAACAGGACACACAAGAATCAACTCAATTACTAAAAATCAGGATGGAGACTATCTGCAGAAAAATATTCGATTCTATTAATACAAATTAAACTCTTATTTTTCAAAAACTGGAATACTAGGAAAGACCAGGAATAATACTTTTAGAATAATTTAATATTTCCTATATTTCTTTGATCTCAGTGACCCTTGGCAAGGTCAGAAACAGATAATAATGTACCATATTTGATAGTTATGTATGAGTCTCTCAAACATGTATGTTTCTTGTTACTAAAGAGAAGAACCTGCATAAAGCTTCTGGATAGTTACTGTTCTGTCTGTTCATTTAAAAAAACACGAAAAAACCCAGTACCTTTCCTGTGATAAACAAAGCTATATTACTAATATCTAATACAGCAGATGTGGTAAAGCACTGCCATCTACATCACCGAGAACATCCCACCCAATGAAAAACACTGTTAACTAGAAGATTGCTGTTCCCCAATAAAGACTAAGGAGCAAGTACTTTCTTTCCTAAGTGTAAGCGTGCTCCACTCTTTCTTAGTGTGAACTGAAGCAACAAGCACCAAACATAAAAGAAAACCTCTAAAAAAATACTCACAATTCTTGAGATTTTTCACTTCATGTGTTTACATGTATCACATCATATTACTAACAACAAAAGGTAAAACAGCAGAGGTAGTTTTGCCACCTTTCAATTTTGCTTACTTTTCTCAGTCAAGCATAAATTTAAATTGCTGGATTAAGAGTAAGAATCAAGTCTAGTTTGCACACATACTTGTTGGCCCAGTACATTTATCAGCCCAGGCCGACACATTTCAGTGTTTGGGGTCTTTCACAACGATGGAGATAAACAAAGGTACATCATTCCCTCCCTCAGCTGTGAAGGCTGTATGTGAACTGAAAAGTACTAAGGACTGCCATTGGAAACTTCTTCAGTAGCATTAAGCTGCTTGCTACTTGGATCCCACTCACAGTGATTTGACAGTGAGACTGGAAGAGTATGGTGAGTTCCCTACCCATTTGCAATTACCCCAGAAAGTGCACAATGCAGTGCCAATGTTTAGATATATCTTTTCTGCTCTGCCTTGATGTTAGCAACAGAAAAATAATGGCAAAAGAAGGCAGGCATGGCCTTTACAGGGTGACAGAGAAAAAAATGAAAAAATTTTTTTGTTCCCTTTGTCTCACCTTCTGTGTCCTCTCCCCATTAAAACAAACTAACGTGGTCCTGCCACTCTTTGCAAAGAATTTCAAGAAAAGCACTAGGTAAAAGTAGGGTCTGGGACCCTTCTAGAAACAGCAACACAAAACAGGAGCAAGAGTAACTACAAGAGCAGAGGGTAGAGCAACTCCAGCACAGCGGGAACTTTTCTTCAAGTGAGAAGGGCTAATCATGGAAGAAGACACATCTTTCTGCGTGTCTGCACACAGAAGACTCACAGATGCTGTCCTATGTCTCACCCAGGCCATAAAATAACTATGTCTATGGAGATTCAGTGTGTATCCCAAATAAAGTTGTGTGTGTAATATTAAAATGGGACTATACTGTGACCCTCAAAGAAACTGGTAAAATAGAACATTCATTTACCACTCACAGTATAAATACAATATTATGTGTAGTCACATAAACATATACATGACACACAATTTTATTAATACCATATAATTTATTCCATTTGTATACATGTACATAATTATTTCAGCAACTTAAAAGCTGGTGAATATTAAATACTTAAGAATGATAATCTCATTCTGAGGGAGACTGTCACAAACAGCTAATCTTTGGGCTTCTTACAACTTTTAAAATAGGTGGAATACCACAACTGCAAAACTGTCCAACATATGGGCCCACTTCCCAATTAATTATTTGCTGGCTAAAGTGATAAAATGTCCTTGGCTTCACCTTAGACACAATCATCCCAGCTGGTCATTATCTAACTGGAAAGGGGCCAAAGAATCTCAGCTGTCAGTACGCAACAAACATGTATGTTTTGTCCTTTTTTTCCTCCACTTACTTCACTTTCATATAGCTACACTTACAAGAAGGAAAGCTTATTATGCATGAAACTGAAAAAATTTTGCATCTCTTTTATTGCTGTGACTCAGTAAACCTGGAGTGCAAGTGGTAAGTGGAGTGATCAGGAACTCTTCTGTATGCATTTATTGAGAACTGATTCATCCAACCTTACTAAAGCTGAATCTATTACTCTGTGTGCCTACTTAATTTAACAGACATGTGAAAAAACACAGAAGTCTTCTAAACACAGAGCTGAAACAAAGTTATTGATTAGTCATGTATCTGCATAGAGTCTGGACGTAGTAGAAAAGTAGGAAAATATCCCTCACTGAAATGAATGTTAGCAATCAGTTTACAGCCGATCTGAACAGTCAGCTTGCAGTAAACCTGCAGATCAACAGGTGGAAAGCAAATGGCTTTTCTCATTTGCACATTACTTCTGCAAGAAGCCACAGGACAGCTGGGAGAAGGAACACATGTAAACAAGGCAGACTTAATGATTTCCTAATTAAAAAGAAGATATTATCTTCCCATTAATAGATAAACTAATTGACCAAACTCCAACAGTTTCCCCTCTGTACAAATAAACATAGGTGCCTTTCCTCACTGAATTGTCACATGTTTAGGCCAGCCACTAAGCTGTCAGTTCTGCTTGATTTGTTTGGATACTGTACTCTGCGACAGCTGTCGGAAATAATACATTAGAACAGCTGTTGCAGCAGTTACAAAGGGACTGGAATTTTAATTGGACTGGATATTAATTGGGAGGGGGATGTCTTTTTTTTTTTTTAAAGTTAAGACAGAAATATTCAAAGAATGACAGATGTCTTTAAGGTATTTGACCAATGTCTGGTAAGCGAAGTTGGTGCTTGTTTTGATTGTGTAACTTTCTGATAGTGGTCTCCACCATCTTAGCATGAACCGCTCCATGCTTAAGAAAAGGAGTATTAAGAAGAACGGTAAGGAAGCTGCATAAACAATCCTTTTCAAATACTAGTTGTGATCTAGAGAGGACCTTGCAGTTTTTTTAAGAATGACTCAAAAGGAAACTCATTCTGAGACTCTTAGTAACCACCAGCTGAAAACAAAACTATTCACAATGGCCAAGACGTAAGCATAAATGAATAATAAGCTTACTTTCAGCATCAGCATAGAGTAGCAAGCACAGGAGCACCACCATTGGCCTGACTACGTGCATCATCCGACAGCTTGGCACCAGCATGCTTTGGCAGCCTTGTTCTCACTGGCTTAGAAGCCACTGCGAGTCTGTCCAGTCTGAAATTTCAGATGAAGTATTTTCAGAGCCTGTTAAAAGATAAAAATACAATTAGCAAAAATAGGCCAGAGTTTTTCTTTTTTTTTTTTTTTACACATTCACAATTTGAGGCAAAACAAATTTAGAAGACAAAAGGGGAAGACAGAAAGGAAAAGAAACATGATTAATTTCAGGCTACTGGCATATACAAGAAGATCCAAGACACAGTATATGTTAGCACTGTTGCAACACATTTCTTAGTGTACCTTTACCACACAGTCAAGCAACTGTCACATCCTGAATTTTTAGTTCTATTTAACAGCATCTTCTGAACCAAAGAAACTAGTATTGTTGATGAAGTTTAAGACATCACTGGAAATCATGTTGTGGGAAGGTAATCAAAGCAGATTAGATATCCATAGTAAATCCACATGAAAACAGGGAGTTGATGCCCTGGCATCTGGTAAGAATAGCACCACAAAATCTACTTCAGGACGAGTTATTAACATCTTGCATAGTTCAGCAACTTCCAAAGGTTAAAATTCCTGTCATGATTTCCAGTACATATCTGAATTATGCCTAACAGAAAAACAGCAATCTGGCACTGAATAAAGGGCTGAGATCCCAATTCAATCCATCTCATTTATTACAATGCATAATTGAATATGATACACTGGTAGAACTACAGCTCAAGTACCTGACTTGAAGAAAGAGCGTCTTATCCTTGTCCAAATATGCCACACTAACAGAAATTAAGGAATATAAAAATATTTTCCCCCTAGAGAGGAAATACTAGAGATATCCCTAAGCAGCTTGACACTGTCACTAAAGTAACGTGAAATGCAATCATACTTTCTGAAGGATCTGCAACATATAACCTTTGTTAAGTTTGATACTACCTTCTTCATTACCACACACATGGTTTCCATGCAGTGAAGATGAAAACCAAAAGGGCAGAGAAAAAAGTATATAAATTATCATTCCACTAAGTAGATCTTACAGTTTTGTGGATGGCATAAAGAGCCCATTTTCAGTACAGGGAAACGCTCAAAATAATTTACTCAAGGAAGAAAAGACATGAGCAGCTGGTAGAAATCTATCCTATGTTATGAATCTCTTTTGTAGCACTATCTTTTGAATCAGCTACTGCTATCAAAGAATGCAAGCCTAAGAAATCTTCATAGGCAAAATGCTAAAGGCACCAGCTCTCCCCTTTCGTCGCTACCATCTTCATGCCAGCATTTCAAATGACAGCAAAGTCCATGAGACACCAGTCTTGTCGGACTCAATTTGTGTCTGTGCAAGCGTATCAGAGCCAACTGCTGTGTAATGATTCCAATGCTATCACAAAGATGGATATTTATGAAATGTACTTTCAAGGGAAGAGGTGATTTTTATTTTGCTTCTTATGGAATGCAGGAGCCCTGAACTATCTCTAAAGGCAGCTCACTTAAGAACAAAACTATCTTTTCATTAGCACACGACCACATTACCTGATGTGTGAAGGTGAACAGAGAAATGTGGTGGGTACTACGTACTTCCCTACTCCTTTCAGTGGGGGAAGCAGAGAGGAAACAATACTGATATAATTAATAAAGGGAGGAGAGAAGGGGAAAAAACAGTGACCGCCACCAAGGTACTTGTTTTACACAACAGTTTTTTTAAAGGGACACTGGAGATTAGTTTCATATATTTCAAACACTCCCATCAAAATATTAAATGTGGTGGCTAATAGGAAAAATATTACTGTCTGCTTAGGGAAAAGAGGAATTTGAAAAATCTTTACTATCCTGATATGTGAATATGCATTTATCCTCTACAAGCTTTCTGAAAACGAAGGGATGTATCACAAAACCTGGCGAAGAAAAGGCTGAGAAGGAAAAAGAGCTTTTTTTAAAATTTTCCTTTTTTTATTTTAGTAAAACCTTATTCCATTGTCTCGTTCTGAATGTTCATACAACCACAAGGGAATGCTGCTGTCATTGTCTCTGCTTTGAAGGTAATATTCATTATCACTCAGGTCATAAAATGAAAGCCCTCAGTATTCCCTCTCTTTGATATTTCTGAGAGTCATGGCTTCAGCTAACCTGATAAACACACCAAGGTTTCCAGGAGACCCTTTGCTTCTTGTTTAATCTCCCTCTTTACCTGCTTAGGCCTTCAAGCAAACTTCTAGTATTTTAGCTAAGGGAAACAGGAGCACTTGAATAAAGATGGTAGTTGAGTAATTTTTCTTTCAAGTGAGTTGAAGATACACTTAATGGAGGTGTGCAGGTGATGGGCTGGTAACAAAGAGTGAAGCAAGGCAAGAGATATTCATGTGCTGTCAAGGTTCTCCACAAAAGTCTGCCTTAGCTTTACAAGGAAAACAAACCTTCAGACCCTGGTACTGACAACTGTACCAACACTGAGATCATATAATGTGGTATGCAAGTCTGTACTTAGCTTACTTGTGAAAACTAACAAGAAGATGCAATTCCTTAAAAGGACTAAATGAACTTATCAAGACAACTAGCAGCTTCCACATCAAGCCACCTTAGTAGTTCCAAAGTGAAAGGCTCATCTAAAGCATTATTAATTCTTAAACGATGTAGTTCCTTTCCTTTTCTGTTTCCTCCTGATGATGGTTTGTTACATCCAGAGTGTAGTACCAAAGACAGTGAAAATACAAACAGCATTTGCAGCACCAGGTTACACCAGCCTCATCATCAGAGGATCAGTACTTACCTTGCAGAATTAATCCTGGGTGAGGTACTCACTTAGCAGCCCCTATTACAACATTCACACCGCACCAGGGTAGAAAGATGGGGCTTCTCCTTGGTAGAAGACCACAATAGCTACACAGAGGTTGACAGTTCTTTGGAAAAAATCTCTCTTTATGAAGCTTTAATAAAAGCTGTTCTTAATTTAGGTTAAGTGCTGCATAACTGCTGCATTAAATAATCAAAAATGACTCTTCCAGTATTTCTAAAAGACCTACCTATGAAACTAGGTAATACATCTAACAATAACACATAAGTAAGTAAGAGGATAGATTTTCCCTGATTAGTGGTATCTATTAAAAGGATCAGTAAAAGTGCAGATGTGCAGCTCTCCAGAGTGTTCAATGCAGAGACGAAAGAGAATTCTCCTCAGCAGGAGCATAGCAGATGATAGTACCAGGGCATGGGCACATGCACCAATTATCCTCAAAAGGAGCAACTGGGTGAATGAAAACATCTGAACACTGAAATGCTTCCCTGCAGTCTGTTTACTTTAGCAGCAGAAATAATCTTTTAGGTGCTATCATGGCACTCACAAGATGGTTCCTGCTCCAAGACAGTTACAGGAAATAGCATACCTGGGGGCAAATTTTAGAAACCAAAAAAAAGAAAGTAAACACTATTTTTTTTTATCTGCTTGTTTTTCCATGCCTGAATGTGCATTTAAATGCTTGCTAACACAGAAATTCAGCTCAGCAGGAAGAGTTGTCAGAAAAGACTTGAACATGGACAAAAAGAACTCGTAACAGATGCAGAGAGCCACACTGAGAAAAATAATGAAGCAAACAGTAACTTACAAAATTTTGGATGAAAGGGATTATGAAGGTATGAGTTCATTTGTGCTACAAACAGGATTTCTGGTTCAACTTTTCCGAAGTTTTAAATTTTTCAGAGATAGGATTTTAGTTCATGGTCATCTCTGGTTTGTATCAAGGACTTCCCATAGAAACCCCCTGTATCTCCCCATAGGAAAGTAACTGGATACACTTATATTAAAAAAAACCAAACAATGGTGTTTCTCTAAGAATATATGGCAGCAAAGATTAAAAGAGAAGACAGTGCTGAAATTCTGTTTCTACACTTCATTCATCACATCCACAATCCTGAATTACTTCCTCTTCTGAGCCACAAATTTCCAATACTATGCAAATGCAAGAGAAGAAATACAAAAAACAAATATAAAAAAGTATTACTAGAACTAGGAAAAAAGTGCAATTACTTCCTATATTTGCATATCAACCATGATCCCTCCTTAAAAAAGAAAATAAACTAATTTCATGGACAAATCTTGGCGGCAAAAAACTAACTGACAGCTGAATCATTACTAGAAAGAATAGAAAATAATGCATAAAATTAATTCTCATAAGCTCTTTAATCAAAATCAATTCAGAAATACCTCTGGGTAAAACAATGTCTTTTAAAAAGAATTAAATGTGTTTTCCAAAGCAATAAGGGCAATTGGCAGAAGCAGAAGTTCCACATTTTGCTTGCTCTTTTATTGATTAAACATGATAAATGTTTTCATAGTTGACCTGCTGGAAAAGTTCCATTTTTCATTACGCTTTTATTCTTAAAAAATCTAAAATGCAAACACGTGATTAAGGAAATTTAAAGGACAGCTGTGCTGAGTGTCCAAAAGTTTAGTATTATCAGACTCTGGATATCAATACACCCTAACGCTTGTCTATATCATTCCTGAATTTCTGTTACAGTTATTCCAAGATGAGTAAGCACCCCTCCGTAACAGTAGGTTTTCAGATGTCATACAAGCATTTGAACTACATCACTATAAAAGCACAAATGCACTGCAGTGATAGGTGGAATTTTGCCAATATAAAACAATTAATGTATCAATCTGATTCTACACAGTAATTCTATGTTAGACTTCAACAAGGATTCCTCTGTTACCATGAAAAACAGTGGATTTTTGGCAACTGAAGAAATACATTAAATTGTTTAGTGAATAAATCAACTAAACAACAGCAAAGTACCTTAAGGTCACATCACCGGGATGGTTTTTTTCATACAGAAAGTCGTTCAAAGGTTCCTGGTTTTCTACTTACAAAAGTACTTATGTTCATATGGAATCTTAAACCATACACAGAAAACATTGCCTAGCCTGATCTTTATACAGCTTCAGTTCCATTCTAAATCATGAATTAAAATTCCAATTTTAAGTTGACAAGTGTATCAATGCTTGCAAACTTCTGCCATCTTAGTCACTTCTGCAGGTCATAAGAACTTTTCCTATACATGATGCAGAAACAATTCATTGTAACTTTGCCTAACTTCTTAACTTTGTGCCTTCAAATAATGGCTCAAGAAACAAACTTTGTGCTGGCAACGGCTGAAGTGCTGAGCTGGAAATAGTCTTGCTAGATGAGAAAAGCATACCCTGTTATCTGTCTAAGGATATTAAAGCGATATATTGTTGAGAATCTATGGAAATAATTTAAAACTTGTTACAAAGCCACAGATACTGAGCAAACAAATGAAACATCTTCCACTAAGACTGACTTCTTGCCTGAACAAACACAAACTCTGCCAATACCCCAATCCTGACTCCTGCAAATTACTTACATACAGTAACCTTGAAATAGTCCTGCTCTGACTTTGCCCATATGAGAAATCAAAGAAAGCAAACTCTATTCTGACACCTGCTAAAATAAAAATCAACAAACCTAAAAAAAAACCCCAAACAAAACCCAAACAAACAAAAAAAACCAAACCAAGTGAACAAAAAAGGAAGAAATAAATAAAAGAAACAAAAGAAAACAAATGCTCAAGAAGACAGAAAGATAGACAGAGAGACAGAAAGGGGGAAAAAGAGCAGCACTTCAAAAAAAGAAGGAGCTAAAGTAATATCTTGGCTACTCCATTATTCTACTCTTTCTTCAGCCACAGAAGAGAAACAAGGTGAAATCTGTACTAAGGGGTGTAGAATCAGCAAATAACTCACTAGTGGTGTCCTCCAGAGATCAATATTGGGCAAGACCTATTTCATATCTTTACTGATGATTTCGATGAGGGGGTTGAGTGCACCCTTAGTAAATTCAAAAACAACACCAAGTAGGGCGCAATTGTTGACTGTTGACCTGTTGGAGAGCAGGAAGGCTCTGCAGAGGGATCTGGACAGGCTGGATCATGGGCCAAGGCCAGTGGTGTGAGGTTCAACAAGGCCCAGTGCCAGGTCCTGCCCTTGGGTCACAACAACCCCAGGCAGTGCCACAGGCTGGGGCAGAGTGGCTGCAAAGCTGCCCACAGGAAAAGGACCTGGGGGTGCTGGTGACAGCAGCTGAACATGAGCCAGGGTGTGCCCAGGTGGCCAAGAAGGCCAATGGCATCCTGGCCTGTGCCAGCAACAGTGTGGCCAGCAGGACCAGGGCAGGGATTGTTACCGTGAGGACACACTTCAAATCCTGTGTTCAGTTCTGGGCCCCTCACTCCACAAAGGATAGTGAGGTGCTGGAGCATGTCCAGAGAAGGGCAGTGAAGCTGGTGAAGGGTCTGGTGCACAAGTGCTGTGATAAGCAACTGAGGGAGCTGGAGGCGTTTAGCCTGGAGAACAGGAGGCTCAGGGGAGATCTTATCGCTCCCTACAACTGTCTGAAAGGAGGCTGTAGCAAGGTGAGGGATCGGGCTCTTCTCAACAGAACAAGAATAAACTGCCTTGAGTTGTTCCAGGACAGGTTTAGAATGGATATTAGGAAAAATTTCTTCACTGAACAGGTGGCCAAGCATTGGAACAGTTTTCCTTGGGAAGCTGGTTGAGTTGCCAGCCCAGGAGATATTTGAAAGACATGCAGACATGGTTTAGTGGTGGACTTGTTGCTACATTAACAGTTGGACTCAATCTTAAAGGTCTTGTCCAACATAAATTGTCCTAGATTCTATGACTCTATTAATTGTTTCCTCTGAAATCTGGTTTAAGAACAATACAATGACTGTGTCTATGCAAAAACATTTACAGACTGAGGATTTTTTTTACACACCTCTTAGAAGAGGCTAAATATATGAGCATGTGAGCCACATACAAAAACATTCATAGAGCCACTGTGCCATATACTACATAGTCATCAGACACTCCCAGGAAAAGGGTCTCCAAAACCAGCTTTCAAAAAAGCAGATGATCCCAGCAGTCTTATGAAAAAGCACAACTACCAAGGGCAGCTAGACTCTACTGTGAGCAGATGAGTTTTGAGACCACAGTTACTGTCAGAGGTGGCATCTGTGGCTTGCTCCCTCACAGAGCTAGGTATGTGGATGACCCAGCAACAAGAATGATTCTACAGCTCCACTGCTATGCCAATGACACAGACATGCTAACGTTGCTTATATCTAAAGAGCCATCTTATTTTCAGGAGAATTTTGCCCTTTCTGTGTCTTTTTCAGCAGGGAAATGGCGAAAAATTCAGGTTGTTCCTTGCCTTTAGGGTCATGCATGGTTGAAGTATACCAGGTATCACAGATACTAAAATAAAACTAGAAATATATTTGCAAATTTGGACCTAACAGGTCAAATTCAGTATTACAATGCATTTTTTCTCCATTCCCTGCAATTTCTTCTTGTATAGCTTCTCTTTTTCCTTTTCACTTAATAGTTTTGTTTCAAAACTATCCAATATACTTGTTGGCTAATCAGATTGAAGCATGACTGACTGAGACAGTGAATTTGCAGTACACACAGGACAGTAATCCAGCTGCAGCTAGTTTAGCCTGACTGCACTTTATTATAATGTTGCTGATGGCAATACAATTGTATTAGAGGAAGAGATGAAGAGCTGAAATGGTTATTTTTCAAAAGTAGTTGGCATTATAAAATTATTTGGTAATAAAAGACAAAAACTTCCTGAAGCAACAGAAGCACTATGCACTTCCCATACTAATATATGGCATAATCGTGCATGGTTGTCCACAGATCTTCTTTTGGAAAAAATATGAGAACTAAAAAGTATCTTTGTAATATACTACATCTTTTAGTACACTCAGAGAAAAAGTAAAAGTAATGTTATAAACTCTGAAAAGAAGAGTTAAAAGGCAACAACAATCTACACATCCTTTACTCTTGAAATTTCCTTATTAAGGAAAGTACCAATTGGCACACTTTTAGACACCAAACTAATGTCATAATGTTGACAAGCCAGTTTGACACCAAATAAAATCATAAAATCAGCAGCCAAACACCATGGTTCACAGCATGTTTTTCTTTACAGACCTCATTAACTACTATAGATTTAT
Source organism: Oriolus oriolus (assembly GCA_013400235.1). NCBI lineage: Eukaryota > Metazoa > Chordata > Aves > Passeriformes > Corvidae > Oriolus > Oriolus oriolus. The sequence continues at coordinate 47,071 of VXBT01003818.1, forward strand.
GTGTAATTCAAAGAAATGAGTGGCTGAGCAGGGCCATTTGAAGTGGCATTCAGGTGCTTCACAGAACCTCTCCCTCAATCCCCTTCAAATGGAAGTGAGAAACAAAGTTTATATCCCCACAGACCTTGTATTTGATCTGGTGAAATCCAACTGAGATCAACAAAAGACTTCCATTGTGAAACCTTTTACTTAACATTAAACAACCCAGCAACTGGAGACTGTACAAAGCATGAACCAGTACACATGCACTCCTTTCTCATTTTTGACTTTAAGATTTTCTCTGCACTTCGAAGTGGTGCACCTCCCATATCCAGAGCTTTCATTCACACTGTTTTGCCCAGGCAACTTGGCACTCATATGTCTTAGCTACAAGAATAAGATAATAAAAAAATCCCTGTTAGGCCTGTGGTTCATCCTCTTACAACTCTCTAAGAGAGTACTAGAATAGATTAAAATGCATTATGTATTTTCCATACATCCTTCACTGGGTTTATGTTCTTCTCAGGAAACATTTCAGCAAGAATTTTTAAAATCTAAGTCCTGCGACAGCTTCCCAAGCAATCATCTTTTTTGGGCTGACGATATTAAAGAAAAACTGTGAGTTTACTCTTACAAATATGCTGGCCTTAGCAACACGCTGGTAATTCCTAACACAACTGTTAATTGCATACTGACATTGTGTAACTTTCATCTTCTTTTGCAGCCTCTTTTTGTCAGTTCCCAGTAAGAAAGTGAGAGTATGTGCTACCCAGCCAAATGAACATTATTTTCATAAAGGGCATGAGAAAAAATAAATCTGAACTCTACTTTATACAGCTGTGGAAATATCTCTGCAACTTACATATCATATATACCAATACTACATTGTGACAAGAATAGGGCATGCATGTCCACCACATAGATTGATGCCATGTTATAGACTGATGCCATATTTACCAAAAAGTTTTTTTCGACCCATATACTGGAGCAGTTTTACCCTGCTAAAGAACTTCCCGCATACTACTGGTTCATATATATGCTCACATATATATGCTCAATTATCTCTCTCACTGCTTATGAACTTGACAGAGTTTCCGAAACAAGCAATCTGTTGTATCTTCCTTCATAAATGAGCAAGACAAATCAGAGAAAGAAATATTACAGAAGATTAAATTGATAAAATAACTACCTCCAGTCACTACTCATGGTTTGTCTTCTAAATGAATGGTCAAAAGTCATAAAAGAGAAATGGACTGAAGATATGACTCAAAAGGAAGGTTATTACCCTAGTTATGTTTGTCACCTTTCATAAAAAATACATAGATGAGAAAACACAGAAGATGGTGTCTTAGATTACAGCTCCCTGTCATTCAGATTTTGAGTATCCTTCATAATCTCAGCATCAGAAGAAATAAAAAAATACAGACGTAAGATAAAACAATACACTTAACAGCCAGCAAAGCAAATGTTTAAGAACATACACACATACACACTTGTGCACACACCATTACAAAAAGGACTGATTTTCAGAATTCCAATTTGTATGAAAAGACAGAAGAAGAGATAACCTCTCTGCCTTTCCGACATGTGCTTTGTACATAAAGACTTCGAGGACTTCTGCATTTTCCCTCTGCTTTCAGCTTTTTCATTTCCAGAATTTCTAGATGGAAAGTAGTAATCAGTAAACATACTGCTATGAGATTCAAACTAAATAAAGAGTTTAGCCTTCAGCTACACAATACTTTATATTTAGCCATCACAATTTTAAACTAATGAACTAATGAAAGTAGAGAACTAGTTTCATTACTAATCCAACAGAGAAAATATTGAGTCTAATGAAATACTGAGAAGTTCATATAGGTGGCTATCAAAAAACAGTTCAGTATTTTACCCTCATGTTCTCTACAAATACCATAGACTGACATTACAGAAGTACACAGTAACTCTAAGCCTTCAAACAATCACATTAAATATTCTGAGACTTTTAAAGACTTACCTTACATTAATTCTCTTTTTAGAACATGAAACAAAACTATTTATAATTCTTGGAGGAAACGTGCCATATAATCTTCCTGACTGTATATCAGCACAATTAGCACCCACGTTACCACAGCATTGTTTTCCAAACACAGGCAGAAAAAGGTTTATGTCTTCCCTGCCATAGAAAAATGTCACCCATGTGACAGATATACTCAAATTCCACATGAAACACAAGGTTGTGACTGTCAATCTTTTGTAGGAAACCAAGGCTGTACACATTAAACTATGAATGAGGGCTGTAACTGGCAGTGGTGGTAACTTAAGGCTCAAACATTCCTCCAGAGTGTTAGCACTATCTCATAGATCAAATCTCTATAACAAAATTTGGAGGATGCTGCAAGTAGTGATATGTTAAATAATTTAAAAATAAAATCTAAAACATAACCTAGAAAGACAATTCCAGTTTTGGCTACGTTTACTCACAATCATTAGTTTTAACTAAGGATCTGGCTAGATGAATGAAAACTCTTTTTTTTCTTTTTCTTTTTTTTTTTTAAATTTAGATGAGTGCATTCTGCTTATTTATATGGGTAACAAAGTACTATTCTTTCAACACATCTAAGGCTAGAAGATGAGCCTGACGCTGTAGCTGGAACACTGCAAGGCACTTGTGGGAGTTTCATCTTTCACAACAGAAATGCTTGAGCAACTATTATAAACTCAGTAAACTTTCTGCAGCATTTCTGTTATAACTGTTATGTCTCTGGGTGTGTGTGCTGTCCCAGGAGTATTGTTCTGGATTGATTAGCATCTTTATAATGAAATGCTCAATTACAGCTTTGAAATAGATAATTATAAAGGGAGGGTGTATTTTCCAGTTAGGGATTTTGTTTTGATTTTTTTAATTATCAGTGCATGAAAGGCAGCTGTAGAAGTTCTGACTGCACTGTCGCCTCTTTGGAAAGAAACTACGTTTTGTTGCTCTCACTGTGCATAAGTTAAATTGAATTGCTAGTTATGACTGGTATGGGAGTTTTATTTTCAACTGTCAGGGTGTGCAGCCAGCTGTGACCAATTTTTCAATAGCTTGAAAAGCCTCATTTGAAGTATACAGATGTGAATGACTTTGGGACCTTGACGTTAGTAAACAGAAACATTTTTCAAAACATTTTCCAATCCTGCCTCTTCAGTGTAAAAGAAAAAAACTGTAAAGAAAGCTACACATTATGGATGTTCTGAGTAACTTTAGCAGTGTATGTAAAAAGGCCAAAAAAATGTTGGTAGCATGTCCAAGTTCGGGCATATGTTTCAGACTCTCTTGTATGTTTATCATAATGTTGTTAAAACCACCTTCTGCCAAGAAAAGCGACTCATTTTCCCTGAGGTTTAACAGCAAATGAGTGGGTAGGGAAAGTGCTTTTGATTTTATTTTCCAGGAGAAAAAACTATGAGTATTTCCTTTCCTTAGTGCTCTGCATACTGCAGCAAGCCCTCAATTTCAAAAGAGGTTTTCTGCTGAAGAAACTTACTCAGCTGTCAAACTGATGTGTTAGTTTGAACAGCTTGCACACTGCAGGTGCTAAAACATACAGGAGAATTATGATTTTATTTATTTATTATTTATAAATTAGAATAACAGAAACAACTGGATTAAGTGACAAAATGCAGGGATGTATCCCAAGCAATCTCTAACTCCTTGATATCCAGAACCAGAATTCCTTAGTCCTAATCTCTGCTAACAACAGATCCTCCACTGCTGCCAGCACAACGTTAATGATGCTTGTTTAAACAGAAACAGGCAGGTCACAGGTTAAAGGACAAGGGAAGGAAGGAAGAAAGTACAGGGTTTTTTATGCCTTAAACAAAATATAAAATCCATAAAGGTGGTCTTGTTCAGGTACCTGCAGATGAGTCTATCATGCCTTTTGAAGTCCACAGTATGCAGACTGTTACCTTACTCTTTGTAAATTCACAATCATTTTCTAGTCATTAGCGCTGTGGAAACCAGGACTACTTCTACAAATTATGTCCTTATTGCATTCTCCTTTTTTAAAGACTCTGGAACCAAAAATAACATAATTTGCTTCAAGAATTAATTTTATTTTTTGCAAGTCAGCTCCATTAAATATCAAATAAATAGGAATCGCTGTTTTTACATTTTAACCAATGCACCTCTTCTTTCCTTTTTTTTCAATTTTAGGCATAATCTTTAGGCCAGAAAATAAGCAGCCCAGATACATCAATTTAGTCATGTTACAACTACTGTACTACCACACAGACACTTCCATATCAAACAAATTTATTTCAAATGGTGTAACAGAAGATCCAAATTTCCAGACCAAACTTCCACCAGTCTTTGTGTCAGAGACTAGGGATCCAGGACAAAGATGTATGCTTATCTATTAAACTACCAAAAGTTACAATCAATTTTGGAGGATGGCTTGAATTTGTCTACATAGAGTTTGCTTTACATCTTATCTGTGGATTCAGGAATGTACTGGAATGTGCTAGTGCAATCCATTTGTTCCTATATTGTATCATCAGTCATTTTTATCAACAAAGTTGCCTTTACTTCTGTAGTTGAGATCTCGAACAAGCACATCCACACAACAGTCAATGCAGTCATCTGATTCGGTATCCAGCAACAGATAAATGCCAACTGAAACGCAAATCTTACTCAAATGATTTCAAACAAATATTCTGTTGTTTTTTTCTAAACCTCTTCCAACAGGTAAAGAGACTTCCTGAAGTCCCTAAAGAAATAAAAAATATAAAAATCTTATGCTGATACCCAATCTTCACACTAAAGATCAGTGTGTAGAATGTTAAACCAGATCACTGCACAGAATTGCCAAATGTAGAAATGTGGAATTTCATTCAAAACTCATTAAAGTTTAAAGCAACATATCAGAATCAAACTGATTACAACAATTTCTGCAATTCTGACTCTCACAATAGAATTTATTGGTACTTGACACTAGTACTCACATTCCCATTTTTTGATACTATTTAAATGTCTGAAACAATTCTATAGTTTTTTCAGTGTTCTGCTACTATTTAATTCCAGAAGTATAACTTAAAAAATAATCTGCTGACACACTGTTCTTCTTCGTATTGTTTTCTGTTAAGTAGACTTCTGTCTGTCACACTCAGTGATTGCTGTCACCCTCAGTGTTTCCTACCTTCTCCTCACAGTGAGATCCAAGAGGACTTACACACTGAAATCCCTCAGAAATTAGGCACATTTGAAAATGCACTTTAGAAAATAGAGACTGGAGGTCTGTGAATATAGGTTGGAAGTAACATCTATATTAGAGGGTAAAATACCAGCACACAGAAGGATTATGCTACTTTTCTGTAGGAATATCCAACTGCACAGACATACAACTGTGTCTACTCCTATCCTATCACTTTGCAGTTATCCATGGAAGTGAAGTGATTTATGGCTTGCTAATGGAACTGCAATCATGAGCAAACTCTGTATGCATAAATACTCCTGAAAAGGGTTCTTTCCTGACTCAGTATCACAGACACAATATTGGACCCTAATCTTAACTGAATCTAAGACACCCAATATTCCACTCAGTTACAGAATGGTCAGTAACCATTAAAACAAATCTTCATGTTGAAGCAGCTGAGGCATCCCTCCACTGCCTCAAAGTGTGGTTCTCTCATTTCTATGTGATGTTTGCAGATCTTTATGATTAAAAAAAAAGGCTCACCTTTAAGCAAGGGACGGGGACATCCTACTGAGTACTACAACACTAGTAAACCTCCTTTGAAAATGGATCTTTAAGAGAATTATTACTTCCACGTCCTAAAACACTGGATGCCCACTTTACAACGGGATGTCAGTCTTCACCACAGTTATCTATATACAACACATCTGCAAGAAGCAGGAATTATCAGCCTGACTAACTATCAGACTACTGACAACAGAACCTATCTTTTTTCCTTGACACTCCTGAAGACCTTTTATTAAGCAAAAAAATACATCTATTAGCAAGACATTCTCCTGTTACAGTGCATGAACATCAATTCAATCGCTCTTCTAATAAACCGTGAACTAAAGAGGAAATTTTATTTTTTCCTTAAGGTGATCTCAGCATGTTTCTTTTCAGTCACACATTAAATCAAAATTTTTGTAATGCCTGGAGTATGTATGTAGTGAATCTGTATTTCTGCACACAGACATATCTAGTTGAATAGTTGAATAGGTATATTTCTAAAGACATGTAGATATATTTACCTATACATCCATAAATCATCAGACTAAAATNTCATCAGACTAAAATTAAAAAAAAAAAAAAAAAACTACAGGGAAAACACTTGTATCAGAGTCAAAACCTTTTACATCAACAGTCAGAGTCAAATCACTGTTTTATTATTCAATTAGTTGAAGCATAAATGACAGACCATGATGCAGTTTGCTCTGCTGACAGAGCTCGCCCTTGTCTCAGAGAAACTATCTGCAGTTCATATTATTCACTTCCCAAGCCTGACATGATGAAAAGAGCAGATACAAAGCTAAATTTAAAAGATACATTACATATCTTTCAAACAAGGAAAATTGCAGTGGACTGAATCTGGTAAATACTACTTCTTACTCAATGCGCCTGCTTTTGTTAGCAATTCTTTCTGGAAGATTCTCCGTAGTGTTTCCACTATGTTCTCATTTAAAAGAACCTAAACAGTCAGTTGAATTTTTATCAGCAGAAAGTGACATGACAGCAGCTGGGATACACAAAAAATTTAAATGATATGTATATAAATCTATATGTTGTTTACTTTATATGTAACAATTATTCCAACAACATTATTGTAAAACTGTAAGGTGGATATGCAATCATTTCTTTTTTATATAATAGATAAATATATTTTTAGGATAATTAATATGTTGCTTAGAAACTCTGAGAGACCTCCACTTAATAACAGTTCTAATCCCAGTTTATTTAATGCTTCCAATTCTTCTGAATTGCTTTGTCTACTTCTTCCTACAGGTGAGTGTAAAAGCACATAGGTTGTCTAGTCAGTGAAAAAAACTGCTTAGACATGTTCCTTTTCTTAATAGATATTCTCTTTGCAATTAAGCGAGGAAAGGACTCCAAAACCACAGAAGTCACCCAAGGTCATGTAAATATTCTCTCTCTACCTGGAAAGAAGAAAAACTTGCTTAAGTTTAACTTTATCAATTAGAGCTTTTGTAAGAAATAGGTATCATTATCCCTTGTAAAAAAGTGAGAGAAAAGTCTCATTTGAAATGTCTGGAATGGCAGCAAAATTCTACACTTCTCTTTCATTCTATATAGGTCATTATTCAGATCATGAGTCTTGGCATCGCAGGTCGGTAAGAATTTGAAATTCATTCTTAGTTCTAAACTGGCACAAAAATAAAGCAACCTTAAATTGCAAAGCATTTCTAAATTTTGAAAAGGTCATATGAATATAGGGAGCATGAAGAAATACCATTATTTGTAAAATTCCAAAGGCTGCTCATTCAACTTTGTTAAAATATGTTTTACTGATATATTCTAAAATAATGTCAAACTAATAACAGTTATTAATAGTGATAGTAATTTATACAGAAATTATTAAAACATTTTACAGATCTCAGCATGCCTTTATTAGAACAGAGAGATAAATTTTAATATATTTGGGCATTTCTCTGGTTTTATTATTTGCTAAAGCAATAACAATGCAGCAAAAATTACCTGGAGTGAATTTCAACACCTTGGAAATAAACTAGACTGTGAAGAACATAGAACCACTTAGAATCGTAAATCAGAGAACCATAAGAAAGACAGTCTCTTGATTTAAGAGTTTCTTTTAATCTTGCTTTGATTATATTAGCATTAAAGCCCAAAAGATTAAAATACCATCCCTTCTCTCTAAAATACAAGATCTTATCTATATTGTAAAGAATACAGGTAGAAAAATTCTGAACGCGAAGTCCATTGAATAAGGCTATGCTCTAAAATGAAAGCACGGAATTCAGCTGGCTGGACAATTCCATTACTTGTCCTGCAACTAACAAAAAACGTGCTCCCCAAAACCCCAACACAATGCAACCTTTTAGCCCATATTTACTACCCCTACTCTTTGATACTGTAAAAGCCACACTATTTTAGAACAGATACTTTAAAAGAATCTCACAATAGGTGTCAGAAAACAAATTAATTTCCAATATAAATAATTTTAAAATCATGTTTTCATATTAAGTTGATAGTAAATCATAAAAATTTCATTATAATTATAGAATTGAATTTTCAATTCACACCATTTGTTTGCACCCACTGAAGATCTGATTGTTTATCTACTGTTGCCAACTTCTTTCACAAGCAGAAAGCAGATTCTTCATAAGCTGTTTTCTATTTCCCTATCTCAGAAAAGAAATAGTCAACCTATACACTACTGCCAAAAGCTGGACTAGCAGGTTTTGCTCACAGATGCAAGCACTAACCATAAACATGAAACTCTTTCATAGAAGTAGAAATCTGACCACACTAAAACTGACAAAAGGTGAATTACATTATTACAATGGTCTGCTCCAAGTGATTTTAACAGTGTTTGCCATGAAGGATTGCTGACTACTCGGTGAACAGTACACTTCCTTAAAAATCTTGGATTAAACATACCAACACCAGAACAGTCCCAGTGGTAGTCTACTTGCACGGAACTAAAAATCAAAACCAAGTCTAATTTTGTTGGAAAACTAGGAAGAAAGTAGTCTGAAACACCATCTGTCAACCTATCAATCAATCAATCACAAAAAACAAGACTGAGAGTAAAATGTGCTAAGTATTCTTGTATTTTGCCACCCAATAACACTGCAGTCTTTTCAGATGGTTCACATAGTTGTCTCAGAGGAAACAGAGAGGTCTTTCATAATAAGTATTTTTACCATACAACATAACCATTTATAAGTGCTAAAAGTTGAAAATTATGTGTTTAGTCTTAAAATTATTAGTTTAGTCTTAAGTCAGTATTTTAGCCTGATAAATAGCCAGTTTCCTTGATTCTCTCCGGCCTCTGTAAAACTTAATAGAACTGTGCAAACTTAAAAGGCTTTTTTCAGTTTATATCAAGTAAAAAGCTAACAGTTTAATGTTACTGTTAGTCTTAACTGGGAGAATGTAGTATCAATACTGTTTTCAAAAAATAAAGACGTTTTATCTTGACATTTTCGTAATTAGTTTTCTCAGTTTTTATTTAACGAGTCCAAAAATTTATTTGAAGTTAGAAAGCTACTGGTTTCTAAATACATTTTACACACACACAAAAACCCAACAGAAATGAAAGCAAAACAAACAACAAAAAAACAACCGACCAAAAAAACCCCCAAATCAAAATGCAAAACCCATAAACTTTAAAAAAAAAAAATCCAGTAAGACTCAATGAGTAGAACACAGTGAGCCAGGAAATAGGGTAAGGTCTTGACTTTTCAATCAGGAAACTATACAGGTCAAGAGAATTTGTCCACAGACTATAGAAAATTTCTCAAAATTACAGCAAATGGAAGGTTGATTCCAAAACAGGTATTTCTGAATCACCTCACTAGTTTCAAATGATGAGGCTATAGAAAGCCAGCCAAGCAGTTCCAGGATCCCTTAAAAAATAATCACACTAACTCTAGTAATCTTCTGAGGACTGGGGGAGAAATACAAACCTACCATCAGCAACCAAACCCCATACACATACACAAACACATATATTACTGAATCCTCATTTGGGTAATAAAATTAGGGGGCGGGGGTGTCCTCAGGAAGATATGAGGTACCCAGACTACTCAAAGTTACTACTACATGTGGCTGTCATTTCTCCCTTTTGAGATATATTAAAAAACTTCGTGCATCAATACAAACCCTGTTATTTCCAAAACACTATTTTCTATGATGGAGTTTACATATTTGATCTGGGAAGAAGAATAATGATCTGCAGATCCTGATAATATCTCTTTAAGATCAGCGACACTACAGTATTAAGTCTATTAGATTTCATTTACAAGGCCAAAAAGCATGAAATAATACAATGAAAATAATACATGAAATAATGCAATGGAAAGTTGCAAATCATGACCTAATGGTGAAAGAGCAAAATCAAGATGCTTCACTAATGGTCCTACTGCTAATCACAACCTCAGTCAACCTGCATATAATATTGAAATATTTGATATCCCAGACAGTTTTAAGTGTTTTCAAGTGTTCTTTATCTCTCCCAGTGTGAATTTCTGAGAACATACACACATGCAGACTCTGGATTTGGAAACACATATGGAGTATCTTAAGTTAATGAAAGACTCCTTTTGACTGCAAAACAGCTAAACTATTTCAGACACAATCTAACACATCACTGACCGAAATTTAAAAGCAAGAGTATTCCCATTAATTTTAGGAAAAGTTTTGATGCCATGAAGTTAAGCATGTTTCAAAACTTTTCATTCCCTTATCAGTGTTGCACCTCTCTAAGCAAGGCAATCTTTTGTATATGCATTAATGGTTTAAAAGGATGACCCACAAACATACACAAATAGGCACATACTCTACAAATACAGCCCTGGTTCTTCAACTCAATACTGCTTGTGTTACAGCACCTAAAAATCTTTCAGAGAACCAAATATGAGAAAAGTGTTTTAGTAGATTTAGAAACATGAAACTTGGTCTTAGTTTTCAAAGCAAAATATTCTTTATTCTAATTATTGTATTTATTATTTATTAATATTATTTATTTTAATGTTGTTAATGCTAGTATCACTTGACAAGGTTCTAAAATCATAGACCTTTTTTCTGTATCTTGATATGTTTGAAAAGCGTGTGTGCTTCTCATGTATCCTTTCAGTCTGCACGTTTCACACCCTGAAGTTCACACTTCTCATTCCCATTTCTGTTGCAATTGTTTAGACATCGTCTTTTGGAGCATTTATATCAAAGTATGCACTACCAGAATACAAAGGTCAAAGGTACTCATCCTAACCAATGTCATTAGTCTTACAATCCATGCAAAATTCGTTAATTCCTCATTCAGAATATGCCTTCCTTAAACTTTCACTAAATTTAGCAGTAGGCAAACAACAACACAGAAAATTAATGTCTTGTCAGAGGTGTAAAGCTAAACTTTGCATACTATGTTTGCCGAGATAAGCAGTAAGCTGCTGGTAGACAGAATGGTGGATAATTGTTACTAGCTCCTAGAATGAGCTAAAAGGATGATTAAGGTGAGATTTACATGAACTGTGAGAATGACTTTTTATTTATTGTCAGTGAAAAAGACCAGCTTCTGTCTACGTAGATGGATTCCCTCTTACTCGCTTTACTCTTGACTTCAGACAACTGATTCTTCTGGCTAGGGAGAGCATTTTCAAACCACTGTAGCAATGCCTCCTGGTGGTCGTAAGACCCATGAGAATCTTCTGAAAGCAGTTTGGAAAAAAAGCATTACCATGGACAATCAAGTATGTTACCACTCTCAGATCACACTACAGAGTATCAAAAATGCATGAATATAAAGTCAAAGAGCAACTGTTTAAATATCTAAAATATTTCACTATAACTAATGGCAGAGTTTTTACTGTTGTATGTGGCTAATAACGAGTGTTTAAGGCATAAAAACATATCAATTCCTAGTTGCTTATACCTGATACAATGTAGGTATGGAAGACCATAAGTCACTCCAGATGCATCAGGAGTGCATAATTAGAATTGCAGTAGTTCCTTTAATATCACACAGCCTCAACAATAGAAGCTCTGTCAGCATACCTCTACTTCAGCCCATACAGAGAAGGCTGCCATGAACAATGAACCACATGCAAATGTTTCATAACATCCTTCAGAGTCAGCTTCAGAGCACTGCATCTACTACTGTGCTGCCTGCAAATGAACTCAAATTCCAGCATCCATATTCTCTGTATTCCTTTTAACTACTGCTACAGTGGGATCCACTTCTACACTTGGCGACCATCTAAGAAAAAGAAATGCTTATGAGGGCTGAAAAAATGAAACTGTAAGGTCTCAGCAGTATTAGAAATACTCCTCTTCAAACACGACCTTTCTTCCTGTTCCAGACAAAACAGAGGTATTGAGATGACCACATGCCAAGGAGTTCTCTGTTAGCAACAAATAAATCAAGCAGGTGGCTGTTGCAGCCATAAACATAAGAAGAAACCTCACCTAGTGCCCATCCACTTAGATGCAGCTAAAAATCGCAGAATGCCTAGTAAGAATACGGCAAACAACAACTAGAAACACCTGTATTTAAAAAAACAAAATTAATATTATTTTCTTTCTAAAAGCATAAATCTATCATTATACTGACAATGAGTACCAATTCAATATTTCCTGGATAAAGTATTCAGATCATTTCAGGGCATAGTCAGTTCAGGTACTTAGGATAGTAAGCATTATTTTTTTTCCCCTGGAGAGCTGAAATATACTTTAAAAATAAACAAAAAACCCAAACCAAACCAAAATCAAAACCAACAAACAAAAACAAACACACAAGAAATCAGCAGCAACAAGAAAACCAACCAACCCCCAAACACACCAAAAAAAGAAAGGAAAAAGAAAAAAACCACACAAAACCAAAAGACAGCCATAACTGTAGTATTTGAAGCCAAGGGATCAAGTAAATCAAAATATAAACCTCTGCCTGCCCTTTGGATCTAGATACAGTATCTGCTAGTGCTGAAGAAGCTTGAAAGAGCAAAACGATCAAAGAAAAATCCATCCTAAATCCAAGAGAAAGTATTCTGTAAATAGCAATAAAACCCAGCAGCATGCAATGTCATCATTTCTTAATTCCCTGGTGTACATAATTCATGCTTTCTTTATAAAATCTTTTTCTGGTTAACCTTCTTTATTAAAATTTCTGCAGTAATATGATTTTTAAAATTATGATTTAGAAGTTTTAATTTTAGTAATAATCAAAAAACCCGCAAAACATCAAGATAAACACTGAGTGCACTAATTGAATGAACAGAGAAAAAAAGGTATCTTTAGTCACCAGTATGCACAGCTGCCAGAAACTAATATAGATGTGACAGTATATACACTGTGCAATGCCAGTAAACTGTGTCAATTATTCTGGTATGTTTATTGCTGCTTCAGGATATCACTGAACAGATCCCTTTGATAAGCTGTATCCACATACCATAAGTGCACACATCTTACCCAGCTAAAATGCTTTCTGGGAATTACTAATTTGTGAATGATCTGTTCTCTGTCCAACTAGAGTTATATTTACTAACCAAATGTAACTAATCTGGACATTATAATGTGTTTGCTTTTTATTTTATGAAATAATTTCATGTAATTTTAAAGGGGTTTGAGTATATGGCAAGCCATTTGCAAAACTATTTTATTCACATAAAAAGGTATAATTAAAAAAAAATGAATCAGCAATCTCAACATTTAGACACACATTTTAGGGTTAGTGGAACTCTGGTACAATTAAATGAGTAAGTAACTTCAAGGCATACTCTTATTTTGAAAGTAAATGTAAGAACACTTAACTTGCAAAGGAAAGAGATGCATCCTACCCTACGTGAGACAAAGTTCAGAGACTATTCTCCAGTTCTTGTCTGGAACTAGATTTACAGGCTATTATAATCTTCAGGATAGTTTTCTCAATAGTATATACAGATGTATCAACCACAACACACCTATTTCTTCACACGAATAAGAGCGGTGAAGAGAATTCTATTCAGACTGAAAAGATGATGCAGATCACAACTGTTTAGGAAAAAAAAAAAAAAAAACAAATACAAGCATACTAAGGAAAAAATAAAATAAAACTTAAAAAATAGGCACAAATATCAAAACACTGTATTGTTCTTGTGTGCCACTCGCATAGTGATACCAATGAGCATGATAGCATTATGCAAGTAATACTGAAGGCAGTACTACTTCGATCAAATGAACAACAGTATGTTCTCTAGACTTGGTCACATAACAAAGGGAGGAATGGCTATGAATTGATACCAGTAACTTCAATTTTACTCTCCCCAAAATTGTATTTGTAGATGACAAAGAAAAACAGATTGAAGAGCTGAAAAATAATAAATCCAAGAAAAGACAGTTAATATAATTTAGAATATGTTAATAATTTCTTGCTGTGGTGCAACTTGTTCCTCATGGGAATCCTTCACCTTCTAGAAATTACCTGGTATTAATACTGGGCAGAATTATTAAAATAGCTTCACCTGATCTGTACATAGTACAAAGCATAGCATTCCAACTAGCATTTCAGTATCCAGACAGCAACTCCTATGTCAGATGTACATTTCTGTAATAAAAACATCCAGTCTTGACAGAATGACACTGCATAATCAATATTCCACCATACATTCAACGGTTAATTTGCTGATTGTCCATAAATGTTACCGTATAGGACAGGAAACCTAAAATTACTCCATCTGGAAAAAATCTTTTTGTTCAAACAGGCAATATTTTAAAAGAGTTGTTTCAAATGATAGTGTTCCAAGTACAAGCAGAAAGTCTGGATAGCTTGAGGGCACCCCAACCATTTTTGCTGACTACCTCATCCCTGCCTCTAAAATTATTACATGACTGAAGTGCATAGTTTCACCTTGCAGGAAGAGCAATTAGTTTTCCTACTCCTCTCCCACTGGAGACAGAAAATCAGCCTCCCACACTTCAGATAAATACACGTCACAGAGCAAATTTTTCCCATGCTAATTTAAACAATAATGGCTCAATTACACTTAATTGTAGATCTCCTCTAACCATGCTAAACCATCCCTTTACTAATCCCAATGTTACACGAACTGCATGTAGGGGAAAAAAAGTAGGCAAAAATAGAAGTGCAAAGCATTTATCTTCACTTTTGACATTACTGCTATTCTGCTTCAATATTGAAAAATTATATTCAGTCCATATATTTAACATCACCTAGGGTCATGAGAAAGATGTCTGCCTGATTTTTAATTATCATTCTTCATATATCCTGATATTTTCTGAACAGAAGTGTCGAACAATGCATTAGTGACAAATTCCCAAGACTGTGCCCCTTCAGCCCTTGGAGTTTAACTCCTCTCACATTACAGTATTTATTGAATTTCCAAGCCAAACGGTGTTCTGCTCCATAAAATTCTGACAAGTGGACTCTGCCAAGCTAATAACGGCCTCATTCTGCTGAAATAAACTTATTTCACTGCGGCAAACAAAATGACATGACCTGGAAAGGTTATTTTTAACTGGGTAACGACCCAATACAAACCAAACCTTTCTCACTAGATTCTGAAAACTATTAAGACAAATTTCTTAAATGTAAATATGTCCTAACACCAATTCACTTCTCTGTTGCTCTCACTGTACATGAGTATGGCAAGGGTTTTTTTAAGACCTTTGCTGTTTGATTTTCTTAATCAGTAGTTCAGTAAACTTACTGAACAATGCCTAGTGAGAGTATCTCAGTGGAGTGACCTAGCAGGTGCAAAACTCATGCTAGGATGCTGTGTCCTCCTATGTTCTTTTACCCTCTGCTATTTTAAGACTTTTTGTCTGTTTATTTGACAAAATTATATTAACTTAGTTATATTAACAAAGTTATATATATTACATATAACATATAATTTGAGAAGTATTTCCTTCAGAAGTATTTCTCTCTCCCTGATTAATTTTATAGTAATTTTTACAACATTGCCATTAGAGAGATGTGGAGAATAAAGGATTAGGGACGAATTTGGCCTTCTGGAAAGGCTGTGTCTTCTACACATACATCAAGTTCTTCGTAATGGCCATTCACATAGTGAATGTTAGTGCAGTAATATTCATGAATTGCCTTTTTCAAGCTGCCTGTATTCTTCTATTAACATGACATATTTTCTGCAGGCTGCGTCCACAGACTAACCATCAGTTACAGGTCAGATCTGTTCGAGTTTCAAATTACAGGAGACCATGAGAAGACCTTTGTAACAATTGGAATTTTGCACAAACATGCTGCACCCTGCTAGGTACCCCTTTGCTAATAAAAGGGACAATCCTTGACTGCAAACAGACTCCAGCAGTTTGCTAAAAAACTGTTAGGACACCTACTGTAAACAAAAGGAGCAGAATAATGATCACTCATCAAACTCATGAGTTTCAGAGAATAAAATAAGAAAAACAATGAGAAAAAACCAAACCCAAGCAGGAAACCATAAAAGTGAAAGAAGGAACACTGCCTTTTGGGGTATGGCCTGTAGTTTATCAACAGTAGTGCCAAAAGGTTTATAATTTTAAAATAGTGCCCTCAATCACTTAGCATTAAGTTAGCAAAATGCAAATGGCTATATTTGTTAGGGAAATTACCTTAGTTCTATCTATATTATAGAGAGATAGGTAGATAGATAGATAGATAGATAGATAGATAGATAGATAGATAGATAGATAAATA
>VXBT01003818.1:63505-119210 GCA_013400235.1 Oriolus oriolus
AGTTTCCTACAAATGCATTTCTCAACAGCCACGATGTCTCTAGTCTATCAATCCGAGCTAATTCTGATATTAACATTCCTGATTCTTTACTGTAGTCATAAAGCAGGCTAGCACTACCCTGGGCTGCATTAGGAGAAACGCTGCCAGGTGATAAAGGGATGTGATTCTTTCTATCTTCTCAGCCACAGGCTTTATACCTGTCTGTCATCTGAGAATGGAGGATACAAATGAATTCATACACTTGGATCTTTTCTAGGAAGTACTGTACTTTTCACATATTAGAGATTGTGTCCTATGACTTTAGAAATGCTTGTTTCTGACATTGTGCTAACTTATTCTTAGCCATTTGAGTTTTGCAATATTCAGTTTCTCTTTAGAATGTCCAGCTCTTGGAGTCAAGTAGGCAAGTTTTAAATCTCATTTCACGTATTTCCTTTTCCCATGTGTGAGGCAAAAAAAAGGTATAAAATTTGAAAATTTAAAAACTTAGCCCCCAACAAAGCAGATCACGTATAATTTTAGCTAATACAGAATATTGTAATGATCAATTTGCAAAACAGCCACCCCACTACGGTTCAATGAAAACATGATATTGGTATGAAACTCTTTCCTTTTTCATTATCCTGTAACATAAGCTGCCACAGTCCTTACTGATGCTGATTTGAAGTAGATCTGAGAGCACTTGCTTACCTCAATTGATCTATCACATTATGAATATAAGGGCAAGTGCACGTTATTTACTACCTGACTGATGAACTTACCCAGACTTCCTGCAAAAACCCTGATTTTACTAATGACCTGTGTCTACCACTACTACTTTTGTTGGTTGCAAAAGATTGAGAAAAGTCATCAACCATACATTTTAATTGTAAAATCAACCACAGAATCACAAAATGGTTGAAGTTGGAAAGGAACTCTGGAAGTAATTTGGTCCAAAACTCCTGATCCAGCAGGGCCACCGAGGAGAGATCGCCCAGGACCATGTCCCCTGGCCAGCCTGCCGAAGTGATTAGTCACACTCATACTAAAAAACGTATGTTTTATGTTCATGTTCAGATAGAACCCATTCTTTCACTTCATGGACAATGACAGAATGGTAGAAAATGGGTGTAAGACGATCAGTGGTGACAACTACCCATTGCTCTGTCACTGGACACCACTGAAAAGAGCTTGGCCCCATTTTCTTTACACCCTTCCATTAGATATTTGTACACATGGACAAGATTCCTCAAGCCTTCTCTTTACCAGGACAGCCAGCCCAGCTCTCAACCTTCCTTGCTCGGGAGCTGGCTGTTCTCTAGACTGTTTCCAGTATGACCATGCCTTTCTTGTACGGGGAAGCTCAGAAATGAACACAGTACTCCAGCTGTGGCCTCACAAGTCTTGCTAGTCACAGTACAGCAGAACACTGCTTCAGTAGTGGAACTCACAAGCACCTAACTGCCTTAGAGTCTGAAAAGCTCTCTTAGAAAGTTTCTAAGACTGCTATGTGTGGTACTCATGGTTCAGAGACACCATTCCATACTACAAAGTTCTGAAAGACAAGAGGAATCATTTTAAGGTCATGAGGGGAAACACCACCATTCAAAGCTCCATAAAGTCCCTTGAAAAGAAAAGCAAGCATGATTTACAAATGATACACTAAGAGATATTTGCTTTAAAATTTCCTGCATTTTGGAAATGATTTTGCTTTCTTAAATACAAGCCAAGTGATAAACAGTAACAAGTTTATAAAAATTATTCTGAAATATGCTTATTATGGGGACTGAAGTGGTTTGCAGTGTAGAAGCATTTGAAGCAGAACTCATGAAATATTTAAAGTCATGCTTGTGACAGAATTCATATTTATACAGTACACCCTTGAGAGCTTTCTCACAGGTGCTTAAAAGCAAAAGGCTGGCAGAACCTTTATCTTTTTATTCAACTAATCTCCATATAATAAAAACTGAGATTAACTGAGATTTATTTGCATTGTGTTTATTTCCCTACTGAAAGATGTTTCTCTAGCAGCAAACATACTACTAATGTTCTCTCTATCTTGCAAGCACTAGTGCTTTAAATGTCTTTGTAGGATACTATTTTTATTTTTTTAGCATTCAAAAACTACAGAGGGCATTCACTTGCTTGCAAGACAAAACTGGAAATAGGGCATATGCCCTGTTTTCAGTGTCAATAAAATGCACTAATCAAATGTCATTCCTCAAGAACAAGGCAAACAGGTTATTATTTACAAAATTCCAAGTGGATAGCTATGAAAACTTGTTGATGTTTTACTGGAATTGAATGGATGACCCAAAACGAGGACAGTTTGCCAAAACAAGATCAGGGAATTACCAACATAAATTTTTGGGTCGTTTTTGTTTTTTTAAATGCCATCCCCTCTTAACAGCTGGTATCTAACAAACCACATTAACTATCTTGAATTGGGGTTTGAATCAAGTTATCCTTAATGTAAAAGTATTTGAACTATGCTAAAATACCAGGACATTTTGTTTAATGGCAAGTGATTCCATGGCCTACTATGGCCATTGATTTATTAATTTATTCTTCCCCAGGTACTCTTCATTTAACTTATATTCATGATTCCTTTATTAAAATTAAATTAATAGAAGCTATCTGGTGTGTAATTGCTAACTAGACATATTAAAAACAAACTGGATACTGAGTCATTCAGGTCTGCTTATCTGTAAAATCCCTTTACGTTCATATACTTTACTATAAATTGCTACTAATAAAGCATATTGTTTAGAAAATACTAGAAAACTGAAATGCAGAGATGGCTGAAGAGTCTTTTCATATTAGCTGAATGTCTTGTATTCTGACATTCCAAAAGGTAAGGTTAAATACCTGTGTGAACATTCATATCAGTTCACCAGAATAACACAAAACAAGTAACAAACGAGATGGTTTTCATACACACCAAACCAACAGATAAAAAGCAACATACGGATTTATTCACAAAATTAAAACTAAATGCGTAAAGGAAAAAATTAGATGCAATCAAATCAATCCAGAATGCCCTAATAATGTTGTTGCTGGATGCATGGAGAAAGATCCCATGCCAATTAGGGAGTGTACATATAATTTAACAGACACTATAGCAAGAAATTTAAACAATACAACTTTGATTCATATAGACAAAGAAAGAAGTAGCATAAAACAACATATGAAAAGATGAGCAAACTTGATAAGATCCCAGTAACATTTCACAAGAAATACATCTTTTGGTTCAGTAACAAAAATAAGCAGGTAAATCAGCAGTAAGTAAAATAAAGGCAGAAGCACCACAAGCAGCTCTCTAAGGACAAATTTATGGAAGAGATCCCTGAGCTAAATATTGGCATGCTGCTTATGAACTGGCTAAGTGAAAATTGAAAGAAGATGTAATAGTCTGCAAATTTTGAAGGGCATATGGAAATTGAGATGTAAGAAAAAAAGGACAGCAACTTGATTATCAGGAGAACATTCTGGAAATAAAAGGTATCATCAAGGAAAGATGCATTCTAAACAATACATATGAATTCTCTTGAATTTTGAATATTTGAAAAATATTCTAAACAAACATAAAGAGTAGCTAAGAAAATATTCACAAGACAAGGAGGATGAAGACCAGCATAGTTTATTTTTTCCCTCTCCCCCCGCCAGATAAACCAGACTGTAATTCAAGTTGCCACTCTTAGGGGTACCCGCTCCTTTGCAATGGCTTATCAGTCTTACAGTGGTGGTTTTTCACATCAGGTAATGTTACCATTTTTCAAAGAAAGTACATTTTATGCCTTTAGAACTGTAACTCAATTTCAACTCTGTACTGCTTCAATAGTATATATCGCTGACAGTAAACCTTTTCTCCAAAAGACTTGAGGAAATGAATGACCAAAACAAAAAAGAAAGTCCACCTTGTGTATACATAAAAGTTCAAGAGCTCAGTGAACGCACAGGAAGAGATTCACACGACTCATGCACAGGGCTATGGTGTCTATGTATAGAAGGAATGGGAGAGTAGAGTGATTTATCAAGAGACCTCTTTTACTTGGAAGGGATGAAACTTGATTGGAGGACCATCAAATGCCATACCAACACAGTGGTGAGACTGCAGTGATAGAGAGAAAAAAGATGGCATCCACTAGATGCTCTGATTCAGCTTGAGCACACAAGCAGTCCCAGGGATTGACTACATTAAATTGCTTCTGTGTTTTACACCATCAGAACTGTATGAAGAGATAAAAAATGAGCAAGAAGAAGGCCTCCTGGATGAGGCTTTAACAATAACTTCCTCTACCATGATTTTCCATTTTTTTAACATTTTCAGCTTTTGCGTTTTGCAAGCTGGTAGTGAACCACCACCCAAGATACTAGAAAACCGGACAAAACAGACAAAATAAATTGTTTTCAAAAAGTGGTGCAAAATGGAACTATTCTGCAGAGTAAAGCATGTTGACTTTAATGTGACAGTAGTCATGACAACAATCACCACTATAAGTTTTTCCTGCAGAAGATGAATTGCTACTACTACCAGTCAAAGTTAAGGATGATTCACTGAGCCTGTATAAATTCACACAGAACACTTTAGATGCAAATTAACTCACTACAAGTATCCTGATCCCTTACTGCTTTCCTGTCCTACGTGGTGCAGTCTCTAACCTCTCCCACTCTCACTCCACATGGGAGACTTCTGTGAAGAGACTGAAACTGTCACATAGTGTTTAATGAAGGTTCTTCTTGAAAAGATGTGATAGGACTTGCCTTCTAACCCACAATTCAGGTGAAATAGAGAAACTACTGTATTTTTTCCCCACTTTCTTACCCTGACAGTCCAAAGTAAAAATCAGAAAATATGATACACCAAAATGCACAGGCATTTTAAATACACATTCATCCCTAAGGATGTGCAATGTCTTCCCATGCCATGTGAACCAAAGCATTCGATGTTCCATACATCAAACGCAATGAATTCAGCTCTTTAAAACCACTTTTCTTAAGAGTTCAAGGGCTCTCCATCCTGTGTGTAGGAGTTATCCTGTTATCCTGTGAGTAAGGCAGGCTGAAAACTAGCATGGCTGAGTGAGGATTTGCTCCTCAAAAAACTGAGGAGTAAGGGAGAAATGCACAACCAGTGGAAGCAGGGACATGTGAACTGGGGAGAGCACAGGGATGTGGTACAAATGTCTAAGGATGTTATCAGGAAATGCAAGGAAAATCTGGAATAGGACTTGGCAGTGGACATGAAGAATAACAAGGAGCAATCCTATAAATTCACAGGTCAGAAAAGAAAGTCCAAGGCGAGTCTACCCCATGATACATAAGGAGGTTGAACTAGTGATGATTGATACAGTGAAGGTTGAAGTGCCCAATGACCTCTTTGCCTCAGTCTTCACCCAGCAGTCACACCTCCCAGTTCTCTCAAGTCCCTGATCCTCTGGGCGAGTGTGGGGGCAGTGAAGTCCCTCCCACTATAACAAAGAGCAGGCTTGGGATCACCTGGTGAAGCTGAACAGACACTGGACTTGCAACAGTGACAGGATGTGGGGCAATGATTTTAAACAGAGAGAAGGCAGGTTTAGATTAGAAGTTAGGAAGAAATCCTTTACTCACAAGGTGGTGACCACTGAAAAAGGTTGCCCAGAGAAGTTCCGGATGCCCCACCCCATTTAAGCGTTCAGAGCCACGCTGGATGGAGCTCTGAGCAACCTGCTTTAGTGGAAGATGTCCCTGCCCACGGCAGGGGGGTTGGAACTAAATGATCTTTAAAGGTCCCTTCCAACCCAAACCATTCTGTGACTCTATAAATAAACCTTCAACAAAGCCAAAGTAATAAAAATTAAATTGTCAAAATTAAATGTTTCAGAAAACTTTTGCACTATACCAAGGTGTTCTGAACTTGCTACACAAATAGTGACACATATAATAATGGTGATTCCATGCAGATAATCTTCAGTGATTCCCGGATGTGAGAAAGCAGAGGCTGCATAGCAAAATATTCTAAATATTGTTAAATATGTTATTCTGCAATGCATTTGGAAGCTGTGACTCATAAATGCAGCAATATATTACAGTAACAAAAAAATATACACTGTGCACAGCAACCATTTTTCCCCACCTCAGAAAAGCTGAAGTTCATCTAATTCATAATAGAGACACAAAGGAAAGGGCAGAAAAGCTTATGAATATCCTCTGAACGGGCACAGGAGAACAGAATCCAAAGACAATGAACAAAGCTATCAAAAAGGCAGCATGTCCTGACAACAAACCTTTTATTCTTCTCCTGGTTTAGTGCTTAGATTATCAATAGTTCTTACTTACTAAAGGCATCAATTTCCCTTTTGCATGAACCCTTCTTCTGACCTTCCTTCCACTTTGTTAGCGAATTCAGGACACCTTTTCCACCATGACAGGACAGAGAAAGAGGGCAGGTAAGAGAAGATAAACAAAAAGAATGTAGTATGAACACTTCAATAAAATACATTAAAAACTGGGTACAGTTCTCAGGTACACTCTCAGGAATCATTCTTCCTTGGTCATTGTCCACAGAAAATTAATAATCAGTAGCATAAACAGTCACACCAAGAGCAGGAAAATCAGTTCAGAGATATGAACCTATGAAGATCTTAACACTGAAAATCCTTGTTAAGAAATGAAATTTGGCATCTGTACAGTTCCACCCCTGTGGGCACTTAACTGGCCTGAATGCATTCCAGTCACTGAATACCTAACTTAGTTAAGAATTTATACCAGAACTGGACACACAAATATTCCTTATTAATTAGATATATGAGAAAACAGTGACAACAAATATTTTTTTTTTCTAAAACCATTAGCAAATTATGTCTGGCAAACCAGTAAGTAAAAGCTTCCAATCCCATGATCTGACAGTTTGATATGGTCTCCTCAAAGGAAAAGATGAAGGTCACATAATTTATGATAGCTGACACAAGAATGGAAAGGGATTAGAAAATATAATGCAAGCAACATATTCTGACTGTGTTTAGCTGACATTAACATATGATTTCAGCTCTAAGTTCAGGGTGTTGGTACATAATCAGTCTTCTGTCCTTACTCCTGTCTCTTTTATAAATCCCGACTTTGTTCTTGTTTGAGCTTTAATAAATAGCCATGTATTTGCCCTTGTTTTTGCAAAACTGAAGAGATCAGCAGTGGTATAACCTCATTACAGCAATCTATTAATTACAAATTTATGCCCACGTTTTAAAAGCAATAAGTTCAGATTTGTGCTCTGTTCTTTTACTGCCAAGAATTCATTATTTATTTACCACACAACATTCAAACTCTTTCCTGAGTACTTCAATTACTGATTTCCTCATCAGTACTCAATACTGCCATGTGGTACCAATTCAAAAACAATAATGTATTTTACATCATACACTTATGCCATACACTATCATATTATTCTTAATTTTCACAACAGGAACTGAGAAAACCAGATGCGTCTGGATCAAGTTCTGGAACATCAAGGCCTGAATAAAAGCCAATTAATAAATTATTCTGAAAAAGTCATCAGAGGTCATACATTCATGTTCAGAACTCTCAGAGGTAAGGAGTAAGGAGTTTAGCCTGGAGTCGGGTCACAGGCCTGGAGGAAGTTTGTTTGTTGCTGAATCCAGTAATACTTGCTAGTTTAGAAATAAAATCCTGCAGGAAAGGAAAAATGGTTTATCATTTGTTCTGGGTCAGGTATGATTTTCTTTTCATCCTAATATTACCTTCACTGCTGGGTGAAGTAAAGCCTAATACACCCAGGATAAGGACTACCTGAGATATGTGAAAAGAGCCTGTACTTTGCAGTAATCTGGGCAGGTATCTCCTGGGTAATACTAGCCTTTTACCACTAAAGTTGTGTATTGAGAAAGTCTCAATAATAGTTTTTCCTGCTAGAACATAAAAACCACAGAGGATGTGGAAATGCAGACAAGAAGGGTAGAGATGGAGACAGGATAGGGTTGCTGTGGCAATTCTGACTACCAGTAAATACCTGTTAATGTGAAAATTAAGGCTGGTATTGGAACAGTTGAGTCTAGTGATTGATCCTGCAAAGCCTCATAGCCTGCTATAAAGGCAATGGTTGGCAGAGAATCTCTTCCTCTCATTTTCTCTGCGAGGTCTCCACAGAACCAAACATCTTCATTTAGTTATCCTTTCAGTACTTTTTCTCCTTTCATTCATAAGTTTTGGGTTTTCATTTATAATTTCCGCAGCATTTCCTGGCCTACCTAAAAATCTAAATATAAAACTCGAAAAGCCTTTTAGCTCTTATACTTCAATAACAATTAAGAGAAGACTACCTTAAAAAACAAACACAAATTTTGCTGTTTTACCAGATCAAATACAAAGGTTTTTAAAGAAAGATTTCTCTGTATTCACACTTCTCTTCACAGTTGTAAACAATTATTCATGATTTTCCAGCTTTCTACTCCAGCACACCTACTGTTTCAGGAACTGTTGACAAGCAGCTCTTTCATTTGGACCAATCAAGCCCGCCTGAATTAACAGGAAGTTTTCCATTGACAACACGGAATGTGAATACTAACAAGAAGCTGTTTTCTTTTAGTTAAGTTGCAACTGGTTTCAAAAACAGGTTCTCAGCATAATGAGAGCCTTGCAAGAGGCCAAAATAGCACAAGTATATTACATGTTATGTAGAAGTGGATTACAGAAGTACAGCAAATCCCAGGCTTTTTAGTGTTTCTGAAGAGTCATAAAATTTTCCTCCCTCAGTAACCTAGAGAAGGCTTAGCTATTGTAGATACACTCTGATTTATCCATCTTTCTTTAGGATCATCTAAATGACATGCTAGGGAAATGCTATAATGCAGAGGATTGTTGGAAATGATCATGTTTGTTAGAAAGCATCACTAATTTTTAATACGAAATAAGAATAAATTTTTCTGTTCTGCAAATAGAACTCATTTAATGGTTAAAATCTAAAGATACTACTACATGAACGGGCTTAAATGAAGAAAAAGAGCTAAAACAAAGTTATGTAACAGTAAACTAGTAATAAAAAAGTAGTAAAAAATAATAGGTAGTCCCCATGCTAACACAGTCTTTTAAATTCATTTTGACTTGCATATCTAAAAACCTTGAATTTTATGGCAAAAGAACTCAAAACTTGGGTGGAGAAAGAGCCCTTAAAATTTTAATTTAATGGGACAGCATAAAAAATTTTAATGATTTTCAATTACTGAGCATATAGCAAAACTATTCTTCTGTGATCATTAATGACACATTTCTTAATAAGCCATTTGACAACAGGTGCCTTGTGAACAGGCATTTGGAATACCACTGGAGAACATGAAATAACTCAATTTGTTAAAATTAAAGAGTGCTAGCCAAGTCAATGGATTTATTTTACACTACATTTCTCCATAACTTCAGAGTATGTGTACTGTAATAGAGACTCTGAATCAAATAGAAATACAACCATAATGCTGTCATGAAATCAAGCTGCATCTAAAATGACAAAACCACTTTTGTTAAATATGTATCTGCTGACTCTGAAAAGATTTTTCCAGGTTAAAATTTCGTCTGTGCACATCTACACTGCATTTTCCTTGATGCATTGAACAGCAGCACCTAACCAGTTGCTAGTAATGAACATCATAATCACTATATTCCAACAAAGCAAAGCAACCACAAATTAGGAAAGAATTACACTACCATTTAGAAATTACTACCATGTTCTACATGAGTAATTGTATTTGGAGATTGTAAGAGAACTTGAGGTTGTCCTGAGAGGATGATTTTTTTTGGATTACAGTGCCTGTAAAATCACTATTTGATCTTAGGGAAGCTACAGAAATAGTTTTTCATTTGCCACAGGCCTAAATTTCATCAGTTGTATTCAATCCCCAGACTATTTCACATGGTCCATCTCATTGCTAAAAGGTAATGGAAGAATCTTTTTAACTAATGCTCCAGTCCCATTTTTTTCTAGACACAAATTTATTTCAAAGGAATAGCTTTCCAGGTGATGTCAGGAAAATAGATAGAGAAATAATTAAATAAAGCATTAGTCACTTAGCCCCAGTCATTAAAAAATTATCATACAAATGCATTCACTTACACTGATTTTTCATACATTACCGTAGATGCATAGTATAATACTGGTTAAAAAAACCAAACAAAGTAACAACTTGCTGCAGGTGCATAGTTCGGGCTTAGAAATTCATCGTTGATCCAACTGAGAAACAGTATACTAATTTACTTCTAATTCTACTTTTTGTTACTGAAGGATTTTGTAATATTGTCAACCATGCATTCTGAAGCAAAAGGAAGTACTTCTGGTTTATATCTCAGGCTCTTGCCACACTTCGCTCCTAAAGGAATATGTCTGCCTGTTCTACAGAAAAGGTAGAAAGCTTGTTATGTTTCTAAATATTCTTTTCCCATAATTATTTCATAAGCTCACTTCTCTTTCATGTGAAAGTGCTGTTACTGGAGGATTATTATGGGGAGGAAGAGGCCAGGAACGAAGGTGGGTGAGAAGGGAGCAAGATAATTTTCACAAAATAAATTGTAACAAATTTCTTCCATGAAGTTCAACAAAATAGGCATAGCCTGTGAAAAAGCAATTAAAGATTTAATGTCATAAGAAGATCTATTTCAAATGTGCCAATGTTTGTTTTATGATCAGTTTTAATCTGCTAATTTGCTATGACAGGTAAAAATCACAAGTTAAGACATCCTTCTTAAAACAACATTTGTAGGCTTTTACTGCTCACAAGGAATATCAAGGTTATTGTCCAGCTTAAACAGAAAAAGAGAGCTTCCATCATCAGATGTCAAAACAGATAAGCACAGATTTGACATGTGCTTGTAGAACTATCACCTGCTATCAGCACTGCAATGACAGCTTCATGGTGAGAACGTCAATGAATTTCATCGTGCTCTGTATTTGAAATACTGCTCAATCGAATATGATAAACATATGTGTTTCTGCCAAGCAGTAGGTGTTTATTGCCGTAATGCTACTTGTATAACAAGTGTGCAGGTTGTTCTCTTTCTACATAGGTACATACATATTCCACTTAAGCACATAATTATTAAATTTTCCACTGAAAACTTAGGCTAATTGACGCTATAGATGTACCAGGAGAAAAGAAGATGGTAATGCACTGGAATGAAAAATCATTCACCTGTCTCACGGTAAGATGGTGATTTCTAGTAACACATACTTTCCATGGTTTCAGGATATCTAAAACAAACGTCTGTCTTTCTGACAACTGTTTTCTAAAATATACCGGCATTGCAAAGACACCTATTCAGATCTTCCTACTATCTGGCAGGGGATCGCACTACTAAAAATCACATTATTTGTGACTACATAAAAAATATATTCTGCTTAAGATAACAGGTGCAAGGATAACATGCAACCATGCAAAAAAAAAAAAACCTTGAAAAAACACAAAAGAGAAAAACAAACCTGGATGCAGGTAGATAAAAGCCTGAAATGATTTTTTACCAAATGAAAAAGGTCCTGTGAGATCACAAAGGAGGAAAGAAAGCAGGGAAGAAGTACTGCTTATATTTAAGATTATAGAGAAACACTTAGTGTGGTCTGACTCCCAGTTTAACCAGATCTTTCTTTTGTACTTACTGACCACTACCTCTTGCCTGTACTTCTCTTTGACAGGTTCTATATTTACTCGAGCATCTTACTAACAATTATAATTTTCATGAGCAAATTATATATAATCAGTCCCATTATAATTATTATTTAGTGCCTCTAGATTTTCTTCCAATTATCTGTACTGAGACAGTGATACCACCACAAGGACCACAGCCATCATTTATTACTCTTTTTAATACACTTTACAGCTTGCCCTAGGCCTATTTTTGAATAAATTAATTTCCTCATGAAATCCTCAAAGCACAGCTAGCATAAAGTATCTTTTAGGTCTTCTGTTCCCTGAACTATCAAGACTGCTCACTGTTTACCACTATCATTTTTAGACAATATCCCTAAAAGACATTCAAAACTTAATCTCTTAACCTCTCTTGATAGTGTTAATTTTCTCAATTAATCTTCTCAGCTGAACAATTAAAAACATCTTAGTTACAAATTTTCAAATTGAAGTTACTTAAAGAATAAAAAGACACAGTCAAAAGAAACAACTATATATTCTCCCCAAGCAAATAAGCCAGTAGTTCCGAAAGAAAGAGAAATTTTGAAGTTGAAATTCCCATGCCTTTCATTAGTGAAAGGTTTTCTTCCTTGGAGATTGTCTGATATGTAACAGCTGCCCTTCCTCTGCAGGGCACAGACACTGGTCTCTCTCCTTTACTGACACAGAACCTAGTATCTTTAAGACTTACAGCAATAAGGATAAAAATGGCTAACAAAGTGAAAAATTACAATTGGGGAGCAGAGGAGGACACAGATACAAAGAGAAATGTTGCTACTTTCATTTAAGACACCTGACCAAAAATGACAAAGGCATTACTAACATTATACAGAGGAAGGAAACTTCAAAATCACTTTTATTATGAGAAAAAAATTCTCTCTCAGAAAATATTTATTGAAATTAAGGTTTGAGAAAGATGGAAAGGTACTTTGATTCACAAACACACTATTTATTAACAGTCATTTTCCTTCATGTAGGAAGTGAGGAGTAGGAAAGTATGTCTTTATGGATAGGAAGCATGAGAAATTACATACATATTCATCGTTAACTATGATTAGCAAGCTTTACTACTATGGTTTTATATAATATAATGTAAAGAACTTTTTTACTTTCTTTGACTAGAAAGTTCTCCAGCATGGTAGTTAGATAATTTGATGTAACAAAATTACACTATTAATGTACCTGACATTCACACTTTAAAAAAAGGTATTTGTGTACTAAGCCTCAAGATCTACCAAGATCAAGAATACTAAATAAGATTTATCTCTCTTAATCAAAGCACTGAAGTGAACTGTTCAACTTCCTATTTAATATTTCAGGCTTTTCCAGAGAGTAAGATGCATAATGTAAATTATTTACAAATGGATATATATTTCCTCATACGAAAAATGAGGAACTCAAAGTAGCTGTCAAAGACAATTTTAATACAGTACAATAGTTGGTCTAGTCCTAGTTCATTTGTTATGTTTTGAAAAAATAAAGATCTTGCTGAGTTTCCTGTCATCGGTGTATAGTGGAGAATGGAATTGGTTCAGCACCACAAAGAAAAAGAAGAGCAGTGCAGTCTTTTGATTGCAGAGGAAAATCTACAAACACAAGGAACAAAGCTGACCCTCGATGTGATCTCCGTTCACCTCTGACAAGGGATGGCAATCTAGAGATATCGTTATAGGGTACAAAACAGCTTTTAGGAAAGGTTCCAAAAGGAAATCATTCTTCTATTCACCCATGTTGCCATAGAAACAGAACCAATCATGCCTGTCCACGAAGGCTTTTATGTCAACTTCTGTTAGAAAACTCACATAAAAAGTAGAAATTAAACTAAATTAACAAGACAGTCATTACGTGATCAAGATAAGTAAAAGAAAGAAAATTATTTATAAACAATTGTGCCCTGTCTTGGCCCTTAAATGCATGATTTTAAAGTGTAAATCAGTTTATTCCAAGGGTTTACTGCACACTGCTATGGTTCACTGTCTTATACTTCCATGCAATCTGAGAGGGTGTAATTTATATAGAATGATGTCTTCAAATTCACAGGGTCACAAGCTATACATTTTTTCTCCTTTTACCTCCTCCCAACCATTAAAGAAAGGTTGTATCATATCCCCATCATCTTTCATTCATTCAGAATGAAAGAAACTTCATTCCTTCAGAATGAAAGGAATTTCATTCCTTCAGAATACATCTTTAATCAAAATATTTCAGCTAAAACAATACACTTACTGAGATGATTTACTTCCACCCCATGATATCTCTAAAGCATTGATTCTGCAGAAAGCTCATGCAAATATTACTGCTACATATATTAAAAGAGTGCTTAATGAAAATGGATTTCCAAATTATGATATGGCAAATTTCCTGACTCTCCAGACAGTGCAAACAAGATAGTATGGCCAGCAGAATCTGGATCTTGGTATCTAACATCAGGAAGGAGTTTTGTGTCTGTGGCATTCTTGGACAATTATTAAAACTCATGCAGAACTGATATTAAATTTTTAAGATTTTATGCTAAGGTTATAACACACTAAGACTTTATGCTGCCACACCAACTACCGTACACAGAAGGAGAGGGTTTGTTAAAGAAGAGAAAAATCTCTGTCTCCTTTGAAGTGCTAATCTCATCTATTTGGTCTAGTGTAGTTTGACTCAAAACATACTACAGAACTATCAAGATCACGTGTCTTAAAGAAATAACTGCTTTTCCATTACACAAACATATTCTAGGATTTCCCTTTCCATTCCTTTCACCCAATCCAAAAAGTTTTAACACATACATGTAATGCCACGAATAGCATACCACAAGAATGCTACTTTAGGCACATCCTCAATTCTTCGTTGTTTTTAACAACAAAAAAATTTAACTGAGTTTTGGAAATTAACTTAATTTCATTTTTTTTGAGATATAATGCTTCTGTTCTGGCTCAAACGACCCATTAACCTAAGTGGATTCAGGCATGCACCAGTTACATACTCTGGGCTCCCAGCATGCTAAGGATCTTCACACTGGGATGTTTTCTGAGACACTAAAGTTACTGATTTGTTCCTTGCATTTCATTTCTGCATTTATAAGCACAAGGCATATCCTTGATAATTTGGATTTTATAGAACTCTGGGGGTTGTTTCAGGTTTTTTTTTTAATTAGTATATTTTATTTTAGTTGGTTTGACAATCTGTTGTTCTTCACAGAGACTCAATTCAAGCAAAACTCATCAGCTTTGTAATCTGCAGATCATTTGCAGTGATTTTCATGTTTACACATGAAATCTATACTTCATGCTTCTAACTTTGAGAAAGTTTATCCAATGCGCTGTTTACACTGCAAGGAGGATGAACCTGCTAAATCTAATGCTAAGGGTGCTGTGCAGAACATCTGCAGAATTCCAAACATATTTTGTTTTATTTTATTATAGCTCCAGAATTCCCCAAACCCAAAAAAATCAACTGCGTGGTCATGTCTCTTTTCCTGTTGGCAGAATACAGCTCAGATTTTACAGTTTATACTAAAACCTCAGCTCTGTATCAGGAACTGAAAGCTCAAGTCTGAGTAATCACCATAGTTCAGAGTACTTTTCTAACCCATGCTGGGACAGTTCTGAAGTAAAAAGACAAGGCTTTGAGTTAAACTTTTTTTTTTAAACAACTTAAAATATATTTTTTTATAAATAACATGTCAGTAATGTATAAATTTACAAATGGTGTCAAATGAATAGAGTTAGAATCCTGTGCCAAAAAGTTTACAGAACTGTGGGTAAATGAGAGCTCATACTATGACACCCTTGATTACTTTAGAAATTGAAACATTATCTAACCTTACACACTAAAGACAACTCTGGCCCCCAAGAAAAGTCCACCGATAGACAAACTACAAAGTGCATTCCTCAGTTCCCTAGTCAATGTTCCCACAACTCTTCTTCTCTAACTTCCACTGTGGGAGTAACTTTTTTTCTGAAAAACAAGCAGGCCTCTTTCACAGAATCACAGAATATCCTAAGTTGGAAGGCACCCACTACTCTGGTCCCTGCACAGGACAGCTGCAAGAATCCCACCATCTCACCTTACATAAATGAATCTTTCCTTGCAGTTATTTCCTTTCCTTTTCTGGTTTTCCTTGCCTTATGGTGCTCTGACACTTACCAACAACTTTCAAACTGTTCAATGGCCAGCACTCAGAAGCTGTTCCTTTGCTATTTGAAATTTGTTCAATCAAGAATTCTGTTGGAAAGAAATATGCAAAAATATGTTCTGATATTGATGAATTTTGCGCTTTAGATGAAAAAGATTTTTTTTTAAATGAATTAAAATATTTCACCCAGCCCTGGACTGCACACAGTTATACTACAAATACCTGGCTTTTCCTTCATGCTCTTCTGCCGATGTTCTGCCCTGACACAAATAGCAGAACGTGGAGAAAAGTTTTTTTCATCAAAGCTTATATACTGCTTCGTAAGAATAGTTTGCCATTAAACATTGTCAACAAATATCTTGAAGACATCTGATACTTGATTTTCAGAAGAGGGATTTAAGAATCATACAGAATCAAAGATACATTAAAAAATACTCTGAAGACCACATGACAGACATTTATGAGACTGGAAAGAGGAAAGAAGTGCACCTCCAAGTCACAATTTCTGAATAGAATAGGAGAACATCTAATGGTCTTTAAGATGCAGGAATAATTTGGTTCTTGTTTAGTCCAGAAGGGTAAGAGTGTTCTCTAGATTATCACACAGTATTTGTAAATGTCATCAGCAATTTAAAAATTACCAAGAAGAGCTTTCAAAATATATTATGTTTAAGTACTTTAAGTAAGCATAACTAGGCAAAGAGAAAGACTTTCTAGTGTAAGGAATGTTTTCATGAAACTGAAATCTTATGTGGTGACTTTGTATACACAACTAGCAGGCAGGAAGAGCACCAGCTCTTTTTACTTTCAAGTCTGTGTAGACAGCAATTATTTATGGTTTGGAACTTTAATTCTTTTCAGATTGCACAGGATTTAATTTGTCAGCAAAACAGCCATTTAAATTGTCTACTTAATGGTCCTCTGCTCCAGCAGATAGGCAAAGAGCTACACTTGGTTTGAAAACTCCATCCAAACTGTTTTAATGAGCTTAATTAATCTAAACCTCTGAGGACTGTGCTCTCTCTAGAGTTAATTCTCTTTAGTTCCATGTTCCTTGATCGACTGTAGTAAAATCCTCCAGGAAATCTGAGTACTGGGTCTGATCCCTCTAAGACCCACAGAACCAGAATGAATCAGTTATGTAACAGTTCACTTCGTTTTTTTCTCCACAATAAAAGCAGATGGCATGTTATTGCTCTAATCTAGGTTTCATTTTGTTCCCTTTTAAAATTACATGCTTTGGAAACATGTTTGTCCAAATTTTACCTGTAACAATTAAGCCAAATTTATTTTATATAAGAGAAATATTTCACTCATATATTCAATTTCTCTTTTTTCAGATGATAATGCCTAAATTCTAAACTGACAGAGTCATATTACATTTTTGCAACAAATTACCTCTAATGACGAGGTAAAAAAGCAAAAGCTCCACAATAACCTGTTATACTTTTGAAAATGGAATATTCCACTATGTACAGCACTGAGATAAAACATGCTGTCAAATGCTGTCAGTGAAACTTTTTCAGAGTTTTTATGTCTTCTGACATGAAGTCAGAGAAGCTTTTCTTTTGGGGTCCTCTTCTTTATGGATTGGATCAGATAAGTTTTGTTAGAAAAGACAAAACCTGGGAGCTGACTGCCTGAATTTTTTTTTTTTTTTTCAATGCAAAATTTTGCAAAACCTCAAGTCTTCTGTTAAGATAAAGACTTCTGTAACAGGTCTGGATAAAGCAGTTATCATTTCAGATACCTGTTTAGCTTAGACACTTAATAATATCTTCTGATTTATCTAACTATCTGATATTTACATAGATAAAGTAGCATATGGCTAAAAGCTTGCTCAGTCATTTACTTGCTTTTAATACGAGCAGTAAAGTTCACTCACTACATTTGCCAACACTCCTTTTTGTTTGGCCTTTTCCAGCGAAAATGCAACTGGAAGTGCCATGCTAAAATGCTATTATCTGGTAGACAAGGGTTGGACTCAAAAAAAGAAAATGTAGGGGTAAATTCTCTTCCTCTTAGAGGTTTCATCAGCTTCAGATTTGTCAGCTCCACAAGCACACATGCAAGTCTAAACGCATCAGACACCAGCAGAAAACATCTGTAAAACAGTACATTGATAAAATATTGTCACATATACAAACTGTCTCTTTTCAGACACTTTGCTTCTAGGCATTTTCAGAGTTATCAACTAATCCAAGGTTGCGTGAATGTCCTGAATCTCAGAAGCAATGTCTCTTCTACTAAATGTATCAGAATATATTTATCTTCTATTTAACTAAGTTCCCTTTACTTGGATGTTACCTTTGCCTTTCTTTTTTTTTTTTTTTTAAATTAATCAAGTGAAAGAACCATGATACATTTTGTAGAGTTAAATTTATCCCTCAACATGACAATGATGTAACAGCTCTTGCTTGGATGGCCAAGTTGGCCCATTTTGTGTCTCTTCCCAACAAGAATGTCTATATTCTCTTGACCTTTGAAACAGAGGTACAACCATGAGAGTAATGTGTTACCTGTAAAAATCTGTTGTGTAGTTAGAGGAGAATTAATACAGCATTTTCTGCTTCTGTTTCTGAAGGAACACTGCCAACAGCAGGAAAGATGAAAATTCAGCTTTTTAGTCAAACAAGCTCAGACACAGTAGGCTAGGATAGCCTAGAAGCTGGAAGGAAACACAGCAGGAACAGGTGAGTCCCACTGGCTGAAGGGATGCTCCATGCCATCATGCTCAGTAATAAAAATTGAGGGAAGGGTTTTTAGGGCGTAGTTATTACTCAAAGACTGTCTAGGCATAAGCATACTACTTGTGGAAGGTGGTGAGTGATTGTCTTTGCATTGCTACTTTCCTTTTTCCTATTTACTTCACTTATTAAATTGTCTTTATCTCAACAGACAAGTTTTCTCACTTTTACTCTTACTATTCTGTCTCTCAGATCATGGTTGGGGTAGAGGAATGAGAGAGTGGCCAGGGCCCAACCATCAACCCACTTCCATTATACAGTAGAATAACATTTCATAGGGGGTGTAGATGTGACAGGGAACACACCCAAACAAAACAAAATAAACAAACCAAAACTGTGCATTCTTTAGAAATTAAAAAAACTACCACCCTAAAATGTAATTTTTGGATCAGTGTCTATTAAAGCCAAGAGTTTTTTCTGTAAAAGCTCAAAGAAAGATCCAAAGGTAGAAGTAAATATTCTTTTTATATGAAAAAATAAAATTAAGTGAACTTACAATTTTGGACATGGTTTAGATCCCACTTAGCTGAATATGCCAAAGCAGATATCAGAACATGTGTGATCAGTGTTGCAGTAAGTTAACTTTGCTAGTAATGAAGACCCTCAGTGAATCTGCTTTCTACTATCACATAAAATCTCATCAAGAAAAGTATAACACTGCATAATAATGCAAATACTGTTTATATCTCCTTTTTTCAATGAGATAAAATAAAAAAGCTGCAGCTAAAATATCTAAAATGATGCATTTCATGAACACAGCTAGACTTTGTTACTGAGTCATGAGACTGCATTTTGCATGAGCAAATTGTGAGGATGGACACTTCAGCAAAAACACTGCTGATTCAAAGGAACAAAAAAAAATTCTGTACCTAAGGTCCTTGTATATACAAAGTATGAATGCAAATGAAAGCAAAGATTTAATCAAAATTGCAGCTGATATTATATGTGATATGGAAGCATTAAACATCTTCCCTATTGCAAAAAAACAGCTGAGGAAACAAAACTACCCTGATTATAATACACATTATCATTTGTTCACATCACAAATCAGCTTCCAGGAACAGCTATACTCTTTTTCAAAGCAAATAATTAATTTCATTTCTGAAGATTGTTTGCTAAGCGAATGCTCTGTGCTAACAGCTAACATATTTGAGTACATTCTTTACTTGCAATATGTCCAAGACATTTTATCAAACAACATGCTTCAAAAAAATGCCACGTATACTACGGAATTACATACATGTCAAGATGCAGAGGCTAAAAATTACTGTCAAAGCCCATCTAGATGACAGATATTTTGGTTCTCAAGTTAATCCAAAACCAAAGATGCTGTTGTTTGCAAACTGGAAACTAGACTTTCAAGTAACTGAAACACTTGAGAGAGGACTGTAAGTTTTTGAAAAAAAGAAAAAAAACATTCCAGAGATAATCTGACTGAATTTCTTAGGTGTTGAGTCACAGAACAAAGAACACGGGAATATATTTCAAGTATGTTGAAAAATAGTTAATAATTCAAGCTGATTGTGAAGAGCTGACAGAAAATGCCATATACATGCTTGCCATGAACTGCACAGAAGCGTGAATATTTTAATGAATAATCAGAAAATATGAGATAAGTAACATTAAAACAGAACATAAGAAAATAATGAAATTACTATAAAACAACAATTTACTTTAATGCAATTTCTAAAGCTCCTTGTAAAAATCAAAACTCTTTAAGCAGCTGATGGAGATTAAACAGTTGTTTTTTTAATGAAAAACAACGTAGTATAAGGCTGGTCCGAATGCAACTGAATGCAATCAGATTGCTAAAGAAACTATGAAATATATTATTTCATTATTTAAAATTTTAGAAAATGACTTCCTTATTCATCTGTGATTCCAAAAATGGAAAGAAGCATGTCACCAACTAATAGCTAACAAATGTGTTTCAGGTTCTGGTGCTGTCACTGGGGACCACTGAGAAGAGCCTGGCTTTGTCCTCTAATGCACTCTCCCTGCAGGTATTAATATGCATATCCCCCTGAACCTTCTCTTCTCCAGGCTTAACAGTCTCAGCTCTCTCAGCCTTTTCTCATGCAAGGGATGCTCAAGATCCTTCATTGTCTCAGTGGCCCTTTGTTGGATTCTCTCCAGTATGTCCATGTCTCGCTTGTACTAGCGAGCCCAGAACTGAGCAGAGTACTCCAGATGTGGCCTCACCAGTGCTGAAAAGATGGCAAGGATCACTTCTGCTGACCTGCTGACAAGATTCCTCCTCATGCAGCTCAGAATATCATTATCCACCTTTGCAGCTAAGGGCAAATTGCTGCCTTTTGCTCAGCTTGGTGTCCGCTGAGCCCAGGCCTCAGAAGAGCTGTTTTCCAGCCAGTCAGTCTCCAGCATGTTATGTACAAGGGGTTACTCTTCCTCAAGTACAAGACTCCGAAATTCCATTTTTTTGACTACAGGAGGCTCTTGTTGGCCCTTTCCTGCCACTGCTGAATGGCAGCAAAACTCACTGGCATATGAGTCACTCCTCTCAGTTTTGTACTACCAGGAAACTTGCTGAGGGCACAGTCACCCAACATCCTAATCATTACTGAAGGCAGTAAATGGGACTGGACCCTGTATGGAGCCTACGGTACACCACTGAGGACCTTATGCCACTTATTACCCTCTGGTGCCAGTCATTTAAGCAGTTTTTAATCCACCTCACTGTCTGCTCATCCAGCCCATAGCTCTTCAGCTCTTCTATAAGGATCTTCTGGGAGACAGTGCTAATAGCCTTCCCACTGTCAAGGCAGACAATATCCACCGGTTTCCTCTTATCTACCAAGCCTGTCACTTCCTGCTAGAATATTATCAGTTGCTCAAGCCAGACTTCCTTTTGGTGAACCCATGCTGACTGCTTCTGGGCACCTTTTTGCTGTACACATGCCTGGAAATGGTATCCCAGAGCAGCTGACCCCTCACCTTCTCAAGGATTGACTGAGATCTGAGTGGCCTCTTACTAGTCCTCCTTTCTGCCCTTCCTGACCAGAGGACTACAATCTTAAGGCACCTTTCCCAGTTACTGTGATCATTGAGAACTATTAGGATCAGTGATATCAGTCAGCTCCCTCAGCACGTGTGCCTATAGCAGGGCTCTACAATTTGCTTAACTATTTTTGAACTCAACTGTCTTCCACTGTGGGATTGTCTTCCTCACTCGTGACTTCCAGCTGATCTCTGGGGCCTGCTGAAGGCTACTCTCACTAGTAAATACTGAGGTAAAGAAGGCATGCCTTAATGTCATCTATGCTCTCTTGTCACCAGGGCCCCTTCGCCATTCAGCAGCAAGCTCACATTTCCTCCAGCTTTCCTTTGATTTCCTGTGTGCTTATGGAAGTCTTTCTAGCGCAAGCTGTCCCTCCCTGTGGTAGGAAGTTGGAACGAGCTGATCTTTAAGGTCCTTTCCGACCCAAACTACTATGTGGCTCTATGATTTGTTGTTCGACAGATTCAGTTCCAGATGGGTTTTGGCTTTCATACTATGTCTGCTCACTATGTTCTTTCCAGGTTACCTGTTTTCCAGGCTTCCACTTTTTGCACACTCCTGGTTTATACTAGAGTTTTGCCAGAAAATTGTTGTTCCTCCATGCAGGCCCATTTGATCTCACTGAAAATGAGATCAGTTTCAAGTTTTGACCATAGAACTCTTACGTGAATGTTTCATGAATTTTGCATTAATTTATTTCTTCCTAATGAATTTCTAAAACAATGCAGGTAAACATTGTACTTGACATTTTTCAAACTCATCCTGTCCTTTTTTTCAGGAAAGGTAGCGCAAATACCAGTTTATCACCAGGTATTAAATCTTTAAACTTCTGTCTACTACACAATGTTTTAAAATGAATTTATCTTCTTGATAAGAAGATGTTTTGTTTTGTTTTGTTTTGCTTTTCATCTCAGTCAACAGACGGTCATAGGGCATTTTCTTCCTGATTTTCACTCCTAAATTCTTAAGTTTCTAAAACATGGCTGGGAAGCTGATAAGTCCTCCACCAAGACAGGCTCTTTACTCGTTTTTTAGTAATTCACAGAAAAAAGAAGTTAAGATGTGCTTGCCATCTTCCATCTTGTTTAAAACTAAGTTTAACACCTTACTTTACAGCTCATTAGCACAATCACCTGCCCTCTGTGAATGTCTAGGAGCTTTACAGAAACACGTGTTGTTCACAACATATCACAATTTAGATAGCTAAATAGACATGGGTTTCAAAATTCACCAGATTGTCTACACATTTATTTATAGTTTGGAGAAAAGGCTAACCTATTCCTTTTCACTTCAGCTACTACCATATTTATTATAGATCTACTGTGTTATTAAAACGTACTGCTAGACTGTGTCCTGTTTCTGACCAGGACA
The DNA here is from genome assembly GCA_013400235.1 of Oriolus oriolus. NCBI lineage: Eukaryota > Metazoa > Chordata > Aves > Passeriformes > Corvidae > Oriolus > Oriolus oriolus. The sequence continues at coordinate 86,408 of VXBT01003818.1, forward strand.
GAAACACTTAATTTTTTCAGCAGCCATGATGGGGCATGGCTAAGGCCCTGAGGTTACTCCATATCACCTAAGGTCATTTTCCAGTCTGTAAATTTTCTGGTCTGTAACTGTACGCGTGGTGTGGATGGCACTGAGGAGATCTGGCAGACCTAGCAATAAGAACATTTTTTCCTTAACATACACAGGAAAATGAAAATTCTCAAAAGCTTGAAGAAATTCTCAGGCTTGAAGAAAGAAAAGGAGGTGAAAAGCTGGGGAAAATAATCCTCCCTGTTCTCCTTCCAGACTGGGTGAAATTATGCATTGACTCCCAGAGGCAGTGCTGGAGGTGAGGGCAGGAAAGCAGCACTGGAGAGGTGTCCAGCATACTAGGAACCGACCGCCCCGGAAGTGGAAACACAGCCCCACTATTTGCCATGACTGATCCAGACTGCACTGGAACTGGGTGAGGCTGCAGCACACCTGCAGTACATTGATGACATCATCGTGTGGGGCAACACTGCCAAGAAAGCTTTTCAGAAAGGGGAGACGATAATCCAACTCCTCCTAAAGGCCAGCTAAGGGACCTGCCTAGGACATTCAGTTTTTAGGAGTAAATTGGCAAGATGAACGTCATCATATTCCGATGGACGTGGTCACCAAAACAGCAGCTAGCTATGTCCCCGCCAATCAGCAAGAAGGAAACATGGCTTTCTTAGGTGGTGTGGGTTTTTCGGAGGATGTATATTGCAGATTACAGTCAGACTGTAAGCCCTCTCTATCACGCAACATGGAAGAAGAATGATTTGAAGTGGGGACCTGAAAACAAGAAGCTTTTGAACAAATTAAACAGCAGATTGTTCATGCTCTTGGGCCAGTCAGAAAAGTGTGAAAAAAGTTCTCTACATGGCAGCCAGGGAGAATGGTCCTTCCTGGAGTCTCTGGCAAAAAAGAGACTCAAAAATGACTGCTAGGGTTCTGGAGCTGGAGATACAAAGGATCTCTGGCCTGCTAGACCCCAACTGAAAAAGAGATGCTGGCAGTTTATGAAGGGGTTTGAGCTGCTGCAGAAGTGACTGGCACCAAAGCACAGCTTCTTCTGACACCAGTGCTGGGCTGGATATTCAAAGGGAAAGTCCCTTGTACGTATCATGCCATTGATGTTATGGAACTGGGTTGCACTGATCACACACCTGACTCGAACAGGAAATCAATTGCCCAGGGATCTTGGAAATCATCATGTTCCGGCCTGAAGGCCAAAATTTCGGACTACCACCAAAGGAGGAGGAGGAAAACATGTCATATGCTGAGGAGGCCCCACCATATAATCAGCTACCTGAAAATAAAAAGTAACATGCTCTCATCACTGACTCATTCCGTCTGTATTGTAGGAATAAACTGATCATGTGAAAACTGCTGTATGGATTCCTCCACAATGAGTTGCAGAAACTATTGAGGGACAAGGTGGATGAACTCAGGCTGTAGCTGAAAGCTGTCCAGCTGGATTTAGATATTCCTCAACAAGATAGCCAATATTCCACTTCTACACTGACTCGTGGATGCTCTGTGGAGGCAGCTAAAATCACGGAAAAATTGTCAGGGTAGAGGTAAACTCATCTGGGCAGCTGAATTGTGAAGAGACATCATTGCCTAGGATAGAAAAGTTGGCTGTAAAAGTAGATCATGCAGATGCACATGTACCTAAGAGTGGTGCTGCTGAAGAGCATCACAACAATGGAGAGGTGCATCAAGCTGCCAAGATCAAAGTGTCTCTGTTAGATGTGGATTGGCGACACAAGGATGAATTATTTGTGGCTTGGTGGGCCCATGATGCCTCAGGTCATCAGGGAAGAGATGCAACATACAGATGGGCTTGTGACTGAGGGGTGGACTTAACCATGGACACTACCTGCCGGGTTATCTGTAGCTCTGAAACATGCACTACAATTCAGCAGGCCAAGAGGGTAAAACCCCTCTGTATGGGGGACACTGTTTGAAATATAAATATGGAGAGACCTGGCAGACTGATTACACCACAGTCACACAAACCTGCCGAGGCAAGCACTATGTGCTTACCATGGTGGAGACAGCCACGGGATGGCTGGAGAGGTACCCTGTCCCTCATGCCATCACCTGGAACACCATCTTGGGCCTTGAAATCAAGTCCTGTTGGGGCATGGCGACCCAGAAAGAATTGAGTTGGACAAGGGGACTCATTTCAAAAATAACCTCAGGGATGCCTGGGCCAGAGAGCATGGTACTGAGTGGGTGTATCATATTCCCTGCCATGCACCAGCCTCCGGGAAAACGGAAGGATACAATGGGCTGTCAAAAACTACCTTGAAAGCAATGAATGGGGAAACCTTCAAACACTGAGATGTACATTTAACAGTAGAGGCTCTACCAGTTGAGCTGGCCCTGGCCAGTCAAAACCTCTATGTACTGTAGAAGGGGATTAAGTCCCTGTGATGCATGTGGGAAATGTGTTAGGTAAGACTGGATCAGTCCAGTCAAGGCAAACTCTGTTTTTGCTAAATGACAGGGGTGCCCTTAGTGGCTAATGCAGAGGGATGAGGAAACACAGTATGTACCTCAAGGGGATTTGATTTTTGGGTGAGAACAGTCTGTAGTGCTGAATGTGCATGTAATACTGGTTGCTGAATGACACTGCCATAACTGCTGTGGACAGTGAGGATGGACTGCTCCAGGTACACCAGTCATGAGTGCCTGATGCAGCTCTCAACCACCTGACAGCAAACCAGCCCTCTTGCCCTGGAAGACATCTAGGATGGATAAAACTCACAGTCATGGCCTAAATGAACTCAACAGACACCTTCGAGGGACAGGCATTGACTATGGAAATTATATCTTTGCTTTTAAATATGTATATATATATATATATATATATATATACACATAGTACATATATCATTGGAAAGTGTAGGATTTGGGCATGATGTAGATGGTATGGAATGAAGGCCATTTCCTCTTGTCCTCTCACTGCAGGCATAGTAGAAGAGACCAGTCACCACCTCATCACAACCATGTTTCAGGTATTTGTAGTGAACAATGAAGTCCCCTGAGCCTTCTCGAGACTAAACAAACCTAGTTCCCTTCAGCCATTCCTCAAAAGACATGTTTTTTAGACCTTTCACAAGCCCTGTTGCCCTTTGCTGGACATGCTCCAGCACCTCAGTGTCCTTTTTAATAAAAACTGAACGCAGTACTCACGGTGCAGCTGCACAAATGCCAAGTACATGGGGGCAATCACATCCACAGCCCCTAGTCCTACTGGCTACACTATTCTTGATACAGGCCAAGATGCCATTTGCCTTAAATTGCAACTGGCCTACAAGCACACTTTGCCTAAGAGACTACAGTCTGAATTTTTATCTTCAATTTATTGTCATCAGAGTTGACAGAGATTAATATTTTTAAGGCTTGAAAAACAGTCCTTGCAGAAGAAAAAATGCCACATCTAAGAAGGTAACAGATCTCTTGCCTAGATTCATACGTTAAATTGAGGCTGTATTCACAGTAGGACAGCAAACGGATGAAAAATCATTTACTTATTTGTAATGAAGATTTTTGATGTCAAGTAACACTCATTTTTTTAAGAGACTGATTTTTTTTTTTAATTCACTATTTAAAAAATAAACTAGCTTAATACTTTGGTGTTAGAATAAAAAGTACAGTATTTTTTTCTCACTTCTTTATAATATGAGAAAATTTAACTTCTGGAAACAAGCTATAAACAAGTGGAAGTGTGAAAATTGAAAAACGTAGTTTAATGCTTTGAGTTAAAACTATCTATTTGCTCACAGAAAAGCAAGGAGAGTATTCCTATTTCTACTGCACTCATTGCATTACTCTGCGGAATCTTGTGCCACATTTGTATGAGCAAATGCTGACAACAGTAGAACTCTTTTACCAAGACAACAAGCCTAGATATTTTTTTTAAAGCAAATATATTAAAAAAAAAACCAACTCAATCATGACTATCAGTTCGTTGTTACAGATCCAGTATGTCTGATCTGCTGCAAATATTCCATTTTGTTTCTTTTTACAGAAACAACAAATATCCAAAGAGAAATTAATAAAATCATACAGAATCAGTGCACAGTTCTTAAATAACTTACAATACCTTGATCACTGGAAAGTTTAGTATAATACTTTTGATTCAAAAGAACCCCTGAAGTACTCTTGTATAAAACATGTCTTTACTGCAGTAATTCAGCACTGTGATCTACCACCTTTTGCAGTATGTGGTAAAGCTGCACCCCATAAACTAAGTTAAACTTTAATACAAAAGATTAGGAGCCAGAAATTATAGCAGGAATTAGGAGCCAGACAGTAGAGCAGAAGAGAGCAGTTCATGTATAACCTGAATCTTGAAGAATATGAAAAATGAAGATGTTCACTAAGTCTCTGATAAACAGCACAAAGAGAACTGAGCTCCATATTTATCCTCTTGAGTCATAATGTAAGAGATTAAAATCTCATTCCTGAGAATAATCACATTGTTATCACAACTCTGTCACTGGAAAAAGCATCCATATTTTATGTTCTCTGCTCTAAGATATTCTTAACAGTTGGTCAGTTTCTTATGCCTGTATATTCTTCAGGGAATAAATCCACATTTTAAATGCTGTGTCCTGTCACGATATTAAAATGTAATTAATGTCAAAGACCAACAAAATAGAATTACTGTCATAAAAGTAAAATTAATTATAAATAAAAAGGGTCTGCTAATCACATTCTGAAGTCTTAAACAACTTCTTCAGGTCTTACTCAGAAGCCTAGAACTATTTACAACATTCAGACTCACACAGTCATTCCCAAAATCCAATACTGAAGGATGTCTTATGACATCATATTATTAAAGTAACACAGTGGAGGAAAAAATAACTCAGAACACAGCTGTATCACTAGATTTCTCCAAGACCACACACAGGTGGTCACAAATATCAACGACAGGCTGCTGAGAAAGCTCCCACTCTCATGTTTCTTTTGCCTCCATTCTAGATTTTAAAAAGCTACTTATGAGTACCTAGTTTCTGTAACCTTCACCAGCATGAGAAATCTCACCAGAATAAATCATCACAATGTATAAAAAATGTATTTCCCCACTGCTAGAAAGGTACAGGTGTATTTATTCATTTCTAGCCACGTACTGTGCTATATAATTACAGTATCTTAAATAATAATTAGAAGAGTGAATGAGAATCTGCATATACTTATATACACCTATTTACAGCTGCAGGGGAGACAGTAAAGGAAGATAATTTTTTTTTCCTTGAAATTTAGCTAGCTACAGCAGATGTCAGGGATACGGTATGACTCTGGAAAAGGCTAAAATGCCCCCATAAATCCTCTTATAGCTACTACAGAAATTGTCACTGAATACCAGGGAACAGAAAAAAACAGGACTCCTCTGGAATTAAGAATTAAAAAACTCAAACACAACAAAACAGTCTTCTGGTATCAATGTCATCAAAATACACAAAGGTTGAGAGTTTTCTTCATAACTTCAGTCTGTCTAACTAGATATCTACCTAGTTAGAACCTTGTCCTTCCTCTCAGCAATACAGTCTAATCTCAATCAAAATAATTTACATACACCTGCAAACAATGCAAATAATCTATAATGAACATAAACATGTCTAGTACTTCAGCATATTATTTTATGGTTACTTGAAATGTCAGTTGTTGGAGGCTGTTCAGTAGCATGGATAAATGCCAGGCTAACTTTTCGAAGGAAAAGACTAATTTTCAGGGCATCTGGTCAAAGGGCCCACAGTAAATTTAACCTATCATACGGTTCCAGAATGTTCTGCTACATGGATATCACATGATGACCCTTCCGTGGGTGACATTTCCTGCCTAGGTAATAACTTTGAACAATTCCTGTGCCCTTTGTCCATGAGCATCTCTTACGGGTCATAATCTAACAGTGCAAGCCCTAGAAAAGTTTTAAGCATTGAATATTTATATATGGAAACGTACAAACTGCTTTGCCATTGACCTACTACTACTACCAATCAAACTGTCAAATTTACTAAATTTATAGTTCCTTGATACTTCAGATAGGAATCAGATGAGAATTTAATTATTAATAAGACCCCTTATGTATGCTAAGTCAAATAAACTTCTAGAAAAAGGACACAAGTGAGTTCCCAGCTTTCATAAACAAGGGTATCACTCAGGCCTCATCCATACTAACTTCAAGAAGATCACATTACACAGTATTAGATGTATGATAATATTATACTGGGACTAATATTGGGACTTGCATATTAGATCAAGAGTACAAGTTCAACCAGGTAGTTCCAAGTCTTCCTGAAATACATTTTGTAAGAGCTTCAGTGTATTTACACAAATTTTAGAAAACTATTTTTATTAGGTTTACACTGGCATGTTGTGCACACATTTAACTGACTTTCTCTATGGAGCCTTCAAATACAACTATTAATGAACTTATTCCTACACAGAAGAAAAATACTATTGACTCGAAAACAAGATTGAAAGGAAAGGTAACAAAAGCATCTAGAAGCAAATCTAGGAGTAACTTTGCACCCTTCTTTTTTCTTATTTTTATTTTCTTTTGCATACAAAAAAATATCCAGGTAATTTTATAACATGGCTCAGAAAGAAAATAAAAAATTTTCTGGGAGTGTTCTTACATCTTAGAAGTCAAAAGCTCAGACACTTGCTAGAAGTCCCGCAACTTCTGTTAAAAGAGTTCATCATACATCGTCCTGTTCTCAAGGAACAACTTGTATCTGCAGATCTCATCAACTTCAAAAGCAACTCTATTTGTATTGTATCTCCACTTTACAGATGAAAGAACTGAAACAGAATGAAAAACCGTTCCAGAATTTTTCAATAGGTCTGTTTCCTATGTCTGCAACTGTCAGAAAAGACCCATCACAAAAAACCACTGGTTTATCCATACATAGCCAGCCAATCTTTCATACACAGAAGACAGCCTCTCTCACACCTGTATGAATATTAGTTTGACAAATATTTCTTTCAAAAACAATGCTTCAAGCATTGCAATGATGCTACATAGACTGACACAGAAACATATTTAGTCTTTTTAAAATGTCTGTGATATAATATGGGGAAAACACAATCAATATTCTCAAATTCTAGGCCTCATTGTCACTAAGCTTTTTTAAAATGGGGAACAGGTCAATGAAAATCATACATTTACAAGTCTAGCCTCATAGGTAGGTATACAGATGAAATCATATAAGAGTCAGAAAAAGTTATGGACAACAGTAAGAGGCAAAATCTAAGAATGTCTGTATGCTCAAGTAATTTCAAGCAGCAGGATTAAAAATAGAGCAACTACGTTTTGCAGGATTGTGATTTCTGAGGAAAAATTTAACCCTCCAGCAAAAATCAAGAGGTGTAAAACACAAGAATCCTCAGAAAAGCTTCAGCAGCCATAATTCTGCTGCTTCAGCAACTGCAAAAATCAATGCAACTTTTCAGATCAGTTTTTGGTTTAGTAAGCATCTTCTTATTTGCCTCTGCAAGTAAGACAAATAGACCGCAATTCCTCATAATTCTTTTTTTGATTTTAATAAACAAAATACTGAATGACTGCTAAAGATGTAAAAGCACCTTGGGTGTTTTAATATCCTATCTGTTGCTGTAGTTGGAACTTTTATCCATGTACAACAACCACACTGCATATAGAGGTAAAAAGCAGCCACACCAAGTGCAGAAGTACAAATGAAAAGGCAGCAGATAAAAATATCACTTTGCAACAAACTTCAAAATGCAAACATGAACTTTCACACTGTGTAGAGCACTGCGTACTCTCACGAGTGTTTGGAATTTCTCCGAGGAAATTCTGAACAGCTGCATTCCCACCTCCACAAGTAGTTTGAGGTCACTTCTAGTAAGAAGAACTTAAGACCCATTGAAAAGAACCAGCAACAAAAACACTGCGGGATGTCTGCACACAGCACAGAAAAAAATTAGTTATTTAGTTTGTTTCCCCAAAAATCTTTAGAATTATGAAGTATTACAACCTAAAGGTTAACAGTATTTATTACTACAGCTTTTAAGAATTTAAGCATCTTTGCCTACAGGATCTCTTTAAAAAATAACACTGAAGAAAATACTACTATTTAGATTTCAAAAGGCCAAACAATTAACAAGTCGTGTAATATATTTAGGTACCCATGATACATTTCTCATCACTGTATTCATTTTTAGAAGTATCCACTCAATATACTTTATTGAGAACACTGTATTAAACTAGTCCAATTAGGGCATAGTGAACTGAATCTGAATAAGATCCACTTAAAATAATAGGCCTAAAATTGCACAGAATAGAAGCTTTTCGCAAATTTATACATTTTCATAATATCTAGTACAATATCCTTAGGCAAGTTTAATCAGCACTTACAATGTTAATAATAACAGCAATAATAATAGAACATTAAATCCATTTTGGGCTTTTGGTAGGTTTAGACAGCAGTTACATTTCAACAAAAGAGCAAAGCAAAATGATTGATTGTTCAATTATGGATCTGCCCTGTGATAGAAACATGGTGCACTGCAAAGGTATCAATTCCCCTAAAGGAAATGGAAAGTTTTCTGTTGCATAGAGTGATCACAACGAAGAAGAAACCTCATTTTAAATTACGGTTGAGTGAAAGCCAGCAGGACAAGAGCAAAAGGACATCTAACAAAACTAATGTGAAAATAGTTAAGCAAAACTCCTGGAAGAGTGCTACTGGAAAGAAAACTGCCAAGATTTCTAGCCCTCTTTTACACTCCAGTGTCATGAATGGGAGGAAAAAACCACTAGGATTCAAAATGTGTACAAAAAATTTTTAAATACCACATGTAGTACAGATGCAGTTTAGAAAACACATTTTCAGGAGAGTTGTAAGAGTATTGAAAGTACAAGCTTTTCTTCTTTAAAAGTAAAAAAGATAGTATGTTTTCCACAGCACCAACCTAGACAGTTAAAAAAGCCTGACTGAACTCTCAGGCTGCATAGCAGAAAATACGACCATCTCCACAATGTAGTGGCTCTATGAAATGCCCATTTCTTATGTCTGCGAGATGCAGTAATGATAGTACAGACAGAGGAATCTTATCCTGAAGGAAAAAAAAAAACAATATAAAAATGCTATTGTGTATTGACTACCTGATTTCAAATTCCACCACACTGCACTTCACAGAATTTCTGTAACAATTCATCTTACTGGCTATGTCCCTAAGTCCTTCCTAAAGCAGAACAGGCTCACATTGCCCAGTCCCTACCCACTAAACCACACAGGCCTAATCTAGCCCACAGGGAATTTACATTGTAAGCCTGTCAGTTTACTCCCAGGACAAAATTCCTATTTTCAATTAACCACTGTGATCAGGTAAATTTTAAAAGGTCTGGCTGTTACTGTTACTTTAGATTCTAAGTCCAGAAGAGAAAAAACACTGTCCTTTCAGATACTTAGACAATAAATTATTGTAATAATTTCAAATATGCAATATTGCAAATATTTGCAACAATACAACTACAGAACTGAAAATTCTATACTATCCATAAATTAAGCTAGGGATAGTATAGTAAATCATCATGAGGCAAATAATGCATTTTTTCATTAGTTGAGAGTTATATAAAGATTTGTGATTTTTACAGACTCTGGTCCATGTCATAAACTCATGGTGAAACTCAGTTACACAAATTTAATTTCTGAAATTAATTTGGTTGAGAAAGGTCAACATAGTTAAAGAAGTAAGGCAAAATTACAATACAAAACATTAACCAATGCAATAATACTTCAACGTGGCTTTTTTTTATTATTAAGTCAATTCAGGATAATAGCTAAAAATATATATATAAATGCTTGCATTTACTATCAAATGGCACCTACTGCAAAATATCTGAAACTTTCCACCATGAAAGACACATGCAACTTGTCTGGGCAAAAGCAGAAACACTGAAACTCCACTGAAACTGTCACAAGAGAACAGCTCGCATTTGCTTCATGAGGTTTCTCTATGGTGGAGCAGAGCTCCAAACTCTTTAAAGCTTTCAACTGCTTTAACACACATACACAGCTTAGGAACCAAAAAAGCCCATGTGGTCTTACACTTCAGGCCTACCCACCAACAGCAGAAGCAACATAAAATGCGGGAATTCTCTAGCACAAGAAATGAAGGCAAGAACCAAGTTATTTCCTTCCAACTTTCCTTCAAGCATAGTTTTTTAAGTGCTGAGTTTTAGGAGTGTTTGCTTTTTTTCCTGGAAGATCTGTACAGACAAGAACATTCTTCATGCCTTGTATAACAGTAAAGCTGGAGAAGCTCCTCTCCAACACTTCTGCATCTCATGGAACACACAAACCAAATGTCACTGTTGCATGGCAAGCACTTGCACATCCTAGCTATTAAATATAATAGAAAAATTCTAACAGCAGAAGTGTATATGGAGGGTGTTGCAAGCTGGCCCACAGCAGTTCTGAAGCCAGACAACCATCTGATGATGCCATTTTTCCTGAAAAAATCGGTTAAATCAGATCACATAGCTCAGATAAAACTGCATTAAAACTCTTCTGTTTCAGCATCAATCAACCCAAAATTTTAAAAAAGTTGAGTAAAAGTAGAATCAGGATACAGTCATCAAATGCAAGATCACATATTTTCCAGAGGACTTACTTCAGTTAGTCCATAAAAAAAAGTGCACCAAGAGACAGAAGTGAGATTGTGTGGCCTGCTGCAAGATTGTCTTAACTTCTTAACCTTTGTTCGACAACATAACTAGGGTTCTTTTACTTTCTAGTACAGTATCTTACAGTATCTAGTACAGTATCTTATTTTATCTCAAGCAGGACATATAAATACTCAAAATATCCCTTCAACATTAGCTGAGTTAATTTTAAAATATCTCTTTCCTTTCTGGCTATTCATAGGATCACTGCATCATAGAATGAAGGGACCCTACAGATCATCTAGTCCCAATGACACTGCCTTGGGGAGGGACACCTTCCACTAGACCAGGTTGCTCAAAACTCCATCTAACCTGGCCTCCAACACTTCCAGATATGGGGTACAAGAATGGAGGGGGAGACACAAAACCCTCAACTTGCTGTTCACGCTTCTTTTAATGCAGCCCAGGGTAACGCTGGGGTTTCTGGGCTGCAAGTCTACATTGCCCAGTCACACTGAGCTTCTTGTCAACCAACATTCTCAAGTCCTTCTCCTCAGGTCTGCTCTCAACTCGTTCTCCATCCAGTCTGTATTTGTGCTTGGGATTGCCCCAACAGAGGCTCACAACCTTGCTCTTGGCCTTGCTGAACATCCTGAGGTTTGCATGGGCCCACCTCTCAAGCCAGCCAAGGTCCCCTCTGGACTGCATCCCTGCCCTCTGGCATGTTGTCAGCTAACATGCTTAGGATGCACCCAGCCCCACAGTTCATGTCACCACCAATGATGTTAGTGGCAATTCCTGTATGATCCCTGAGGAACCCCACTCGTCACTGGTCTCTATTCAAGCCATTACGCCATTGACTGTAGCTCCTGAGTGCAACCACACAGCCAATTCCTTACCAACTGACTGGTACATGCATCAAATCCGTCTTTCTAATTTAGACACAAGGATGTAGTGCAGCAGTGTCAAATGCATTGCGACGTTCCAGGTAGTTGATGTCAGCAGTTGATGTCACTCTTCCCTTATCCACCAATGCTGTAATCCCTCATAGCAGGCCTGCAAATTTGTCAGGCAGTTTGCCGTTAGCAAAGTCATGTTAGCCGTCATCCACCACCTCCTTATTTTCCATGCTCCTTAACACAGCTTCCAGGAGGATAGGCTCCATGATCTCGCTGGGTACAGAGGAGACTGATCAGCCTGTAGCACCACCTGTCTTCCTTTTTTACCTTTTTAAAATAGGGGGTTGTTTCTTCTTTTCCAGTCAGTAAGAACTTCACCAGATCACCATATTCTCAAATATGATGCACAGAGGCTTAGCCACTGCATCTGCTGATTTCCTCAAGGCAGATGTGTCTCATCTGGTTCCAATCAGACCTGATTTTCTCCTATAGCAGGCAGTTCTTCATTCGGCCAGTCCCAGCCTTCGCCTTCTGTGACTTGGGTGGTGTACTTGAGCACTTGCAAAAAAATTTGCTGAGTACTTCAGCCTTCTCCATGTCCAGGGTAACCAGGCCTCCTGTTTGAGTTTCCTCTTCTAAAAAGGGCCTATATTTTCCCCAGTCTTCCTTCTACCACTGACATACACCTAGAAGCTTTTCTTTTTGCTCCCTACATCCCTGGGCAGATTTACCATTAGCCCTTTAGCTTTCCTACCCTGATGCCTGGCTGCTCAGAAAACTTCTCTGTATTCCTCCCAAGCCACCTGTCCTTGCTGTCACCCTCTGTATGGCTCCAGTTTGTGTTTGAGTTTGTCTAGGAGCTCCTTCTTTTTTGATTCAGGCCTCCTGGAATTTTTGCTTGACTTCCTCTTTGCTGGGATGCGGAGCTTGTGAATACTTGAATACTAACCAGCTTTCTTGGGCCCTCCATCTCCCTAAGACTTTATCCCATGGTACTCTACCAAGAAGATCCCTGGAGAGGCCAAAGTCTTCTCTATGGAAGCCCAGGGTAGTGAGCTTGCTGTGTACCTTGCTAGCTGCCTTAGGTATCTTCAACTCCATCATTTAATGGTCACTGCAGCTCAGTCTGCTCTTGAGCTTCACATTCCCTGCCAGCCCCTCCTTGTTGGTGAGAACAAGGTCCAGCATAGCACCTCCCCTTGTTGGTTCCTCTATCACTTGGAGAAGGAAGTTGTCACCGACACACTCCAAGAACCTCCTGGATTACTTGTGCCCTGGTGTGCTGTCCCTCCAACAAATATCAGGGTGGCTTAAGTCTTCCAAAACAACTGGAGCTTGTGAATATGACACCATCCCTGTCTACAGACGGCCTCATCTACTGAGTCATCCTGGCTGAGTGGCCTCTAGCACTATAATGTCACTGGTCCCTGCCCTCCCTTTAATCTCGATCCATAAGCTCTCAGTCACTTTCTCATCCAGATGGAGCTCCATGCACTCCTGCTAAGCACTGACATAGGAAGCAACATCTCCTCTGCCTGTCCTTCCTAGAGAGCTTGTATCCTTTCAATCCAGCTCTCCAGTCATAGGAGCCATCCCACCACACCACTATCACACCACTAAGATTGCAGCCCTGGAGGTCTGTACACATCTCTTGTTCATTCTCCATGCTATGTGCGTTTCCACAGACTCCTTTAAGCTGAGGCCCTGGTGAAGCTGACTTAACGGCTGGATTGTGTGGAATTCCTTTGTGCTGCTCTTCAGGTGCTCTCCTGCTGATCTGTAATTCCTCTCCAGGCTCTGGGCATCTCACTGGTACTGGCATCAAACTGGTAGGAGAGGGATGGGCTGGGGTTCCCTTCACCCAGCATCTTTAGTTTGAAGCTCCCTTCCCCAGCTTGGCAAACCTATGACCAAAAATGCTCTTCTTCCCTGACAGATGGACCCTGTAAGTCCCCAGTAGACCAGGCTTCTCAAAGCAAGTCCCATAGCCTAAGCAGTCTCTGGCTGTGGTGCCAGTTCTGTAACCATTTATTGATCTGCTATATTCAACTGGATCTATCAAACATATTCCCCTTAACTGTGAGAACTGACAACTATCTGAGCTCTGGAGTCCCTCACCACTACTCCCAGAGTTCTGTAATCCTTCTTGATGCTCCTCAGATTGCTCCTGGCTGTATCACTAAAGCCTATGTGAAACAACAGCCATGGCCTAGCTCTTCCTTACTCACTGCGAAAGTCGTCCTAAGTAATCCTTTCCTCTACTTTTTCTCACCCTTTATACAATTTTAAGTTTCTCTTTCCCAAGGCTGTGATTTATGGCTGACATACAGCCTTTCTGCTGCTATGGCTCTCCTCTGTCACCCACTTAACTTTCTTTAAATCACATTTAAACTGTAATTTTCTCCCTAATTTATAGCCAATTTTGTATGAGAACAAGACATTCTAGGAATGTTAATGAGATATGGTGGCTTTAACCTGTAGGTCTCTGGATCAAAGTCATCTGTAAGCAGCATAGGTTGCTGAAAATTCAGTGATGTTTTTAACGAACTCCAGAAGATACACTGATAAGCCTTCATGAGACTTCAAGTGGTCAGATATACACATCATATATAAAACAGCATATCTGTTTGGCATATCTGATATCTGTTTGGCACGGGCAGCAGAAAGGTTTGGAACATCAAGATTCCACACTCACAGGTTACTCTATCAGCTGACATTAGAAGTACTTCAGCCTTTCACATGCAAGAATATTCGTCATCTACATAATCTGCAATAAATCTTACATTTTACCCAGCAGTGTTGCATTAATCAATACATAGATTTTGATTAAAAACCACTAAACATCCTTGTGCTTTATGGAATTGCATGTGAAAGACAGCATGACAAAATTGCAATGCATATTTGATTATAATGCTTAATAGGTTACCCATCCTTTCTATATTTATATTTTTGTTTATTTAGGGCAACCTTACTCATCTATTTTAATAAATTTAATGTTCATTAAAGTGACAGAGAAAAAAAAGAGTACAAACAGCAATAATCATGCTTCATGTAAACAGATGCCATCTTAAACTGCACGCTGAGCTCTAATTAAACATGGTTTGGGGCTGTCACTGCATCCCTTGTACAAGAGGTTGCACTTATTCTGCTGCTGAAAAAATTCAGAAAAAGTCATGAGGTTAATTAATATTCATGATTTGAAATATATGGAACCTATTGTCTGGGATCAGTGATGACCAGAGCAAGTCAGACACTGAAAATTGATTACATGGTAATGTCCAATTCCTAGTACTATTTAATGCTACATCGTAGGTGCAAACAACATTTATTCAAACACTTCATGTCCCAAATATCATCTGAATTATTATCTAATGCATTCAAATGATGCCACATGAAAAGGCTGTTAAAAAACAGTGCAGGCACAAATATATGTCTCACAAAAATAGCCCTATTCACTAAAAAAGGAAAAATAACAAGTTTATAAATTGTAAAAAAATACTTCAATGTTCAATATAAATGTAAGAATTTGATTTTGGTAAACATGACTTCAAACTTGAATATTACTGTCAATTTTCTTATTTCATCTTTCCAAGGCTCCCAGTGAAAACATTTCTGTATTAGTCAATCTATGTTCAATTTGGTATGTTACCGGAAGTCTCCCAGGAGAGCTTACAAGGCTCACAAGACAACGTACTCTGAATTCCATTCAACTCCATCGATGCCTGTGCAACAACTGGCACATGTCAGATCTGTCAGCCAACTCTTACAGATTTTGCATATCCAAATGGATCCAGTTTTTAACGCATACACAAATTACTGAAGGCTGACTGTAACAGTAGAGTAGCATATCCCCACACTATTTAATAACCACGTAAACAGGAACACAGGTTAAAAACTAAGTTTTAGATTCATCATATGCCCTTCCCAAAGAACCTTAAAAGTACTATCATTTCAGGATGTTTTCCCACATTCTATGTTCATTCCTCAGTGAAACGGAATTACAAGGACCATAAAAGGTCTTGAATTGGCGCCATAGTATTTATTATTATTCATTATTTATGTATGAATACACATTCATCATGTACACGGCAATATAAGATTTTGCTTTAGGAAAAAAAGAAAGAAGGAAGAAAAAGAAAAAAGAGACTGGTCAGAAGCAGCTTGTTTCTGTTTTTGAAACGTTCCAGAAATGTTTCAAATTTTTGCATGATTACAGAGCAAAATACATAGAAATTTATATTTTACCTTATTATAAATACAAAGGAGTGTCACTTGAGATAAATCTGATTTTTAACTAAATAAAAAAGGGCATAATGATTTATCACTTATGATTAATATTTTCTCTGGATATTTTCTTTTTTTAACTATCAGTTTAAAATCCATATATGAAAAAGCAGAAAGTGGAAGAAAAATAAAGCTAATAAAATAAAGAATAAAGAAAAAAAAGATAACAGAAGACTGCCAAATTTCTATCCTACCAGTAATGTAATTCAAAGATCCAAAGGAAAATCTTTCTTGAGAAATCTTAAGTGTCACATCATTCATGGAACATTTCTGTTTTAAAGTGTTAGTACTTCATTGTGCATTTTAGTTTTAATTTCTCTTAACTTCAAACCATCAATTTAAATATCAAAAATGTTAAGTTCAAATTTCTAACAAAAAAGATTTAAGAGTTACAGTTAGAAATTACTACCTACTGCAGTAACACTGGGTCACTAAAAAAACTGAAGACAAAAAATGGTATATTTTTCCAGTAAATCTCCTGCAATCTAATTCAGGTATATGGCAATTGTTAAGAAATGCTGAGGCTGAGGCTCAAATGGCTCTTTTCCTGCAGGCTTGGAATTGTCAGGCTTCTTACACTGCATAGATGGAGTGCCAAAAATGCATTTGGTTAGTCTATCTAAATACAGAAATTGTAGTGTTTGAACTACCCAAACCTGGGTGCCCACACAGAAACCTACATTCTACGTCATGCACAGTACAATGGGCAGTCCAACAGGGAGCAACTGCGCACTCAAAGAGTTACAGCAAAGCTGGCTAAATGCTTCCCTGGCCATCTCGCCTCTTACACAGGATCATACATACACACATCACCAAGGTGTTGCGCCGATCAGACCTAATGTTAACAGAAAAATACACCAGCTACGCTGCTGGCATTAAAACCTGTGAGGAAAACAGGGAAGGAAGGATATAAAGGATAAGAACAATAATGAAAAGCATTGTTCATCACCTAATGGTGATAAAAGTAGAATTATCAGTAGCATACAGCAGAACCTTCCAAATCTAGGTGAGGATGCGTCTGCTAGAGATGTAAGTATTTTCTAAATCTCAATAATTACAAAAATCAACAAAACCTCAAAATATCTTATGTTTCTGGTGTTCAGAAACAGCAACAAAATCTAATGCATGCAATCCCCTTAGCCATGAAATTCTCATTTCTGTGTATGTGCATTTGTCTGAGTGCACATATATGTGCACTCAGGAGACTTCAGGACTAAAAAGTAAGAAAAGAAACACATCTGTTTTGGAGTAATCATGATGCTTTTCCCTTCTGAGTGAAAAATATCTATCAATTTAAAAAATAAATGTGTCTCAGTTCCACATTATTTTTTTGAGTCAACTATGGTTGTAAACATTTCAATCCTACAGAGAAAGCCACACAGAAAGGACAACCTACATATACTAATTTGCCAAATATTACTTTCTGAATAACTACTTTTTATAGAAGCCATATTTTCTTTTTCTTTTAGGGCTTGCTGACAACAGAAATAGATCCAATTTGTAATTTATTTGTATCAATTTCCTATTTTACTAGTGTCCAGTAAAATCATTCAAACAGCATGACAGACAAAAGGCAATAATAAAAAGCATTTTCAGTCTTCAGAGAGCTATAATGTGCACTGAATGCAAACAGCAGTAAAGGAATAAAAATTAAACAACGAACACACACATACTTAATAAAGTACTGCTGGTACCTTGTAAGACAACTCCTAAATATATTTCCGTACCCAGAAAACAAAACGTTATGTAAAATGATGTGCATTGATCCAGCAATCCTCAAAGCTCTTAGAGTGACTTTAATTTACCTGAACACAGTACTGGTTTAAGAAAAATCCTTCTAGACCTTGCCAAAATCTGACTGCAGGGAACGGCATATTTTTATAGTCATAAAAGCAGAACAACAAAAAAGATGTCAAACACAAGGCCAATGGCAGCTAAAGCTATCATGTTTTTTACACAAATAAAAATCAACAGTGTGAAAATTACTGGTAAAACAGTCTATGAAGTACAAGATGAAAAGAAAGTTGATTGTGAATTACAGTAAAATATTTTTAGTAACCGCAGTCTGTACAACTAAAGGCTGAAAGCTGTATAAAATGTAGAATTAAAATAAAAACTTGCATCCCATATATGTATATTGAGTAATATATGTATGCATATTGGGTAAAATGTATGTATATTTCAGTAGAAAGTTGTCCTTGATGAAGTTTATAGTCAAATAATAACTGAACATACTAAAATGATATGTCACTTCTGCTATAGCAGTAGTAGAAAATACTAACACAAACTAGCTACAAAGACCATTGCTTTAAAAAATCTAGTATCTGGAAAAAGACCAAAATGAAGCCAACAGATAACAGATCTATATATATTAGGTTCTCTGTCCTTTCCTTTTTTGAAAGAAGTCAAAAACATTAATTTGACGACAGATTTTATTCTCACATAGCAGAAGAAATCTGGGACTCAGTGTTACAATTCCAAGAAATACTTTCCTAGCTTTATCTTTGTTTGCCTTGTATGATTCATATCACTCCATCTGAGATTTATTAATATGAGGTTTTATCATGTGTACAGAAAATCATCTAACTGATCTGTACGAAAATGTTTATTCCTCTATTGATAAATTCCTGTGCACTGAATTCCATAAAAGTATATAAGGGTTCAAAGACTTCAGTGAAGTAAAGGGACAGAGAGGAAACTGGAAGGCTTAAGCTCTAAGTGGAACATTGAATTTAATAAAATTCTACTTTAAAACTAAAGCAAGCCTATGCTATATACATCAGTCCATGTCAGCAAATCTAGCTGTTCAAATCATACTGATTTTAAATTATGCTCCTAAATACATAGAGAAAATACACCTTCATACTCTTAGATACAACTTCCAAAGTCTTTTGGTCTTCAGCTCATGTACCTTAGCAAAAATGTACAAAAGGCACTAACTTACAGAAAAAGACGAGAGCACAGAAGAGCACCAATGTAAGAAGAATAAAAGCTTTTTGAGGCAAACGGCTGGAAACTCTAAGAGAAGATAAAACGAAAGCTAAAGACTAACCAGTAAAGCCCTGAGTACAGCACTTACACACAACAACGTCAGGAAATATATTACCACAGGAAATATATTACCTATACAGCATAATTTACAACTAAATGCCATCTAATACCTGCATTTCAGACCACAGACTTGCACCAAATATTAATTTGCTCACTGTTCTCAATATTTGCAAAATTTTTTTTGAAGTGCAAATGAAAGTTGAAGAAGTACTTTACCTAAATTTTTTCTCCATCAGTAATTCAGCAAAACTGTAAATAACCCTATGCAAAACTATAAAATTTTATAAAACAGAACAAGACCAATGGAGGAAAAAAAAGACTCAAAAAATCACTCAAAAACACCTAAGCTGATTCAGACAAATACTGAACAGGTCTTCACTAAAATATTAGACAGTATGAATCAATTAGAAGAATTTCTTGGTTTGACTGGGTATACAGTGTTTCTGCCCTGCATTGTGGTTTCATGACAGAGAGAAATTCCTGACAGAGTGATGCCTATAGTAGTGTTCCTGTATCACATAAAATTTTAAGAAGTGTTTATGAACTGAAGCAATTATAGCAACAGATTGTGACCTGTTACGAACCTCTTACTTGTTAATATTTTTTCCTGTAGTAAAATGACAGTGTTCCATAATGAACACAAATGAAAATACAGCCTGTGTCTATTTCAATAGTTCAGAAATGCTTTGCTTGCTCTATGTGTGAACTGAAAAGAAAACAGTATCGAGGAGTATTATATTACTTTTATTCTTTACATAAACCAGGGAAAGCAGTAAACCATTCCATCTCTTGTCAACTATGTTAACAATATTTATTTGAACATTATGAAGAGGCAAAAGCAGTGTAAAGTAGAAATTAGGATTCTTTACTTCCTTTCACTCCACAGACTTAAGAGTCCAAATTAAAAATAAATCACCGTAGTGTGTATACTTGTTTTTAAACCATACATGTTTATTTTTAAATATACTCTCAGAGATTTCAGTAATGTTACACAGTGGTGAAGTTACCTAAATATATGGTTACAGGTATGGGCGCGCCTAACTCCTCTGCTGAATTCTATCTTAAATGAAGCGTTTTTATTTATCCATTTTGTCCTTGCTTACATTTTCACATATATTTTATCATACTTATGACATACACTTTTACTATACAGAATGACAGGACAAAGAACCAGCTCCTGCTAACCTGATGTGTGATTAAATCCATTTAATACCATGGGAGTATGTGCATGAATAAAGTGAGCCATATACAGCACACAGCTCTTACCACCAAAGACTGCTTACATGCAAGCATTGTCCGTCCACAAGGAAGCTCATTTAAAAATAGTCCTTCATTAATCTACGAAAGACAATTTTCTTTCTAACACTTAAAAAAAAATACTTTTATCTCCTCTCTCATTTGGTGTGTCATTTTGTCATCAGTCATGAATGTTCAAGATTTTAGTCATTTCCGGGAATCTGGTTACATGACTCCCAGTATCTAAATTCATTTTTAGTTATATGTCTGTAAACAACTTTTTTCTTCAAAGTTATCCTTAGAATTACAGATAATTAGTGAAAGATAAGAGGGAAGAGTGAAAATAAGAGAGTTTTATAACCAATTTTTTTCTGTATAATTCATATTCTATTAGCCAATGACAAACCAGGGACTAAATCCTAGGCTGTAAACCACAGAAGATGCGCACAAGGATTATCTTACGTATAATGCTGCAGCAGTAAGGGGATCGTTGCAAAGTACAGCTGACTGGACTAGTTTTTATCATTCTGTGGATCTTTGTAATCTCCCTGTCTGGGCAGTGTACTTGCAATGCACAAGTGTACAATGCCTTCATACCTCTGAGTCGTGCTAAAAATGCAACTATAAAACTATTGATAGTTCAAGAAAAAACTAACAATGCAAAGGAATATATAAGATACTCATCCTCAGACCCTTATACAGACACCTAGTAGAGGACCACAGAGCTATCAAAAATTATGTCTGATTTACTACTATTTATTCCACTTGATACGTCAGAGTCTGTCCATCTGAAAGTAATTCTTGATTGCCATCTAAGAAATCTAACATCATCTCACTCCACTGATGCTCATACAGTTATCAGCTATTTGATAGTCACTAGTCACAAACATAGCTGTAACTTGTCATGTAGGCATGCCATACAACTGGTAAAATACCCATGAAATCTACAGTTTGAATAAAGGGAAGCCACAAGACTTTTGGAGGCTAAGTTTCAGCTATACTTTTGGTTAAGGAACATCAGAAAATTGCCTTATTGTTTCAAAAGGAAAAATCTGAAAGTGAATTGCTGAACATACAAATATTTTCACAGTCCTCCCAAGGAAGGCTCTATATTTTTAAAGAAGTACTGTGGTACCTTCAAGCAAATACTGTATAAAAGCATTAGCTGAGATGGGCCATCTGTCTTTCAGTCTACACACCATTAAGAAAAACAGAAAAATCATCAGCATTACAGTAAAACATAAAAGAAGATTAAGGACAGTTTTTCCTTTCAGCATGTTCAATGGTAAAAGGAAATGGTTCACCTGGAAACAAAGAACTGATAAATCAAAATGTTAAGCCACCAAATATCTAAGCTATTTGCAAACAGAAAGGAGGTGAGACTTTGACAAGATCTGCAACACATCCTGAAGTACGAGGTCTCAGTGAGACAAATTCCTGAAAACTGGTCTTTTTAAGAACAGGACTTTGAAAATACACAGCTACAGAAAGCCATGTTCAAATAGCCAAAACCGAAATTCTGAAAGAAGCTTCAGACTTTGTGTAGACTCAGACAAGCCATGAAAGTTCAGTATTAGCTTCAAACCACTAGAAAGAGCAACCAAAATCACAATTAAACACCTTTGACAAGGGTCTGTGGTTACCTGCACTCTCAGCAAAACATAAATTCTCAGCTGCTATGGCTTCATTCCCAACAGTGGAACTGTACACACAGAGCTCCCCTCAGCAGCTACAAAATTATTAAACACATGGAACTCCAGGCAACACCAGAAATCTAGTAACACCTAATCTATACCTCTGATTGGAGCAGTCATCCACCCAATGCTAATAGAAACAAAATTTAAAAATGCAAGAGCAGGGGAAAATCCTGCTCAATTGTTTTGTAGAGGTATGTATATGCGTAAGTCAAAAAACACAGCAATAGTTACCAAATAACACCTCTAAAACTTAGTAGGTGGAATAACTACATCAGTGAGAAAAGCACAGAGAGAATCTGCCTTAAAATTCTCAAACATATTAAACATGATGAAGAAGTACAGCATACTAAGAAAAATACAGTGAGCATGACAATGTCTAACAAATGGTGTCTATTAATGGTATTCAATGCTTCAAAATAATAACACAGCAGTTTTGTATTCTTCCAAAAAATACCTAGCTCTGATTCTACTTGGAGAACCTGGCACTGAAGTGAGCTTGAAAGCACTGGAACCTATACTCCTGCAATTCCTGAACTCAGAAGTATGAACTTTAGGCTCTTTTGCCAGTTTATTCTCTGAGAAGAAATGATCAGGACCATGTCTCAATAAAAACTGACTTGCTCTGACAGAGATGGGATTTAAGAAACTGAATTCAGCTGAGTAACACAAAGACTTAAATGGAAGGCTGTACCTGAAGAGAAGAGAGCCAGCACGCACAGTTAAATCTAAATCTGCTACCACTGCACCTAGAGACAAAACCACCAAAATAGCACCAGAGAGATCCATTTCTTTGTCGTTAAACTCATGCAGTTCTCTAGACACAAAGAGACAAGAGAAGCTGTCAAGCAGGTCTCTCTCTTCTTTTCATGTGGAAAGTCTCCTGCTGTGAAAAATGGGAAGTGGTTGAAAAAGCAAAGATTTCACAGAGAATGAAAAGACATTGTTGTATCCTACCCAAGACGTAAAAGAGAGCACAGAACTTTTTAAAAAACAGATAGCCTAGAGTAATTCAAATACGTCAACAAAGGCAGAAGGTGGACAGGTATACACATGGTGTTATGAGTACACCAATGCCTGTGCTGAAAGACTGCTCTACTGATACACAGTCAAAGAAATCAGAGATCACTGCAAAAAGGACATGCCCATAATTTTTAGCAGAAGTAAAAAACCATAAATTAAGCCTTGGAGCTGGCAATGACAACAGGTTTCAAAGGGGATTTCTACAACATAACAAATAAAAGTATCCAATACTCATGATTTCAGTGACATTCGAAAAAAAAAGACCAGTTTAGTGAGCCATTCTCACTGTTTTTGAGAGTTCACAATGTCAGGTATGTTCTCACAATAAGAAGCAAGAACTCCGGTGGAGAGCTGCATTTAAAGGACACCTAAAGACTCATTCCAGAAAGAGTGAAGTACAGTATAGAAGAGCTGGTATCAAGTAACCATTGGTATTTCTTCAGGAAGACACATTTCTCTTTACTAGCTGCTCTTTATAAAACTGCAGAATTGCAAAAGGAAGATGAAGAACAACTTGGAGAAAGAGGTGGGGAAAGGACATCCCTGGCCACAGTTATGAAATTGTCATTGATCACATGGCAGTTTTGCTTTAGTGAAAAGATTCTGAGGTTGTAAAATTTCACTCTTCATTCTTGAATTCAGGTTCCTTCCACTCCCAAGTTCTTCGGTGTTTTCAAGTGCTCTGTCTCATTAAATAGGAAATAGATCTTAACACCATTATCTGAGCAACACGTAAAAGCTGCAGAAAAAAATCTCTGCCTAATTTTCTGACTGGCATCTGCAACATGAAGTTATTCTAGGGAAGAAAAAAATTCACACCAAAATGGCAAGCTCTTCTTCTAACAAGAAAGACAACCAAAAAAGGCTGAAAAAGCAGCTTGCCTGTCTTTAAGAGTATACATCTGTTAAGCACTGGCTACTATATAAACATTTCTAGCAACTCAATTCATCATCATAGTAGAAAAATCTTATCACACTTTTCTTCTACACATGATAATCTATTCTTATTTTTTTATTAATATCTCTCTCTCTAACCTGGACTACTGCAGAGATTAGCAAAGATGAAAAAACAGTTTTAAGGCTACTGCACCTTTCATGGTTTATATATTCCACAGTAAAAAGTACAAAGACCAATTGAGATTATAAATTCAAATTGCTTGAAGATATAGAAATCCACATCTCTAAGAAGTCCAGTAGTTATTTTCAAGCTTTCTAATACCTCTGGAATAAGATTACCCTCGTGCACTAGATTAATAAAGCAATCCTATGAATAAATCAGCAAGGGATACAGTCCGAGTAAGTGTCCTTTTAGGGATTACACTGCCCAGAAGGACATGTATCTGTTCCATCAGACACAACTGAACAGACGAAAAATAAACATTTCCTTTTTATATATATACAGTATTAAATACATTCAGCCCCAAACTGTCCAAAACTAAGGTAACCGAAATACCTGAAATGCTGAAATCCTAACACTGTTTTTTTTTTTTCCAGAGTCACTGTAATCTTGCAAAATTAAACCCAAGGAGTGCTAGGATTCTTATAGAGGTATGACTGCTTCTGCAGGCATTCCCTGCCACCTGTTAGCATCAGAAAGTACAATCCTCTCTTCATTGTCTGCTTCCCTTGATACATTTAAAATTTTCATCTGGTCAGTATGCTGATACTTCATGTGACCATTTAAGACACCTTTTCCAAATGTAAAATGGGAAACAAGTGTAAATTCTGTGCATTGAATTTAGTGACAACAACCATTTACACTGATTATACACTCTTCTTTAACAAAACAAAATTATATTAGAGTATCATAAATATCAACTAAGACAAATAGTTCTTTAAGTTAGTATTACAGTTTTTATGCCACATATAATGTATAGTAGAAGAATTCAAGGCTTTTCATGTCAAGCAAATATAATACCCCAAGATACCCAAATTATCAAGAAAGTAAGAAAACCTATTTCACTGTTTGGAAAATTCTGTTAATCAAGATTCATTGATGCACTTAATGGCAATAAGTGAAAGTCCATTTTTTTGTGAAACAGGACAAAAATGAGAAAAAAGAGTCTAATAACAGAATCCATCTTTTATTTACAGTAAAATAAATTGGTAAATAGTGAATATTTATTACTTAAGCGAAGACAGTTTTCCAAATAAAGTCTGTGGCATGCTGCCAATAAGTAGAATACATAGGCATTTGGCAAAATGCCAGTTCCTTGATGCAAAATTGTTCTAAAGTGATTCTTACTGGATAAGTATTTCTCTTTACCAAAATGCTTCTTACTCCCTAATTTATGAGATACTATAAATCAGCTCATCAGATATTTTATTAAGCTTTCTTGTCTGAATTTGAATTTAACCACTGCTAGGATTACCCGAGATAAAAGTGCTATCACTTATGCAAAAGCACAAAAGCACTATGGATGGGATCCAAATAATGCTGCTGTCAAATGAAATCTTTCTCAACGGCCACTGAAAGCTTTCAGCCTACTAGGACAGCTCTTCTAAGGCTTGACAGAAAAATCCACCTATTCCATTAAGGTACAAATTAATATAAACAATTCAAAAAGGGTTTGCAAGTTTAACAATAAAGTAGTCTGGGATTTTTGTGCACCTTTCTCAACCAAAATCCACTTTTTTAAAGTTAATCACATCACCATGCAGCAGGAACAAATTCCAACAGCTCAGGGAAGGCAGACAGTCCAAAAATAAAATCTGGAAGTCTGACCTCAACACGTACTTCTGAAAGCACAGGTAAGAGTATCTAAACTAGCCATCTTTATTAGCAAAATATATTGTGATACCTGAATTAAACAAGATAACACTAAATGTCATCAAAGTAAACTCTTTCTACCTGATGAACATCTACCCTTTCATCACTGATGGATATCACTTCTGCCTTGGTTATGCTTGCTGAAGACCACTAACTTATATTTCTTCCACTGAAAAAAAAATCCTATTTTTAGGTGAAAAAGGAGAGTATGTTCTGAAACATAGCTGAAACAATTGAAACAAAATGTCAAAAATGTCAATTACAAACTTGTTAACACAGGTTAAAATAATATGCAAGAAATTCTAAATTAAATCACATCATCCTGTTTACTTTTTGTAGCTCTTTCTGTGTGTTTCTGTGAAACAAAAGGGCACACTCACGACTAAATTCATCCTTGTTATTCACAAATCTACTTATTCTTTCTTACTAGTATGAATATCTTTCTGAACTATGCAGCAATACCAGCTCAGCATTGAACATGCATAGTTGTTGTCAGCTTTTTTTCCCCTCAAGAAATGCTACCGGTTACTTTGGCGAAGAGATGTAAGGCTGTAAATTCCTACCCTCCATCAGTAGCACTGACCTCAGAGCAAACCCCACAACTGGCTACAGGCATTCAACATCCATCATTGCTCCTGAAACCTAATCTTTCAGGGAAGGACAGCTGCACTGGGCAGTAGTTAAGCAGCTTTCTAAGATACACCATCATCCTAAACAAACAAAAATAAATAAATAAAACTTCCTGTCCTACTTTCTGATCAGTGTTTTTCAAATCTCTTGTTGCATGCTCTTCACACCAAATTAATGACTTTCAAAATATAGCTGTTCACTTATTAAGAAAAAAATAGCCAAATTTCAGGAAGTGTTAATACACAGTACACCTGTAAAGACGATTTTAATAAAATGTAGTGGTAAAGAAATTACGCACCTGACAGTCATATTACTGAAACTTAGGCAGAAAATACGTGGTCCTACACACGGTCTTTTAAGAAAAGACCTCCCTGCCTTTAGTAAATTCCATAGAGGGAGAAAGCCCGTCCCTAAAGTAAAAAGAAAAGAAAACTAAAAGTGTGAATAACAGAAGTTTAGTAATACAGGTGAACATAGACAAATTAATCATGTCTCTGGGTTAGAAACAGTGACACACATCTGCTTCATAAACCCCTTCTCTGTGGCATAAAGGAGATGAAAGAACCAGACAGAGTACAGAATATATACGTATTTTTGTGAACTTCAATTAAGATCAGTTTTATTTTTTTGTTTTTTTAGGAAAAGGGGAAAGGAGTGGGGAGGAGAAGGAAGGTGGGGGAGAGAGAGAAATGGAACAAAAAAATGAGATAGTGGAAATAGCAGTCTATTCCTTGTACACAAAATTCAGCCTCTTCTTTGGCAAAGTTTTATAAAAAGAGTATAGCCTATAGATAGTTTCAAAAGCAGTTAAGATTTTTTTTTATTTAATCAGCATTGTAAAGCAAGCAGAATTACTGTGTTCAAACTCAACAATTATTTTCTGAAGATCAAAAAGACTAAGACATTGCTACCAGAATGTATTTGAATTTTCTCTTGCTGAGTCAAAGCAAGTATCAAAAAATCTAGACTTTTGGGTAAAACCAGTCAGTAAGTCAAGGTGAGATGCTGAAATCAAAACAGGATTGGGCAAATTTGTTAGAGAAATATATATTTATTTGCAAATTTATACCTAAGCCACATTTGTTTGGGTCAGGTTGGTACTGACTATATTCGTCTTAGGAATCACCCGATTCTGTCATCCAAAAAGCCAGATTTTAAACACCATTTACTGAACTCTAACTTAGAGATACGTAATTTCCAGAACACTAAAAACTGTAAAAGAAAGAGCAATACAATTGCTTGCATTACTTGATACACCACGTTTGATATACTGCTTAAGAAAAAAGTGTGCATTATCTGACCACAACAGTATGTGAGCATTTCGGCTGGCACTAAACAGGACATCCATTTTGATTGTCTGCAAATAATAAATTAATTTGTATACCCGTGGAATGACTTCACTAACTGGAAGATTACTGAAAAACCCAAATAACTCCACTGTGCTTAAATATGAAGAAGCTCAGGACATGATAGTATCCTGTTAGGGTATGTCCTCTGGTATAATAAATCAAAGTGCCTAAAATTCCATCAGTTTCTGCTGGCTGAGGAAGACATTTTCTGCCCATTCTTTATATTCAAAAGAACACACAGAATCCCCACCAGAAATCAGTTATCAAGTACAAACATGGAAGTTGATTTTTGATAAAACCTCTATCTCTTGAAACTCTACTGCAAGATCAATCACATTCTCTTCTTTGTTTTTCTCTTTCTGCAACTGTGCTATAAAGGTTATGAAGAAGACTGTCACAGCATGTAAGGAGAAGATACCTAAAGAGGTAAATTTAGGGAATATCTTAGGGAAGTACAGACTACGTATACTTGCTGATGTAGCTAAAAAACCAGCTCATAGTATTTAGTTTGACTTGTCACTTTCATGAATGAATTGAAAGAACCTGCATAATAATTAAGTTTTTAAAAATCATTACATATTTTATTCAATTTAACCTCGTTTTTTGCATACAGACAATTTTTATTATTCTATATTTATTTTCCTGTCATTTTAGCTATCCACTTATAGAAGAGACAAACATGCTCTGTTTAATGTAACTACTATCAATAACCTACCAAAAGTCATCTGAGCTTGCAAAATAGAAGTTAAAACTGTGCAGTAGTAAATATGATTCTATCAATGCCCAGTGTCTTAAAAAATCAAGTGAAGTGAAGCTTGTTGGAAAGAAATTTAAAGGCAAAGCACTCTCACGTAACCTTTTTCCAAATCATCAGATTTCTCCAGCTGTACTGCAGCTTTCACCACAGCAGATCACCAGGAGAAGTAAGCTTCCTCTCTGCTCCTACTTGGTAAATTCCTGATAGTATTGCAAGAAGTATTTTTAAACACAGATTCTTGCTTTAGGCTGCCAAGTTGCCAGCGTACATTCATTAATTGGTTTTATTTATGGCCTTTTCTAAAGAATACAAGGATTACGCAAATAAAGCAAACAATTCACGGAGTATGTGAAACTGAGAGTTTTCATAAAAATATAGTATGTTGACTATGTTATGCCAACTGTTTTTAAAACAAATTACAAAGAAAACAAGCTCCTGTTACAATACACGGCATTATGTGACTGACACTGAACTTAAACCAGCAAATATCTAGACCTTTTTCTCAACTCGTTAGAGAACAAAAGCTGAAAAATCACCACAGTCATATACAAAAATGAAATACAATGATCCATAGATCTGTACTGCATTACTCCTTTTGATATCCAAAGCACAAATGAAGAGCCTATCCTCTGCACTTCAGAGCCACCGCCTTAGTTTACTGATAGGCAGTAAGACTCTACACTTTTGAATCGATGTTTGTAATTTGAGAAAACCTTTAAAGCAGATTTCATCACATTTCATCAACACTTCACCCAAGGCACACACACACATTTCAGAAAATTAAGCTCAGTCAATATTTGCACAACTGTTGTCAGTAATACGATAAAAAAACCCTCTTGCTGTAACTGGCCCAACACAGAATGATATATAAGGCTCTGATGTTTTAAAAGACAGCTTATTAAAAAATTAACATACCATAGGGAAACTGCATTTTGATTGTATGACCTTACTGTGATTCAGCTTGAAAATCCTTCCAAATGAGAATTCTCAAAGAGCTTAGAAACGGAAGTTCATTTCGAAGGAAATCCAATATGCAAATATTTCAGCTGTGCTCTTTTACAAATTGTCTGCCTTGTCAGTTTCAAAAGCTGAAAACCAACAATGGAACAGTGTAAGCATACTTGACCTTATTGCTTAATGTCTATTAAGAATGCTATGGCTGGTGGATTTTAAATTTCTGAAACTGACACTCAAGAATGTATAGTGCATCTTCAGCCCATGTCCCATAAATGCTGACTATGCTCCAACCAAAGCCTTGGAGCCGGCACACTCTCAAACTTACATAACACTTACAAAGCTAGTTTAAATACACCATCAATCTATGTCTGTTCCTGCCTTGTAGTAATCCTGTTCAGTTTATCTTTTAACCCTACACTTGCATGGAACAGTACCATTACTAATCTAATGGAAAAAACACACAAGCAACAAATCTGATTTTCTCAGCTTACAGAAAATATGAAATGCAGGAGACACACGAAATCCAATTTTGCCCAAAATTTGCACCTCCTGAGTCATGTTCATCCCCATCTCCCAGGATGAACATGAACTAACCAGGAAAGCAGGGACATTGGACACAATACAGGAATGGAGGAAACAGACAAAGTAGTGTAAAAATAAAAACTGTATAATGTACAAATTATACACATCTCCTAAGAAACTGCAATCTCATTTATTAGGAATGAATAGTAAGGAATGAATAACTGGCAACTTTGCTTCTGACATTATGCACGTGTGTAAAAAATGTCTGGTGAAAGTGAGCATATGCCATGCACTGGTATCTGCTCTACGAGAGCAGTTTATACAGGCCCCTAGTGGCTCAGCACACACAGCAGCAGATGAAGGGGAATTCCTACTCTTCAGCTTGTGTAGTTCTGGTCCCTGCATTCCACAAAGATAGGAGCAAAAGGCAGTGTTAAAAATGAAAGGTGAATCGATGACTGGACTCAAATCTCCAGATACTTAGCTCTTTACCACATCCCCAAGTACATTCTTGCACACTCTCTCCTAAGATTAAGCACTGATTTACTAACACCCATTGAGTTCGCTGACTACTGGTGGTTTGAGTTACATAACCATCACAGCAAAACACTTATTCACATTATTCTTTAGCACTCACTTTAAAAGTAGTATGACTGATGGGTCTAAAAGCAGGTCCTAAGACCAATTCCTGAAACACAGAAATACCAAGGTACTGTTTTCCTAACCACGCACCATTTCTAACTGCTTGCCATAGCACACACAAACCATAATGAATTTATTATCTTCTTAGAGTAGAAGACTTCTACTAAGACAAAGCTTTTACTGCTTTAAGTGGATACAGAAAAGCTATACATCATTTCTGTGTTGAAAGATCTCTAAATATACCCCATCATATTACCACAAGTGACAAAACTAAAATAGGAAAGCTACTCATGTAAAAAGTCTCTCATTAAATCCATCCTTTCTGTGCAACACGCGGTACCTTGAAAATCCCATGCCAGTATATTTACAGCTTTTAGCAATTTTGACTGAGCAAAATTTGACAGCTGAATTTATTAAACTGACCAGTTTGTCAATTTCACACATTAGAAAAGCAGTAATAGCTCATCTCATGAGAGGGAATTTAAAGAAGCAATCAAAACTGCCATCTAAAGTAAGATTTAAGTACATATGATCGCATTTAGGACAGGGGAGAATCTTTTTTTTTTCTTCAGAGTTGCTCCATTCATAACAAGAATTGTAGGAGCTTCACTGCTCCCAGCCCAGGAGAAAATGATGTCATTTACTATAGACTTTTACAGCAAGAAAAGAAAGTATTGACTGTCTTAACATTTTAAACGACTAGCAGATACCAGAGGAAGGAAAAATATGATGTATACATTTTTCCGTCTCTGTATCGAAATTCCCAATAATGTCCCAACATTACACAGAAGTTGCTTGTGCTTGAACAAAAGGTATGTTGGAAGCAATCTCTGAAAGGCTGAGAAGACAATCATAGCTTCCCACATGAATCCTAAGTTAAAAGAACACAAATGTCATCAGAAATACTCATGCCTGCAAATAGGAAACTCGAAAGTAAATCAGCGTCTACAGACTCATCCCCAATGTAACGCCGTCTCAGGCGACAAGTGAAGGAAGACATAAAACCTTAACTATTCCGTGGTGTAAAAAAATTGACCCTTCTACGTGCATCATAATTAGGAATACGGACATCGAAACCATGGTAAAGAAGCTGCCATCCTTACACGAGGCAGTAACTGTACAAAGGCCAGGCAAAGAATAAAATACGCATGACAGCAGTTCTGGAGAAGTAACAAGGAGGAGCAGACATTCAAAGCTACACATGCAAGGCTGAGTGGTAATCGCTTAAAATGGAAAGAATACCGTTCCGTCGAGAACGGAGGGCATAGATAAAAGGAAGAATAGGGGATTCGGTGCAAGAAAACCACTATTTTATCTGCCAGTCTGTGAGAGCCCGGCTGCAGCAGTAAGGAGTGCCTCCTTGCACGGGCAGACGGCGCAGAGGGAGCTGCTAAGTTTGCTGAACAAATTCAAGAACCCCTTTGCAAGCGCTCGGAAAACTGAGTTTCCAGCCCGATGTGCTCCCTTTCAACTGGCTTCGCGAGAGTAAACAAAGAAATTAAAAGCCTAACCTGTGAAAAGCTTCGCATCTCCGTGCCTCCCTGCTCCGCCGAGAGACAGCAGGAGGAGGAGGAGGAGAAGGAGGAGAAGGAGGAGGAGGAGGAGAAGGAGGACGATGAGGAGGAGGAGGGAGCCCTGCTCGGACCGGCGGCTGGGGTCCCTACTGGCCGCTCACCCCCAAGCCCCGTCTCCAGCGGCAGACGCCTGGTCTCTCACCCCTGCTACGTTCCCCCTTCTCCGAACCCGTTAGAATAAACAAAATAATTAATATTAATAAATCGTTCGCCAAAGCAAACAGACAGTGTGTAATTACCGTACTCCCCTCTCCCCGCCCGCGTACAGCGGCACTCAGTGGAAACGTCGACTCCGATCCATCAATCGCCCTCTGCCTGCCCCATCCCCCGTCCCCGTAACCGCAGCTCCCCTCGCTCCCCGAACAGGCCTCACCGCCAGGCTGAGACCCGGCGGGGAGGCGCGGGGAGCGGGCTGGCAGCGGCCAGGGGGAAGCCCCGGGGAACCCACGGGAGAGGTGTGTGTGAGGGACATGTGTGCGGGCTGCGCGTACAAACGCACACACACACACGCACACACTTTAGTGCTCACACACACAAGCGCGCCTAAAGAGGCGGCAAAGAGGGAGCGGCGGCGGCGGAAAAATGGGTCAGGAGCGGGGCAGTTACCTGGTCATGCTGGCTCCCCCGGTCCCAGCAGCAGCCTTCGCCGCTGCCCGCCCGCCTGCTGCTGCTTCCCGCCGCCGCCACCTCCTCCCGCTGCTCCCGGTCGGCTCCGGGGCGGCCAATTTAATCCGAGCCCCGCAGCAGCAGCAGCGGCA